>CM076570.1:1479482938-1480037575 GCA_034641835.2 Pinus albicaulis
TGCGTGCCTCCCTCAGCGTCGCATGAGCGGTTCTGCGCAGCTGTGTGGTAAGCCTGGTCAGACCCAGGTGGGCGGAGCTGAACACCTGGAGACATGGACGTTGAACCGGATTGAGGGAGCTCCTTGAACTTCACAGTGATTGTTGCTACCACCATGCGCTGAGAAGTGAGGCAGGGGAAGTGAAACAGAGCTGTGGCCGGATTAACAAGGTGGGCAGACTCAGCATTGCGTGGTTCAGTGGGTGGCAGAGGGAAAGAAGCACCATGCGGAGGAGAGGGAGGGTGATGGAGCGGCAAGGTTCGGTGCCTATTCGAGGCTCGAGGAGAAGCACGACGAGGAGAGACAGAAGCCGAAGAAATCGAATTGGAGGGGGAACGACGCCTGGAAGCAGGCCTGGCTCGGGTGCTGCCTCTACGACATCTCAGCCTGTGCCCAAGCCGAGGCATGTTCTTACGTGGAGAATGCAACTGGGGCGGAGAGAAAAGCAGCGGAGGATGCAGAGACGGACTAGGCGAGAAGTTCTGAGGCAGACCTGCAAGAAGCGAGGGGCACAAAGTGCTTTGAGAATAATGTGAGCCAGGAATGAATTCCACACAGCAATGGATATTACACCTCCGACCCAAAGTAGTTCGGGAGCTGGCAATCGTGGCCTCCGGAGGACATCCAGCGCCGAGAGGAGCGATGGAGTTATACATGGTAGCAGTCGAGATGAAATGCCAAACGCAGCAGCGAAACATCGAGAAGGCGAGAATGCGTCTGCAGGTGGAGGACGTCGTTGAGTAATGGTGGCGACCTCATCTTCCCCACCGGCTTGAATGCCGAGTAGGGTGATATGCCATGGAGTTAATACAACCGCGGCGAAATGAATGTGGGTGGCCGGCTACCATGTGGCTTTCCCACGCGCCGACCAGACCACCTCGATTTCCCATATCAACAAAATTCACCCGCATCCGGGGAATTATGGATCAATGTTATTTGACATGGTGAAAGCAATTTTATTTAGGGTAAAATTGGTCTTACATGGTGTACTTGGGTTCATCTAATGATAATGAGTTAGATGACCAAAAAAATGGTGTAACAGATTGCCCCCCAAAGTACGAGTGTTAAGAGAAAATCATATGACCGAAGTACGTTGTAAGAACTCAATCACTAGGTATCAAAAGGGAAGTGAGAGAGAGGAATGTAAGGTAGTCTAATGTGCTAGAGGACTAGTCCCAGAGGAGACGAGACTTACAGGTGAAACAAGTCTCTAGGTGATGAAGTGGTACCAGTGTTAAAGGCGGCGGGGGAGGCATACCTATGCCCGTCGAGACAATAGTACAAAGAATAAGGCGCTCAGAAAACCACGGAACGCAATATTGAAGCATATGCTGGCCTAAACATGAGCCAGATAAACAAAATGATGAATCCCACATACATGCGATGCTTGTAATAATCTTCAAGACTTATACAAGGAGATTTTAGTACATGAGATACAAATACACCCAAATGCCCCCTACACACGGGGAAGGGCTCACAACATCAGACTGGTACATGCAAATCGAAGAGGCGCTGCAAGTGGTTGGGGCCGATATCATCAAATGAGAGGAGCTGCATCAAGGGCGGAAATGAAGAAGTCATCCGGGCATGTGGGGGGCTACCTGCAGGGCCACCCCCTCATGAGGGTTGAGACATCTCACACACGCCCGGGAATCACCAATAGCTACTGCTGCATCACTGGACCATCAAGTGTATAGATCACCATCATGCTGAGAAGAACTGGAACCAAGGTACACTGCCCCCTAGACCTGGCTTCTGGAGTAGAGAATTTGATGTCGACAAAAGTCGGTCCGCCATAGGTGACGCAATAAGGGAACCCCAACTAATGCACGAGGGAAAATAGTAAAGCGACGAATAAGTAGGTACTGATAATGATGATGGAATGAGGGATATGGAGGAGCGGTTGGACGACTTCCCTTATTAGAGCATAAAGGGCATGAATGGCTTGGTAGCGACTGACACAATATCATGAGGGTTAGGGGACAAGGGTACTGAAGGCCATAATGTGCGACACAAGAGAGGGATCAAGCAAGAAAGGATGGAGGATTATAGCAGGGTATGACGAGACTCGGGATAGACTCCATGGATGTGATGATGACTCGACTCAGATGCTCTAAACAAGGGCGACTCAATGGTGCTGCCTCATAGTACTGGTCAATGGGGGATCAGAAAAGCATGATTACAATAGGGTAGCTCATTAAAAAAATCAACACGAACGAAGACGAGTAAGAAGGAAAAGTGGTGCTCCAAGTACAAGTGTCATAAGCGAAGAAATTCGATTTTAAGAAGAGGTGAATAGACCCTTCATGGAAAAAATATGTCCTGGTGAAGTATCAAAACATGAAAAACTGACAGATACCCATTTGAGTGTTCGGTGAGAGCTTTCCAACGGTGCAGATGGTATGTCAAACGGGGCTACGGTTTGGTTGCAGCGGGCGAAAGAAAAAACAGGGGTTTTCTTCTAATACGACGTTTTCCCTCCAAAATCATTCATTTGCTTGTGTAGCTGTGGTGAATGTGGAGAGAAGAGAAGGCCCTAAATCTTGCGGCGATCGTAGCGAACAAACCAACCATTGGAATTGTGATCCGTCAGTTGCAGGTAAGAAGCCTAATCCTAAGCTTTGTTTTTGATGGATTCAAATTGTAGATTAGGGCTTTAGATCTCAATAACTGCCCTTACTTCATCATTACGGTTGGGTCGCACTTTTTGGGGAAAAAGCTGCGACATGGGACGTAGGTTTTGGCCTGAAAAGTACGACCTGGCCCAGGTTGTGCCCAAAAAGTGCGACCTGTTAGATGTGGGGGGTTTCGGTGCAGTTATGGGCTGAGATTCTGTTTTGGTGTATGTTAATGCAGTTTTGTTGATCTGGAGGCTGATAAAAATGATGTTTTTTGTGCAGATATGGAAGATATATGGATCAAGTGGAGAGAGAGGGACTTAGGGACATTACGAACGGAAATCCAGGTGGATCAGGGTGTCCGTCGTGCACTGGCTAGGCATGGGGTTCTGAAATTTTTGGAGAACCCTTTGATGAGGGTTGGAGAGCCCTTGTTGGCCCGGATTATCAGTTATTGGGATCCAGATCATGAGGCGTTTGTAGTGCAGGGGCACAGGATCGAGCTGACGGTCCAGGATTTGTATTTCTTGACTGGTCTCCCACCATTAGGGATGGTGGGAAATATGCAGCCAGTTTTACCAGGAGGGCGTAACATTATGGAGTTTGTTGAGCGACATTGTCGACCAGGTGTCTGAGTCAAAGGGACTCGAATATCCATTGGTGATCTACAGAGGTTGGAGACTCGGGCAGTGGCCGTAGCAGTGTTGCGGATCTTGGGTAGCCAGGCGTTCCATCACATCACTGGAGGGAAGATGATGATTGTGGAGAGTGTGCTAAGTGGGACCTACTATGGGGGCCCAGATGATGTTGGTATCGGTGAAACGACAGCTATAGTTATGCAAGCGGCAAGTGAATCATGATTGCGCCTACGGGACGGTGTTGTGCTCTTTCTTCTTTGAGAAGATCCTGACCTTACGACCTCATGTACAGTTGCCTGATGGAGGTCCGAGAGAGCCCCGGATGTGTCAGTGGGGACGACTACTGTGTAGAGGAGGGGGAGGGGTGGTCGGACAGGTGTTCCGACCAGAGTTCTTAGTGCATTGGGATCAAATGCCATTATACATAGACGACTATCCCTATAGTGGGATGAGTTATTGGGGAGATCTGAACTTGCCGCTTCCGCCTGGTCGACTGTGGGGGCCCGATGGTAAGTGACAAGTAACTAATCTGTTATGTTTATTTTAGAGTTTGTGACTAGTATACATGGTGCTAATCGTGATGTTTTTTGGAATGCAGATATAGCTCCGATAAAACCGACCAGATATATGGGACGACCTACAGCGACAGGAGCTACAGGTGCAAGTGGATCAAGGACGGCGCAGAATGAGGATATGGCTGCTCTAGTGGAGGACATTAATCGTAGATGTGAGGGGCTGCTGACCGGTGTATCGGAGTGTGGTTGGCAGGATTTAGACGACTGGTACATAGAGTTATGTATTGGGCTACCCTCGGAGTGGCGAGATATCATGCGACGCATGGCGATGGCCGATCAGGCTGTGCGTGATCTACGATCTGCGGGAGCAGAGCCATTGGCGCGGGATCTTCCAGAGAGTGATTAGATGTAGGGCAGGTGGTGCCCCCCAGTGTCTATGTAGGGGCGAGTGGTGCCCCCCATTTTTGTAGTTTTGTTATTGTAACATGCTATGGGCATGTCGTATGTTTCAGAGTAGATGGACTCTAAAAACACATGTTATATAATATATATGATGTATATGCATTTGATTGATGGTGTTAAATGTTATTGTGTTGTGTGTGATAAATGCCAGTCTTGAACATGATTTGCGATTTGATCTATGTAGTGATTTTGATGTTCAGGGGTATGTATTAAATGCAATGAAATCTAGTTCTTAACTGGTGTTAGTAATTATAGCCACATTGTGTCTGCACAGGATAGTTATGCACAACATAGACACCTATTTTGTTGGGAAGATAAAGAAGTTTGTGGAATCTAAATGAACATGCAGATGGAGTGATGTATTTGAGAGAGGGGATCGAATTAAGAGAACCTTTAACTAACAGAAACTGTTTGACTATTGGTGGTGGTGGTCACATTTAATGCGTGCATCCTATGGCTCTGCAAGAACCAGGTATGCAAGGGTGTAAAGATGGCCCATGGTACCGAAGCGAGATGGCTGGGAATAGCGACTCTGCCCCATCGGCGTAGCCTAGATAAGGTGTGGAGGAGAGGGCCGGTGTGGAGGAGAGGGCCACTGTAATAGTGATAGTGTCATTGTAATGAGCAATCTAGATCTTACGATACATTAGACTCATTTAATGTTTTTTAATTGTGGTCAGTAGTCTTAGAGGCACATCTAATATTTTTAGACCTAAAGGTTCTGTTCTATATGTTTAAATAAATGTCTAATTGTGACAGGCTTCAGTACTCCTTTACAAGAGGTTAAAATATGTTTCCTTTTCACAATTTAAACACTTATATTATCAAATTTTAATCTACTGATCTTAAAAACAGAGTGTTTCTAATCTGAGCTTTTCAATCCTCTTACGAAAATATGTTTCACAAAAACTCCTTTAAGATAACACACTGAACATTCTAGAAATCAAATTCATAAAAACAAACAGAGTTCACAGAGATACTTTGAAATCCAATGCTCGATTACACCTTTTACAAGGACTGTTTCAATAATTCTGCAATCGAATTTTCAACTTATTGCTATGAACCATAAATTAACAATAAATTTCAAGAACTTCTGATTAAATAAATGAACTCTCAAGCAATGAATGAAATCACAAACAATAAAATGAAATACGCTGTTTAGATCTGAAAAACTAAACTATATAAAACATAAAACGTAAAAGAAAGTGTACCAATCTTTACGTAGGGCCCTTCCATGCACTGATGGCACACTTTGATAACTTCAAATGATAACCCTTTAACTCGTAAACACTAAGATTGGTGAAATTCTACCTTTCATTAAGTTATGGAAATGATTACATTCAAAACAGAGTGCTGGGATACGCTTTTACAGTCTTAAGCCTGGTTTCTTCAACGCTTTCATTAATTAAACTTTCGAATCAAAATCCTCCTATTTATTAAAATTTACAACAAGAAGGCT
Organism: Pinus albicaulis; assembly: GCA_034641835.2. Lineage (NCBI taxonomy): Eukaryota > Viridiplantae > Streptophyta > Pinopsida > Pinales > Pinaceae > Pinus > Pinus albicaulis. Next base: position 1,479,488,670 of record CM076570.1, read on the forward strand.
ATATTCGTTCCTTCTTCATCTTAACTAATTCCAACATAGTTCGAATTAGTTCAAAATTCCTAACTTTAAGCAAAATATCAAGTACATCATTATAGCTTCTGATTTCTCTGCTGAAGAGGCTGAGTTTGACCGACTTTGACCATATATCCAGGAACTCCAAATCCGATGGAAAATATATTTTCTACCATATTTGTACATCCTAGATCACGTTCATTCCTTCTATTTTGATTTTCCTGTCATGCCACATGTCACAACATAAACTGATTACAGGATGTAGTAACTTCCTGTAATTTTGTTGAAAATTTCCAAATTTTAACATAAAAACTCATAAATTAAATTTAATGCAAAATAACAACTATAATGCTTTACTTAATCAATTCCAATGGACTTATGGAAATTTTATGGAGAAAATGATAGATAAATGGTGAATTTTAATAGAAAAGGGTAACAATAAAATAGTACCAACATCTCCCCCAAACTCAATGGTTTAGTATGTCCTCATGCTAATTCTGATGTGCTCCCCTTAAACTCTGTTTCTGCCTGTACCTCAGCTGCCTGTAATAATATATCCACATTCCTCTGAAGTTTGGCACTCTTCTGAACTTGAGACTGATGTTTTAACTTCTTATATTTTTCCTTAAGACTCTTTTCCTGAGTATAACATTTTATTGCCCAATTACTTATTTCAGTTTGATCAATCTTCAGTTCCTTGATCTTTTTCTTCAGTTTTTCATTCTTCTGTTGTATTTTCTTGCTTTGAGCTCTCAACGTTTCATTTTCCTTCTTGATAACCTTCTCTAACATGTTTGCTTCCATCAATTCTTCTTTCAGCCTTTCAATCTGCTTTTCTAACCTTTTCTGCCTCTTATTTGTAGGTGTTGGTTCTTCCTTTTCTTTCTCATTTCTTCCAGTTTCCATTTCTGCTTCATGTAATGACTCACTACTTTCAATTTCCATTGGTATGCTTGCATTCTGTTCTGGTGGCTCATCTTGTGTTTGACTCCTTTTCATCCTCCTTGATCTTCTGTTATAGGTAGTGAAGATTTTATCTTTTTCAATTCTCTTAGCAGCTTCTTGCTTTTGCCTTCTTGTTCTTACACTACCGCTCGGTTGAGGAATATTACTTGATTTAAGCTCAGGGATTTCTTCATCAACATCAATCATCAATTCCATGCTTCCTTGCTTCTGCTGTTCTTCTTCTCTATCTTTGATTTGATTATCAATTAAGAATTCCTTCCATGTTTTTCCTCTTCTCTACAACTCAGATTCAATTAGTATTTTAGTCAAGCCAAAATGATATAAACTCTTGTCTTCATTACCTTTGTGCTTCTGAATAGTCTTCGACATCTTAGTCAGACTCTGCAAAAGGAAATAGGGTAGATTGATAATGCATTGGCCTTTCAAATGCAACAGAAGTTTTATGTGATAGAGATATACAATACTATAACGACCTTCACATGTAATGAATTTTTGAATGATGTACACCATCTCATCCCATGGATGCACTAACCAACTTCTTGGGACACCCTTCTTCCAGTTAACTGAAGAAACCCTTGACCTGGACATGAACTAAGTCCATGATTTTTCCTTGAACTTCTTAGTTTTGAAATACTTCTCTCCTTCAGGACTGATTTTCAAGGTTTGTGCAATTATATCTTCTGAAATTCTAAAAGAGAAATTTCCTACTAGAGATTTCTCTCCATTGAAGGAAAATGCAAATTGCTTTGTGACCTCTTCATTATTCCATTAAATTTCTGTAGGAAAGGCAACCAATGTTTTTCTTTTAGAATTTTGACACAGTCCTCATGATACTTTAGTCTATCAAATGTTTCGGGCTCCACTCTGTTGGTCATTGTTTTAAAAAAAAAAATTCTCTGTTCTAACCCTTTTCTATGCTTCAAAAATTCTATCAAGGTTTTCAAGTGGTTACCTTTTCTCCCGCGTTCTACTGACCTGGTTAAACGTCTTCAATTCTCTGAGCTGTCTTCTTCAATTTCCTGAGTTGTTCCTCAAATTCTCCTCAATTCTCTGAGCTATTCTTCAAATTCTGGGCTGCCTTCTTCAATTACCTGAGCTATTCTTCAAATTATGGGCGGCAGTAGAGAAAAAGCCCTGTATAACTTGTCTGCTATATTTTCGTCAATGGAACCACGCCTGCTGTCTCGGCCCTCCTTAAGAACTCAAAGTTTAAAAACTAACTCTTTAACCACTCTATGAACTCAGAGAAATTAAAAATTCAATCAACCGGCCTTAACTTGCTTGGTATCATACAATACGCAGAGAACAGAGTCTTAAGGTTATGAATTTGGGTCGGACAGCGCATTCAAATTGGTCATGAGTTTGTTTGCAGGGATGGACAGTGCATTCAGATTGGTCATGAGTTTGTTTGCAGGAACGGACAGTGCATTCAGATTATGAATAAAAAGGAGTAGTGATTTATAAAATCATAATCATAATATAAATCGTGTGATGATAACGGATACATTCCACTCCATAAACGAATTTGGGTCAAAGCAACGCTTTTATAACTCCATCAGTTGAAATGAAATGTAATCATGCGTTTTACAAATGTCTTACCATTGAGCTGACTCTTCATTGAGTGTCCATACAGACCACTTCTTTGTTAGTAACTTTATTGACAGAGGGTGTATTTAAAAATGATGAGTTTTTGAAGAGCGATTTTGAAAAGCGTAATAAGGATAGGAAATAGAAAATAGGCTAAAGTATGAATGGGAATAGAATAATAGGCTAAGGTATGAATGGAAATAGGAAATAGGATAATAGGCTAAGGTATAAATGGAAATGATCATTTAGAAATAGGCATAAGGAATAGAAAACAAAGGTTATGGATATAGGGATTTTTGAAATTGATAATCAAGCAATAATAATTATCATTTTTGAACACTAAAATAATTTAAGAATTTTTAAATGTTAAAAATGAAAATTTCAACAATACTTTACACTTATTGACTGACAAAATGTTGATTTGGCTTGCACAGGTGACTAATCTGTTTGTACAGGTATGACTGATCTTCATTTTTCAAAACAGGTCCCTTTGAAATGAGTATAACAGGTCCCTTTTTAAAATCTGAAGAACCATCTTTATTTTTCAAAACAGGTTCCTTTAAAATGAATATAACAGGTCCCTTTAAAATCTGAAGAACCATCTTTATGCAGCTTCTTTTATCCTTGTTGTTGATGTAGCCTTCGAATTCTGGTAATAAACAACCTTTGAAAATTTTGTTGAAGTAGAACAGGTCCCTCTGAAGTAGCCTTTGTTGATGATGTATCTTTTGTTGAAGTATAACAGGTCCCTCTGAAGTAGCCTTTATTGATGATGTATCTTTAATGCAGTCCTTAACAGGTCCCTCTGATATTGATAATATTGACATAGTCTTCTGAACAGGTCCCACTGCAAATATTATTGCTTAAACAGGTCCCTCTAATTAGAACAAAAATAGCTCTTTATTGAAATTCTGAACAACTGAATTGAAATACTGAATAACTGACATAGATTCTTTGAAGATTTAAAAATGAGGAGATGAAAAATCACTGATTCTTCTACCAAAGAGAAAAACCACTAATTCTTCTCCCCCACTAAGTGTTTGACTTGTCCTCAAGTCATTATTGAATTGATGAAAAACAATAAACCAAGTAGAACAAAGAATTCTTACCAGCCAAATGATTGGTTTTCAAGTAAGAATTCGGGTTTAGAGTGTGCCAGAGTCTGGTTTTCACATCTAAACCATTATTTATTTATTTATTTTTTATAATTTTTTTTTTTTTTTTTTTTTTTAAACAAAAGAAATTGAAATGACTAAGGTAGAGATATCACCGCTGAAGGCTGTGATATCTCAACCTCCTTTTGCTGAGATACTGTTTCAATAAAATCTTCCTTGCTTATGGGCTTATGATAGAGTTTCAGCCTGTGACCATTGACATTAAAGGTCTTGCCTTCTCCATCAATTGTTGTAAGTTTGACCAATCCATTGTCATATGCTTCAACTATTTCATATGGGCCCATCCAATGTGTTGTAAATTTGGCTTTATGGTCTCTGAATTTAGATTTAAAGAGTAAAGCCCAGTCTCCCTCTTTAAACTGCTTCTTCTTAATGTGTGCATTATGCCACTGCTTCCTCTGTCTCTGCATTAGGATTGTTCTCTGTTCTGCTTGTTGTCTCATCTCATCTAACTGGTTTAATTGCATAATTCTCTCCTTTTGTGCTTCACTGAGATCAATTCCTAAATCTGCAGCCATCTTATAAGTATGTATTTGAAATTCGATAGGAAGCAGTACCTCTTTTCCGTACACCAACTGATATGGTGTAAATCCAGTAGTGTCTTTCCACGTAATCCTGTAAGCCCACAGTGCATCTTTAAGTTTTTCCTCCCAATTATTTCTATTCATTGATACTGTTTTAGTGATAATTCCCTCCAAATTTTTATTTGTTGATTCCACTTGGCCATTGGCCTGTGGATTGTAAGGTGTGCTTTTTCTGTGCTTAATCTTATATTTTTCTGTTATATCATGAACTAACTTTGAAGTGAATTGAGTACCCTGATCTGTGACTATCTCCCTAGGTACTCCATACCTTACAAAAATTTCTTCAAAGAGGAAGTTTACCACTGTTTGCTCTGTTGCTCGGACTAATGCTTTTGCTTCAGCCCATTTTTTCACGTAATCAGTACATACTAGGATGTACTTTTTGCCCTTTGATGTTGGATTGATGGGGCCTACAAAATCTAGAGCCCATTTCTCAAATGGCTCTAAATGTACTTGGGGCTGAAGTGGCATTTGATCCGAAGCTGTGGGTCTACCCATTCTTTGACAACTGTCACAACTCTTCACATACCTCTTGGAATCCTTAAAAATAGATGGCCAGTAGTAGCCAAGGCTGAGAATCTTGAATGTTGTCCTCTTGGCTGCAAAATGCCCACCACACGGTTCGTCATGACAAGATTTTAAAATATCAATTATTTCATCATTTCTTACACATCTTCTAATAATCATATCATAACCGGTGTAAAATAAATCTCCATTGATCCATGAATATCTAGCACTTTGTTTGATCAGCCTCTTCTTCTCCTTTGAAGTAAAATGTGGAGGTGTCTTTCCTGTGGACAAATAATTGGCTAAGTCAGCATACCATGGATCTATTATTGAAATTGCATACAGATTTTCATCTAGAAAAGAATCTTCAATCGGAACAATCTCACCTGAGTTCTGCAGTCTAGAAAGAAAATCTGCTACCTGATTCTCCTTACCTGGCCTATCTAACACTGTAATATTAAATTCCTGTAGTAATAATAGCCATCCGGTAACTCTTCCATTAGTGATTGGTTTATTCATTAAATATTTAATGGCTGAATGGTCAGTATGTACAAAAACCTCATAACCAGTGATATAGTGTCGGAATTTATTTACAGCATGTATGATTGCCAACATTTCTTTTTCAGTGAATGTGTAATTTAATTCTGCAGGTGTTAGATTTTTGCTGATAAAATAGATAGCATAATTGAAAGACTCTTCTTTTTGGCCTAGAGAAGAACCTACTGCAGTATCAGATGCATTTGAAAAGATGTGAAATGGTAGACTCCAGTTAGGTCCTTTTAAGGCTGGTGTGGTTGATAGTTTTTCTTTGAGTGTTTCAAAAGATTTCTGACAATCTTCATTCCAGTTGAAAGGTGTGTCTTTTGCTAGAAGTTTAAACATAGGTAGAGCTATTTTGCTAAAATTTTGAATAAACCGTCTATAATAGCTTGCATACCCAAGAAAACTTCTTACCTCTTTTTGAGTCTTCGGAATTGGCAAATTGACAATGATCTGAATTTTTGTTGGATCAACTTTAATGCCTTGAGAAGAAATATAGTGATACAATACTATCCCTTCATCTAGCATCATAAAACACTTTTCATTGCTCAAGGACAGATTAGCTTCAATACATCTCTTCAAAACCTTTTCAAGATTTTCTAATGAATGCTCAAATGAATTACCATAGACCGAAAAATCATCCATATAAACTTCAACACATTCATGAACTAAATCAGCAAAAATAGCTAAAACAGCTCTCTGAAATGTAGCTGGAGCGTTACAAAGTCCAAATGGTAAAACATTATAGGCATAAGTGCCCTAGGGACAAGTAAAAGTGGTCTTATCTTGGTCCTCTAAAGCTATCCTGATCTGGTTATAGCCACTGAAACCATCAAGAAAAGAGAATGATGATTTCCCAGCTAAAGTGTCTAGCACTTGGTCGATGAATGGTAGTGGAAAATAATCTTTGAGGGTTGCTTTGTTCAACTGTCTATAATCAACACAAATCCTCCACTTACCATTTTTCTTGGGCACTACTACCAATGGTGATACCTACTGACTGTCAGAGATAGGATATATAAAATTAACTTTCAATAGTTTTTGCAATTCCTCTCTAACAATATCTTGAAGAATGGGATTCATTCTTCTCTGTGGTTGCCTCACTAGTTTTATGTTATTATCTGTGTAAATATGGTGAGTGCATGTTTCAGGGTGGATTCCGTGCATATCGGTGTAGTCCCAAGCAAATGCTTGCTGATACTTTCTCAATAATTGAATCAATTTGTCTTCCTGAGATAAGTCTAGGTGAGTGCTAATATTCAATGTTTTACCCGGACTAATCTCTATAGTCTTACTCTGAGTGTTTGTGATAGATTGAATGGGAAAAATGTTTTCAAATGATGATTGCAAAGAATGGAGTGTGCATATTTCTTGAAAATTTTGTGCCAAAAATTCATCTGCTGCATGGTATTGTTCATTTCTTATTTCTTCAGACATTTCAGGTTCAGAAAGGAACAATTCTATCAAATCATTATTATTATCTTCATGAAAATCATAGATCTAATTGATACTAAAAACAGATTGAACTTCTTCTTTATCATTGTATTTATCATCAAGACATAAGTTGTTTTCTACTGCTGGTGTTTGTGCTGATTGGTAAAGAGTGAGTTGCTTCCTTTCAGTTCCTTGTGAAATGATCATATTACCTGATCGACACCCTATGAATGCATCAGCAGTTGCTAACCATGGTCTACTAAGAATGATAGGGTGACCTCCTAAATTAGATTTTGGTTGAAGAACTAAAAAGTCCACTGGATACTCCCAAGAGTCCAGTGAAACAATTATATCCTCCAAAATTCCTTCAGGAATCACTTTAGACCTATCAGCTAGTTCTAAGACAATTGGTGTGTATTGCAAGTTTCTCAATTGGAGTGTTTTCATTGTGTCAAGAGTCATCACATTTATTGCTGCCCCTAAGTCAATTAAAGTATTTGGAATAGGTATGTTGTTGATGATTGTAGTGACTCTGGGAATGCCAGGATCAACATACTTTTCCATTGAAATGGTGTTTGACATAAGGCCAGCTAGATGTCCAATAACATGAATTGTTTGTGGATCAAGTCTCTTTCTTGTAGGCTTCTTGAGGCATAACTCTCTAATTGCTTTAGTATATATAGGAATGTCTTTTATGGCTTGGAGAAGTGGAATTTTTATATAGACATTCTCCAGCTCATCTAAAGCATCAAACTGTGGTAAAGATATGGGAAGCTTTGGTTGGATCAATCTTTCCGGAAAAGGTGGTGGTTTCAATGGTTGGATTTGTTTATTTTTGATGTCTTCGTTTTGTTTCTTTTGATTTGGTGTTTCATTTTCATTGTTTTTGTTTTCCTGTTGTTTCTCAGCTATGGGAAGTTATTTTTGAAGTACCTTACCAGACCTCAACTCAATATTTTGTAAAGGTAATGTGGGATATGATGGTCCCTCATCTACACTGTAAGCCAATCTTTCTACTCTATTATTTGGATTTGGTACAGGTTGAGAAGGAATCTGAGTGGGTCTAGGAGGTTGGTTAGATGGAAGTTGTAATTGGGGTGGATTTATTGGTGGAGGAGCAGGCAATGTTTTTTGAATGTTTTGGGGTGGATGAACAATTTGCTGCTGAGGATATTGCTGATATGTTTGAGGATACTGCTGATATGGCTGATTATACTGTTGATATGGTTGAGGATATGATGAGTATGGTTGAGGATATGATGGGTATTGCTGAAATGGTTTCCATTGTTGTTGGGGGTAATTTTGGTGTTGCCATGGCATGGGTACATTCCAAGAATTCTGAACATACGTTTGATCTTGTGCAGGAAATTGAAAATTCTGATTTGGAAACATACCTGGAGGTGGAGGTCTTGGCTGCCATGGTCTCTTGTCACCCATGAAATACACATTTTCCAAATCTGCATTGGCTTCCAAGTTACAATTTTGCAAAATCTTTATTTTAGAACAATGAAATATATCATGATTTTCAGTACAAAAGGCACACACTTGAATGTTTTCTAAAGGACAATCTTTCAAAGCATGTTTCTTCCGGCATTTTGGACAAAAGATAGCCATTAATTGATCTTCTTCTTCTTGTATTTTCTTTGTTTTCATAGTGTCAATTTGATTTCCTAAGGTGCTCAATAGGTTTTTTTTGAATTCTTCTAATAGATTTCCTATTTCAGCCCTTGTGACACTAGCTGAAGCAGATTTTGTGGCTTTGGATGATATAGCTCTTTTTCCATTTCTAGCTTTGCTCCTGGAATACTTTTCACATAAGTCAGCAATTTCATCAAAAGGTAAGGTGGAAATATCACCTTTGCCCATCAAATCAAGATCATCTAAGTATTCCTCTCAAATGCCCTTCAAAAATATTGTTCGAATCAGATCAAGAGACATGGTTCTATGTTTTGATTTTTGTAAATTGTAGACAAATCGTTCCAAATACTCCTCTAAAGTTTCATCCTCCTGTTGATTCATTCTGAAGATATCATCTTTAGAATCTTTCGATCTACAATAAGATTGATATTTCTTTAGGAATATTTTTCGCATGCCATCCCAATCAATTATTTCATGTTCACCTAGTCCCATGAACCATCTTAATGCTGATGCCTTTAATGTTGCTGGGAAGAGTCTAAGCCTATGAGCATCATCTGTGTAACCATATGTTCGGCATACTATGTCAAATTCAAACAAGAATGAATCAGGATCTTCAGAAGCCATGCCATAAAAATTTGGTAACACAGATGGAGGTATGTTTTTCATTTTGATTTCCTCATCATGATTTTCTCCTGGTTCTTGAATAGGAAATTTAAAGGTTGACTCTTCCTCCTCTCTTCGATCTTGGTCTTGTTTTTGTTTTAGTTCAATTTCTCGTTGTCTTATCCTTTCCTCCTGCTGTCTCTCATATTCTCTAAGTTGTTCAGGAGTGGGTCTTCTTGCTGATCCTCCTCCTTCCTCAGCCATTTTGATAGGTTCCTCTTTTGTTTTAAGTTCTTGTTCAGTGTCACTTGTTTCAAAAAGAAGTTGTTGTGTTGGTTTTTCTCCTAATTGAATTTTTTCAATAACAGTAGGTTCAAGGAGATATTGTTGAGTTGTTTTGATGACTTCTCTTGTGGTAGAGGATTCAGGAAGGTGTTTCTTCTTTGCTTCGTATGCCAATAGAATTTGTCTCTCTATAAGTGTAAGTCTTTGGCCTGATTTTTGTTTATCCTCTAGTTCTTGTACAGTGACTTTCACAGCTGGTGTTGTGTGTTCAATTCTTTCTAAAGGATCTGCTCCTAATGGTGGGTTAGTTCTTGGATGGGGGGTTTTTACGAATCTGCCTTTATCATCTCTAGGTCTAGACATATGTAAACATGACTTCTAAAATTAAAATTAAATCTATGTTTTTGTTTGTTTTGAGTTTTTTTTTTTAGAACTCCTCTAGTTGCGCCTCCCCGGCAACGGCGCCAAAATGTAAAGACCAATCTAGGATTCTAGATTAGACTCAATTTAATGTCGACCAGGGTCAGTAGTCTTAGAGGCACATCTAATATTTTTAGACCTAAAAGGTTCTGTTCTATATGTTTAAATAAATGTCTAATTCTGACGGGCTCCAGTACTCCTTTACAAGAGGCTAAAATATGTTTCCTTTTCACAATTTAAACACTTATATTATCAAATTTAATCTACTGATCTTAAAAAAAACAGAGTGTTTCTAATCTGAGCTTTTCAATCCTCTTACGAGGATATGTTTCACAAAAACTCCTTTAAGATAACACACTAAACATTCTAGAAATCAAATTCATAAAAACAAACAGAGTTCATAGAGATATTTTGAAATCCAATGCTCGATTACACCTTTTATAAGGACTGTTTGAATAATTCTGCAATTGAATCTTCAAGCTATTGCTATGAACCATAAAATAACAATAATCTCAAGAAATTCTAATTAAATGAATGAACTCACAAGCAATGAAATGAAAAACGCTGTTCAGATCTGAAAACTAATTTCTATGAAACATAAACATAAATGAAAGTGTACCAATCTTTACGTAGGGCCCTTCCACGCACTGATGGCACACTTTGATAACTTCAAATGATAAACCTTTAACTCGTAAACACTGTGATTGGTGAAATTATGCTTTTCATTAAGTTCTGGAAATGATTACATTCAAAACAGAGTGTTGGAATACGCTTTACAGTCTTAAGTCTGATTTCTTCAACGTTTTCATTAGCTCCCCTTTCTAATCAAAATCCTCCTATTTATTAAAATTTACAACTAGAAGGTTATATTCATTCCTTCTTCATCTTAACTGATTCCAACATAGTTCGAATCAGTTTTAGAATTCCTAATTTCAAGCAAAAGATCAAGTACATCATTATAGCTTTTGATTTTTCTGCTGAAGAGGCTGAGTTTGACCGTCTTTGACCATATATCCAGGAACTCCAAATTCGATGGCAAATAGATTTTCTACCATATTTGTACATCCTAGATCACGTCCATGCCTTCTATTTTGATTTTCCTGTCATGCCACATGTCACAACATAAACTGATTACAGGAAGTCACTACATCCCGTAATTTTGTTGAAAAATTCCAAATTTTAACATAAAAACTCATAAATTAAATTTAATGCAAAATAACAACTATAATGCTTCATTTATCAATTTCAATGGACTTGTGGGAAATTTATGGAGGAAAATGATAATGCCCAGGATTAGTCCGATATAAGGGTAAATACTGTAGGTAATAAGTGTTAACCAACCAATCACATGTGTAAGAATGAGTCTATGTTATCGACTCTTCAGATTTCAAAGTCTCTCCTCAATTGTAGTTTTGTTGTCTCACCTTTTCCATACCTTGATAGGCAATGAGGGCATCCCATGCTTCTCTGGATCTCTTGGCCGCTGCTATCCTTGGAAACACTTTCAAGTGTAAACGTTGATAGAGATAGCAGAGGGTTTTTGAGTCCTCCTTCGTATTTCTCTTCAACAAATCCTTCTCTGCCTGTGTTAAGGCATTAAAAGCATTTTCATCTGCTAGTTCTTCAAAACCATCTTCAACAAACTCCCATAAGTCTTGAGAGGCAAACAGGGCTCTCATGGTGATTGCCCAATAGTCATAGTTCTTCCCATTAAACTGTGGGAGTTGAGTATTTCCAATACTCATGCTTGTGCTGGCTCCTGCCATGGCTAGCACACTGTGACTATGCAATAAAACTTGACTGTGGTTTTTTTTTAAATAGACTGTCTCTCTGCTTAAGAGACAAACTCTGTCTTCAAAAAGACTTTTCTGCACTGCACTTTTTAAACACAAAACAAAAACTCTATTTTTGCAAATACCTGGACTTTTGCTGAGCCTTCAGACTGCTAGTCAGAAGCTGCAACAACACCTTCTTCCTTCAACTTCTTTAATAAACTTCAAAGATCCTGGAATAGCTTCGATACAATGTTGGAATTTCTGAATGATTCCAAAACACACAGAGAGAACAAAATCTCTCCACTTAACACAGAGAACTCATTTTAAAATCTTGCTGGACAGAGATGCTTTAAAATGAACTATTTCATTAAGATAACAATCCTATTACAAAATGGATTCTTCCACTGCAGAGGGATTACAAAATGGAACTGCTTCACACGCGGTGTCCTTCAAAATTTCCTCTCTGTCTCTTGCAAAAAACAATTTTCACACCCACAGTGTTATTCACTGCTCTGTTCTATTTCCGAGCTCAAAATTCAAAAAATAAAACAATACATATAGCCTTCGGGCTCTTTTTCATTTATATGACACAACTTAAAAAAATTAAAACCAAACTATTGAACTTATATATATATTATAAACTTGAAAGTTTATAATATATATATTTATTAACCGTATATATATATTAGAGTAAAGTCAAAAGACTTTCCATCGTGGCACTTTAAACCATATAAGGATATGTTACATTAAGGTTTTGAAACCATATATCACATCCCTCATAAAAACTTTTAAACCAATTTTTAACAACCTTTTTCGCGGATTCCAAACTGGACATTAAACTCCAATGTAAACTGTATCGCATACCAAACTCCTCTGACATCATCAGACTCCAAACCCGCACGATTGCTCTGTGATTGGTCACCGGTGGGACCCTTAGACTTCAAACCAAAAACTGAGCTCGATTGCATAAATTTATCACATAAAAATGGGCTCTGTGATGTCACCCTAAAACCTGTGCGATAAACCGTGATTGGTCCACGCGTATTGTTGACTTGGCAGTTGGTCCAATTCCTCGCAACGACGAAAAAATGGTGACAAGGCTCGAAGCTTGCACGATAGCCATTTGATTGGCTCTCCCGATGGTGACGTGGATTTGTGGGCTCCCCCATCATTCACATGGGCTTGTTCAAAAATTCAAACAACGGCGCAAAATATTTATGGTGGTTGGTATAGATATTAAGAGGCGGGGATTATGTGGTTCATAACCACAGCGCCTTCAATGCATTCGCAGGAAATGGCTATGGCCATTATCAACGAAAATATAACCTTGTAGGCTTTCAAAATTGATGTTAAATGCACAGTGAAGTGCACTCAACCAAAAAAAAATTCCCCTGTTGTACTTCGTCCTTCTGTATAGCAGTAGTTGAATTTAAAAATTCAACACTTTTGTGAGATGTTGAAATTTCCCTTCGCTCTGATAGCTTAATAATAATTACATCTCGGGACAAAGTTGGTCTTAGAAGAGCAAGAGTCGAAGAGACATCAATTTACAAGTTAAATGGCCCTCAGACTCAACACTCGCGACAACTCTTCTGTTCCTATGCCTTCAACCAGGCGGATCCACTGCCGGGATTTGAATCTCTGGTAGATAATTTCATAGACGACATATGTAAACATGACTTCTAAAATTAAAATTAAATCTATGTTTTTGTTTGTTTTGAGTTTTTTTTTTAGAACTCCTCTAGTTGCGCCTCCCCGGCAACGGCGCCAAAATGTAATGACCAATCTAGGATGCTAGAATAGACTCATTTAATGTCGACCAGGGTCAGTGGTCTTAGAGGCACATCTAATATTTTTAGACCTAAAAGGTTATGTTCTATATGTGTAAATAAATGTCTAATTGTGACAGGCTTCAGTACTCCTTTACAAGAGGTTAAAATATGTTTCCTTTTCACAATTTAAACACTTATATTATCAAATTTTAATCTACTGTTCTTAAAAACAGAGTGTTTCTAATCTGAGCTTTTCAATCCTCTTACGAGGATATGTTTTACAAAAACTCCTTTCAGATAACACACTAAACATTCTAGAAATCAAATTCATAAAAACAAACAGAGTTCATAGAGATATTTTGAAATCCAATGCTCTATTAAACCTCTTACAAGGACTGATTCAATAATTCTGCAATTGAATTTTCAAGCTACTACTATGAATCATAAAATAACAATAATTTCAAAAAATTCTAATTAAATGAATGAACTCACAAGCAACAACATGAAATACGCTATTCAGATCTGAATACTAATTTCTATGAAACATAAACATAAAAGAAAGTATACCAATCTTTACGTAGGGCCCTTCCACGCACTGATGGCACACTTTGATAACTTCAAATGATAAACCTTTAACTCGTAAACACTGTGATTGGTGAAATTATGCTTTTCATTAAATTCTGGAAATGATTACATTCAAAACAGAGTGTTGGAATACGCTTTACAGTCTTAAGTCTGATTTCTTCAACGTTTTCACTAGCTAACCTTTCTAATCAAAATCCTCCTATTTATTAAAATTTACAACTAGAAGGCTATATTTGTTCCTTCTTCATCCTAACTGATTCCAACATAGTTCGAATCGGTTTAGAATTCCTAAATTTAAGCAAAAGATCAAGTACATCATTATAGCTTCTGATTTTTCTGCTGAAGAGGCTGAGTTTGACCGTCTTTGATCATATATCCAGGAACTCCAAATTCGATGCCAAATAGATTTTCCACCATATTTGTACATCCTAGATCACGTCCATGCCTTCTATTTTGATTTTCCTGCCATGCCACATGTCACAACATAAACTGATTACAGGAAGTCACTACATCCCGTAATTTTGTTGAAAAATTCCAAATTTTAACATAAAAACTCATAAATTAAATTTAATGCAAAATAACAACTATAATGCTTCATTTATCAATTTCAATGGACTTATGGGAAGTTTATGGAGAAAAATGATAGATAAATGGTGGATTTTTAAGAGAAAAGGGTAACAATAAAATAGTACCAACAGTAACCAACCCAATCACATGTGTGAAGAATGAGTCTATGTTATCAGACTCTTTCATGCAGAGAGTTTCAAAGTCTCTCCTCAGCAATTGTAGTTTTGTTGTCTTCACCTTTTCCATACCTTGATAGGCAGTTTGGAGGGTATCCCATGCATCCTTGGACCTCTTAGCTGCTGCTATCCTTGGAAACACACTTTCATGCACTGTTTGATAGAGATAGAAAATGGATTTTGAGTCCTTCTTCCTATTGCTCTTCAAAAAATCCTTCTTTGCCTGTGTTAAGACATTAAAAGCATTTTCATCTGCTGGTTCTTCAAAAACATCTTCAACAAACTCCCATAAGTCTTGAGAGACAAACAGGGCTCTCATGGTGATTGCCCAATAGTTATAGTTCTCCCCATTTAACTGTGGGAGTTGAGTATTTCCAATACTCATGCTTGTATTGGCTCCTGCAATGGCTAGCACACTGAACTATGCTCTAAACTTGACTGTATTTTTAAGCAAACTGTCTCTCTGCCTAAGAGACAAACTCTGTCTTCAAAAATACTTCTCTGGACTGCACTTTTTAAACACAAAACAAAAACTCTGTTTTTGCAAATACCTGGACTTTTGCTGAGCCTTCAGACTGCTAGTCAGAAGCTGCAACAACACCTTCTTCCTTCAACTTCTTTAATAAACTTCAAAGATCCTGGAATAGCTTCGATACAATGTTGGAATTTCTGAATGATTCCAAAACACACAGAGAGAACAAAATCTCTCCACTTAACACAGAGAACTCATTTTAAAATCTTGCTGGACAGAGATGCTTTAAAATGAACTATTTCATTAAGATAACAATCCTATTACAAAATGGATTCTTCCACTGCAGAGGGATTACAAAATGGAACTGCTTCACACGCGGTGTCCTTCAAAATTTCCTCTCTGTCTCTTGCAAAAAACAATTTTCACACCCACAGTGTTATTCACTGCTCTGTTCTATTTCCGAGCTCAAAATTCAAAAAATAAAACAATACATATAGCCTTCGGGCTCTTTTTCATTTATATGACACAACTTAAAAAAATTAAAACCAAACTATTGAACTTATATATATATTATAAACTTGAAAGTTTATAATATATATATTTATTAACCGTATATATATATTAGAGTAAAGTCAAAAGACTTTCCATCGTGGCACTTTAAACCATATAAGGATATGTTACATTAAGGTTTTGAAACCATATATCACATCCCTCATAAAAACTTTTAAACCAATTTTTAACAACCTTTTTCGCGGATTCCAAACTGGACATTAAACTCCAATGTAAACTGTATCGCATACCAAACTCCTCTGACATCATCAGACTCCAAACCCGCACGATTGCTCTGTGATTGGTCACCGGTGGGACCCTTAGACTTCAAACCAAAAACTGAGCTCGATTGCATAAATTTATCACATAAAAATGGGCTCTGTGACGTCACCCTAAAACCTGTGCGATAAACCGTGATTGGTCCACGCGTATTGTTGACTTGGCAGTTGGTCCAATTCCTCGCAACGACGAAAAAATGGTGACAAGGCTCGAAGCTTGCACGATAGCCATTTGATTGGCTCTCCCGATGGTGACGTGGATTTGTGGGCTCCCCCATCATTCACATGGGCTTGTTCAAAAATTCAAACAACGGCGCAAAATATTTATGGTGGTTGGTATAGATATTAAGAGGCGGGGATTATGTGGTTCATAACCACAGCGCCTTCAATGCATTCGCAGGAAATGGCTATGGCCATTATCAACGAAAATATAACCTTGTAGGCTTTCAAAATTGATGTTAAATGCACAGTGAAGTGCACTCAACCAAAAAAAAATTCCCCTGTTGTACTTCGTCCTTCTGTATAGCAGTAGTTGAATTTAAAAATTCAACACTTTTGTGAGATGTTGAAATTTCCCTTCGCTCTGATAGCTTAATAATAATTACATCTCGGGACAAAGTTGTTCTTAGAAGAGCAAGAGTCGAAGAGACATCAATTTACAAGTTAAATGGCCCTCAGACTCAACACTCGCGACAACTCTTCTGTTCCTATGCCTTCAACCAGGCGGATCCACTGCCGGGATTTGAATCTCTGGTAGATAATTTCATAGACGCCTGTGATGGTTTACCGTTATCTTTGAAAATATTTGGGTCACTCGTTTATGGAAAAGATGACCAATCAGAATGGAAAAACCAACTAGAGAGTCTTTTGCAAATACTTCCTACTGAAATACACCAAAGATTAAAAATTAGTTATGATGCATTGAATGAAGAGGAAAAACAAATATTCTTAGATATTTCCTGTTTTTTCATAGGAGAAAAAAAGGATAAGGGTAGGAAGAATATGGAATGGATCAGGCTGGAAAGGTTTTCTAGGGTTTCAAAATCTCTTCAGCAAGTGCCTTTTAGAGTTAAACAACAAAAATAATATATGGATGCATGATCATCTCAGGGATATGGGAAGAGATATTGCAAAGGATTCAAATTTGTAATTGCCTCTTCATTTTTGCTGTTGGCCACAAGACATTGATGATTTGTTATAGAAATCATATGTAATTCATTAATTAACCATTCAAACATGTGTAAATTATTAAGAGATATCTTTGTATATTTTTTTTGTTTTCTTTTCACAGGAAAAACTGGTACCAACAGTAGTGCGCGGAATTATGGTAGTTCCCACTACAAGTCGTTCCCATCTAATGCGTTAAAAAATTTCATGGTTCAAAAAGTGTATTCATGGGATGTTGGGAAGCCGCGTGATTTATTCTCTGGATAGACTGCTTAATACACATGATGGTTTTCTTGGTGTTGGTCTCCTTGACATAGAAGAAGATCACATGGAATGAATTCTGAGGAGGGTGAAGTCACCAAATGTAATATGGATTCGATGGTACAAGTGTCCCTACTCTTCGCTGCCTTCCTGGATGTTGGAATTTCTGATAATTCCTTAACAAAGAATGAGGAACAAAATTTCCTTTCTCAACACAGAGATTTTAAACACGAACTTGTAGGTGAAGCAAAAAAAACATACACAGTGAGAACAAAACATTGTTTTTCATTTACACCAAAAAGAACTTGCTATCTTTTACAAACATCATAACTGCAGTTCTGGTTTTCTGCTTTCTGCTTCACTGCGCTGCTACACACACAACTTTTCACTCACTGTCTCAGTCTCGAGATACACAACATTACACTACTACACTAAGAACTAAAATTACATTCACTATATGAAAAATGGTTGTGGTCAGTAAAAACCTAATCTAAATTAATGTCATTCAATGTCTCAAAAAACATTCAACAACTCTGTACTTGGGTCGAATGGCACGCAGGCCGTGTTAGCTCTCGCAATGCATCATTGCGAAGGGACCTCAGGGTCTAGACTGAACATTGACATTGTGCTCCCGCAGTGCATATCTGTCGTCGATCTTTGATCAAAGAACTTTGGGCGAAGTCAACTGCGGAAGCACCCTTCGGGTTAAGCAGTGGGCTGCTTGTGCCTACAGGTTATCGTTGGTCTAAGATCAACGATAATCGCGCCCATTTATATGCCATGGTGTTAACACATCTCCTCTTCTGTGCAACAGGATTCTGTGCCAAGCATCTCCTCTTCTCCTGCCTGATTTTGTGAGTGAACTGATCATAGGTGAGTCTTGTCAGATCAAACACTTCTTCCTCTTGCCCCTTGGAGGTACCCAGTTCCGAGAGTGAAAAACGCATATTGGCTGCAGGATTTGTCTGAGGCACTTCGATAGTTGGCAGCTCCATCTGAATCCCTATCGCAGGAGGAGGTGTCTTACTGCCTTTGGCTTCTTTGGAGGAACTTTCCTTCGACTTTTGACTTTCTTCCTCCCTTCTCTTTTGCTCTGCTTCCTCTTCTAGCTGCCGCTTTGCTACTACCCTATCTTGTTCTTCTTTTAGTTGGCACTCAACTTCTACCTTATCTAGTTCTATTTTTAGCTGGTGCTCAGCTTCTGCTTTTGCTTCCTCCTCTTCACTTTTCTTGTGGGTTTCCTCTGCTTGCTTCTTTCTTTGTTCCGCCTTTAGTTGTTTTTTGTGTTTATCCTCCTCTTCTTTTGCTCTCTCCTTAGCTTCCCATTGAGTTTTTGCTTCCCTTTCTTTTCACTGGGCGGCAGAGTTATGCCCTATGCTGGTCCTTGGCTTTTTGGCTTGAGAAGACGAGGCTCCTCCTAGCATGTGGATTCTTTCTTCTAGATTTTGATCGTCTTGTTCTTCCTGATCAGTTAGCTCCTCTGGAGCTATCTCCCTGTCTTTGTTGTACCTGTTTTTTACTCCATCTTCAGCTGGGCATTCAATATGTTGGTAACTCCATTTAAATTTGACCTGTTTGCAATGAGCAGGGACTATTCTCTCAGGATCGTATGTCCGGTGGGCCAAGGGAGGTAGACAGAACTCCTTGATTTTTTCAGCCTTTGCCTCTACTTCTCTAAATTCCTTGACTGTATAAACGCCGATAGTGAGTGGCAGAGTGGGCCATGGCCTTTTCTTCCCCTTGGTGAGAACATTTGAAAAGACACCTAACATTTGGAAACACGTTTCCTAGAGTATTAGTCTGTCTGTGATGAATCAAGGTAGGGCATGGGGAGCCTTGAGCGAACCGAAGACTCAGATGAAAGTGCCTTCTACAAAAGGAAACCAGTGTGCTACCCTGGTTATTGTTTCCATGGCCCGCTAGGACATGCACGGGGCATCTTTACCAAAAAGTTTTCCGTAGAGTGCAAGGATGAAACTGTGTGAGATCGGCTCTATATTCTGCTTATATTTGGAGTCCCAGAATACCTGCAACTCCTTATGGATCGAACGGTCGTGCTCCTGATCATAGTTATGTGCCCATCCCTCAAAGTGACACCTCGCACATACTGCATCCAATAGATAGGAGGACATGTAAAATTCTGATGCATACCCTTCCTCGGGCGCTGGCGCTGAAGATATGTTTGATTTGAGCACTGCCATTATGAATTTGGCCCAATTGAATCGGGTGTCGTATATGGTGACAAAGTACATAAGAGATATCTAAGAGCCGTCGCATGTGGTGGCATCAGGACGGCCATACATCCTACATAGCATAGCTGCCACGAGCTTGTAAAACTTCTTACGACCTGCTACCGGAGACTCCTGGTCCTTCTTGATCTTGAACTTTTCAAGTTCTTCCCACCATCCTCTCAAGGTTTCTATTATAGGGACTGCATGAGTAGTGGCCCATTCTTCGGTGAATTTCTGCTCCCGGGTGGGAAGTGCGTGATAAAATTTCACATCCTGTCCTCTCAGATTTGCAAATGCTTTACCTTCATGGTCCCGAATCACCCAGAACCTGGGGTTGACCTTTTGCATGATCCATTCGATTAGCTTTGCGCATGGAAATATAGGTGGATGGGCCCCTGCATAATGAAGCTTTGATCTTTTGACTTGAACATATACCTGCCAGTCTGGGAGGTCTTCTGGAAATTCAGGTTTCGAAAATTCTTGGTACACCTAGTACCAACTCATGCTCTCTCCTTTGCTGAATATGCAGGCGATATCTCCATATATAGGGGGAGGAGACATAGGTATTTCATCCTCCAATATTTCTATCTCCAGAATCTTGCTCTTTCTGCGAACTGACGGAGGCCCCATCTCACTCGAGGCTGAGGAGATGGAAACACACTCTAGCTCTACTTCGAGGTTTCCTGGCATGTTCATAAAAAAATCCCTTGATAAGACATATGCCATTTTTATAAATACTTAAATTGCTTCTACTTCTGCTCAACTAAGGCCAAGGAAAAGGGTGAACCTGCGACCTGGCGACCTCTCCTTTGGGTCGCTGAGTTGCGCCAGGTTGGATCTCTATGGGAACGCGACCTGGCGACTTGGCGACTCGCGATCAGGTCACCAGGTCACTGAGTCGCGAAGTCGCGACACTTCCATTTTTCACAGATATGCAACCTGGAGACTTAGCGACCAGGGACCAAGGTCGCGAGGTCGTGAGGTCGCAGTTCGCGCTAGGGCTGGGCGGATGAATTTACACGGCGACTAAGGCCTTTATCCTTCTTTCAATTAAAGTAAGAGAGGGAAAAATGGAGGAAAGATAACACATCAAAAGGTAAGCAATCATGAGAAAAGGCTAACAGGGGAGTCTGGGTAGCCTGACTTTTAGAGGAGGTACTCAGAATGAAGATGTTATTGGGGGGGCAAGCTGCAGCAATAGGGTCCCAAACAACAGGTAAGCTATGGTTTTAATAATCTAAGGTGAGGGCGCTGAGGGCAACAACCAACCAAAAAGGAAACAGGAGGATTAGACAAATTACTCGGGAAAAACGCACTCTAGTTGGCTTGTCAGAGGCATTTTCTTTCTTCGTCGCGCAGGTCGAATGCGACCTATGCGACCCTTCTATATATAAATAGGTCGTGCGTGCAAGCAATAAATGAGGGTCGCAAAGTCACAAAGGGGCCGTGTTGATGAGATGTGCGATCTAGCGACCCTACGATCGTGCGACCTAGGGGTCCCTAGGTCGCGATTGTTTAATTTTGTGCGTGTTACGCAACCTTGCGACTTAGCGACCTGATGGGTTGCTGGGTCACGATTGTTTAATTTTGTGCGTGGTACACGACCTTGCGACTTAGCGACCTAATGGGTTGCAGAGTCGCAAGGTCGCACCTTGGGCGAGTTGACCTATTCTGTGACCTAGCGACTTAAGGCTTTTGAAAAGATTGAACTTCAGGTTTGACTCCAATTTTCGATGTTTAGGGGCCCAAAAATTTTAAAGGGTGAAATTTTGGAGCTGTTGTAGCGGCTACAACACAACCCAATCAACAATGCGGAGAATGAGTGTATTGTATCAGACTCTTTCATGCAAATAACTTCAAAATGTCTTCTTATTAATTGAAGCTTTGTTGTCTTTACTTTCTCCATACCTTGATAGGTTGTCTGGAGGGTATCCCATGCATCCTGAGACTTCTTTGCTGCTGCAATTCTTGGAAATATGCTTTCATGCACTGCCTGATAGAGATAGAAGAGAGATTTTGAGTCCTTATTTCTATTACTCTTCAAAGAATCCTTTTCTGTTTGCATTAAGGCATTAAGTGCTTGTTCATCTGCTGGTTCTTTTAAACCATCTTCAACTAACTCCCATAAATCTTGAGAGGAAAACAGGGCTCTCATTGTGATTTCCAAATAGACATAGTTCTTCCCATTGAACTGTGGGAGTTGAGTATTTCCCATACTCGTGCTAAGTGTGCTACCTCCTGCCATAGCTAGCTTTACAACACTATGTTAAAACTTGACTGTGTTTCTTAAACAAACTTTCTCACTACTAAGAGATAAAACATGTCTCTAAAAGACTTCCTTTTACAACTCTCCGGACTGTAATCTTAAAACAAACAACAAACTATGTTTTGATAAATACCTGGCTTGCTAAACCTTCATACTACTGGAGAAAACTTCAACAAACTTCTTCTTCCTTTAGCTTCTTCAACAACTGCTAAGAGTCTGGACTGGCACCGATACCATGTTGGAATTTCTGATAATTCCTTAACAAAGAACGAGGAACAAAATGTCCTCTATCAACACAGAGATTTTAAACATGAACTTGCAGGCGAAGAAAAAAAAAATACATAGTGAGAACAAAACACTGTCTTTCATTTACACAAAAAATAACTTGTTATCTTTTACAAACATCAGAACTGTAGTTTTGGTTTTCTCCTTTCTGCTTCACTGCGCTGCTACACACATAACGTTTCACCCACTGTCTCAGTGTTGGCACACACAACATTACACTACTACACTAAGAACTAAAATTACATTCACTATATAAAAAATGGCTGTGGTCACTAAAAACCTTATCTAAATTAATACCATTCAATGGCTCAACAAACATTCGTCAACTCTGTATTTGGGTTGAATGGCATGCAGACCGTGTTAGCTCTCACAATGCGTCACTGCAGAGGGACCTCAAGGTCTAGACTGAACATCGACGTTGTGCTCCCACAGTGCATATCTGTCATCGATCTTTGGTCAAACTACAAAGGCACCCTTCGAGTTAAGCAGTGCGTTGCTTGTGCCCGCAGGTTATCGTTGATCTGAGATCAATGATAATCGCGCCCGTTTATATCCCAGTATGTTAACACATTGCATGGGAAAATGTGTCAGGTGACTAGACCTTCAAGTTGTGAGATGATGCACCATTGGCCGAGACAAAATGAGGTGGCGATGGTGGGACATGCCTTATCGCGCGGTTGCGCAGGACCGATGACGTAGGCTGGAGAATTTGCGATATGAATTTAAGCCGCTGCTAGTTGTTGTGACGTGGCTGATGTTTAAATTCAAACGAATTGTTGCGGCAATAACTGTGGTTGGTGCGTAGAGGTTATGGTGGGAGGTAACGTAGTGCAGACCGCGATTTACAAATCTGGAGAGGCCTATGATCAAATTAGGAATTCGGCTACCTGTGGAAATTAAAAAAAAAATTGAATGCACTATTGAGTGCAAACCAAAACAAGACTTTGCTGCTGCTTCATGCTTTAACCTTCAAATCAAAATTTAAGTTTTGTCCTGTTGTTTTAGGTTGCAGTTGGAATTAATTTCCAACACTGGATTCCGGTGAAGAATTTAACGATTTTGGAGGTGGACGGGAGTGTCATGGAACCGTTGTGGCAAAATGATTCGCAAGTAATGGAAGATGTTGCTTTTAATCACGCATTCTAATAAGGGTTCTCTTGAGGAGAGTTATGATCAATATATATTTCTTATGGTTGAAAAATATGGACATTTGCAGGCACCTTTGCAGTTGCGGGAGCTACATATCTTTTCTCCGCTATTGAGCATTCCGAAGTCCATAGGGTACCTAAAGCACCTCGAACGGATAGTTATTGATTTTCTAGGAGAGAGAGTCCAGGTTAATCTGGAAAAATTGCCAGACGAATTTTGTGTTCTGCAATCGTTGAAGACCTTGGTGTTAACGAATTGCGAGAAACTGAAGTCAGTGCCAGATTCCTTCGAGGATTTAACAAATTTGGAACACCTGGAATTGGATAGATCCTACACTTTGAGGAGGCTTCCAAATTCTTTCGGGAATTTAATTAGACTTAAATATCTTGATTTAAAGTTCTATGTTTCATTAACCATTTCAAGCGAAACACTGGGAAACATCAGCAAGCTTGAACACTTAGATCTTTCCTCCTGTTGGGCAATTGAAGAATTACCCCGGCAAGTTTTTCAGCAAAGGTACTTTGAAGTATTACTTTTGATTGGAATAGGCTTGTAATAATGGCCAAGTGTAATCAAAGATATATGCGATTTGGAAGTTCTGAAAATTGGAGGTCGTTCTCTGTAATCTGTTGTGCTGCCTTCGGGTCTTGTCCATTGAGAAAACTGCCATTTACGAGATTAATGCCTCGACTCCAACGTTTAGAAATTACAGAGATGGAAATATCAGAGATATCATTTGGTGGAGGAGTCTTCCCCAAACTTCGATGGTTAAATATTGATGCATGCTGAAATTTAGAAGAGTTGCATAATGTTGAACATTGCAGGTCATTAATGACGCTTGAGATATCGAAATATGGGGAACTGAAATTGAAAGAGGAAGTAGCTAGGCAGCTGAGGAAACAAGGTTTCATGATCAAAGAAAGATCTCCATGAATGGGTATTGCATAGGCCTCCAACGTTTATGAATGAATGATTATTTATGTTTGTTTAAGAATAGAGGTGTGGAAGTGATTTATTTTGTAGGGAATGTACAAAACCTTGAGAAACATGATGTATATAACATTAATATATTATGTGAAGGGAAAGTCAATTTAAATTAAAAAATAAAAAATAAACATGTAGCATTTCCGAATTCCGTTATGTACTTGAACCGTTTCCAAAAATTTTTTTAGCATTTGTTTTTATTGTTCTTAATCTTTAAGTTTCCCACTTTTTTATTTTATTTTCTAAATTGGGTTTTGGTCAGTTTTAGGATAAAACAAGTCTGCATACCTGCCCACTTTGGAATAGAATGTAGCTAAGAAAGAAGCTGGCAAAGGTAGGGATGCCAGTCCTGCTAATGTGTCTTGGCTCAGTATCAACCCACTCTGTATTATCAATTCTTCACCTGTGTCATGGCATCAAATAACTAAATCAATATCTAGGGTAAATTAAAACAATTCTTACCTTTCCATAATTTCATTACCATTTCTTCTTTTAAATCTAGTGTCAAAAACATTGTGTTCATTTTTAAATTCATAATGGAAAACTTTGATAGTGTCCTTAAACAATGATCTGATGCAATATCATAGAGAATTCACCACATAACTAGTGTGTATCATGAGTTGGTGTTAAATTAGCTTGCGAGGATGACATTATTGTATATCCCTGTATTATTGTATTGTTTCTACCTGTTACTTAATCTTTTGACATTGCACCTGTTACATATACTCACCTGTAGTGAGTCATGAGTCATTCAAGTCATGTTAATTAAAGTGGAATGAGTCATTGAGGTCATGTTAATTGAAGTGGAATGCAGAGGCGTAAAATTGTTAAACCTGCAATCAAATTCCCCTGGAACTTATGTAACATGTATGTCATTTCCCATTCAAGTATGGGTTACAACCCCTCTATGGCTAATCTGACTTTTGTGATCAACATTTCTCTATGGGCAGAAAGGGACATTAGGCAATAATGTCTCCTTTATTGTTGCAACTTTGATGTTTATGAGCTCCAAATGGGGAGGAAATCACCCATGATTTTGGGGTTAGGTGTCAACCTGTATTGCCAGAATATTTGTGATCATGACTATCCTTGCATTGATGAATGTCATATTATGCATCTACAGAGCCAAAGATTTGAACTTGTAACAAATGTGAGGATTCTTACTTTATTTGCTAAATTTGCTGAATTTTTATTTGAATTATGGCAGGCTACATTCTTTATCTGTTTCAACAATTCCTTTTGCCCAAGTGATTGCCATTAAACAAAATATCGAATAAACTCATAATCCAAAAAATTGGCGTGGATAAATTAGATGAATGTATGCTAGATTTACTGAATACCTAATAATTACTATAACGTAAATAATGAATTAACTATGAGAGTACAATCAGTTGAGTTATACATGTACCATTAACTATAGTGAGTAAGATCAAGTGGGTTAAGAGAAAAGATTGATTGCCAAGGACACGGAAGACTGAGAATCATTGTATCAGTTGCATAAGGTTGCAGGGCAAGCTAGAGAAGAAAATTTATTTGATAATTCAGGTTTGACCCATACCATCCCTATTCAATCGATTCAATCGATTCAAGGAACATGTATACATCATTAACAAGTTGAGGCATATGCATAGATTTACATGTAATTAGCTGTGTGTAGCAGCTAGCAATTCATAGGGAACGGATGTCAATATTTATACATGACATAAGGACTTTATCCACATGCTATAATCATATTGATTATTCTATTTATGCCATACCGCCCATGGATTTTTCCTGTGCATTTAGGAGGCACTATAACTACTGTTGTGTTGCTCCACAACAAGATGATATCAATCAAAGGCATTCTACCTCATATAGCCATATCTATGTGTATCAAATTTGATCCAAATAATTTTGTAAAGGTTTCTTTTTATAATGTTTTTTTATTATTATATAATAATATATATTACTTAGCCTATAGATCATAATCCAATGCAATTTATCATTTATAACTCCAATCAATATTTCTTAAGTGTTTCTGCAGAAGAATGAGTACTAACTAATATTATTTCTTATTGCGATTTGAAAGTTATATTTTTTTGATAACAAAGAGCCATACACTCCATGATAGGAGGACTCATAGGTCCAACTATCTATTTAAACTAACCTCTATTAGAATGCCAATGTTTCCCAATATGTCTAGTATAGACTCTTCACAAAAATACCAAAGGTCTATGTTACTTATGATGTCCTCCGACTGTCAATTTAAATAACAAGGAATGTAATTCTAATGCATCATTATGATATATTCCAAATTGTTGATAATAAATATATCTAAAAAATAGATTGATTACCTATATGGGCAGAGAATGTGTTATGTTCTATTGATTCTGAGAGATGAAAAAGGGAAAAAAATTCTTACGCTATTAGTCAGGTCACACATTTACAACACAACTTATTTGTAAGGGATATAATTCTTTCTCATTTCTTTTGAAGCGTAGCTATTGAGAGCGCATAGCTTAGTTATGGTAAAGAGGTCGACATCAGTGGTAAAGAAGAATCCCTGGTGGGTTGTCTCTCTCTGATAGTTTTCCTGGAAGCTCTTCATTTCGCCTTTGGTTCATAGTGTAGATCACTTGAAGAACTAAACTCAAGACATTTTGATCGACTTTTTTGAGCATACTTCAATATGTTATAGTAATTGATTTCTTATTATATGCAAGTGCAATGATATTTGTACCACAGTATATAGTTTGTCTCACTGCAAGTATTGCAATTTTGAGCTCATGAAACTTCATTTTTTTTTAGCAAATCTCAGAGCCTAGAACAAATATGGCCTAATTTAAATTATCAATAAACAAGCACATTGTCTAAATTTATCCATTGTCACTAGTATGGCTAGCGACAATTTCTCATTCCAACTCCTTATCTACACAAATTTAGCACCCAGACATTTCACCAGAATCCAACATATGATAAAATAATGGAATGTCAACACCCTCGATGATGTAACTCTCAGTTAGAACTTATACATAGATGATTACTTGAACAAATGTTAATCAAATAATGAAATTTTTGTAGCACCTTGGATGATGTAACTCCAAGTTGGAACTTATACATGAATATTGGTTTTATAAATAAATGGTTAGATTAAGCATATGCTTTGCTTTCCAATAACTTAAATATCTCAAAAAAATATTAAAACTAACTGACCTTAAAAAAAACAAATGATGCAGAGAATTTCGCCTTGTAAAGCTCTCCAATACCCCAACTTTGAAGTACAAAACCATCCTCGCTAAATCAATTAACAAAGAAGTATGTTGAAAGATACTTGAGATAGCTTTTCATTGGTTTACCTCTTCTATTACATAGATTCTAGGCTAGCATTGTTTCTACTTTGTGTGACATTGAATGTGTTCTTGTGTTGAATCCATTTGCAAGCCAATA
Organism: Pinus albicaulis; assembly: GCA_034641835.2. NCBI lineage: Eukaryota > Viridiplantae > Streptophyta > Pinopsida > Pinales > Pinaceae > Pinus > Pinus albicaulis. Next base: position 1,479,516,364 of record CM076570.1, read on the forward strand.
CCTAAATAAGCATAATGCACGAGAAACAAAATTATTATGGCACTAAATTTTTCTCACTGGATACCTCCCCTTGGAAATATCTAGAGCACACACAAGATGCATGCGTCTTCCATGTACATATACTCTCACATCTACCACATGTATCATTGAAATAAAAATTTTAAATAAATAAATATATATAAAATAAAATAAAAAATAATGGGATAGACATGTGAGGTTGCCATGCAACCCACGTGCCCCTTTAGACTCCCATGCTAAACTTTGGTACTCGTTCATACATTGTTTCCTTCGCTCTAGCTTGCATTCCTAATTATGCAATCACAACTAGATATTTGACTTGATTTAGAATTAGAATTGATGGGGAAGCAACTATTGGGTCAAAGAATGAAACTATAGCTTCAATTGCTTTTGGTCTATCCACTTTAGGTACAAAGTAATTGGTCGGTCGGTACTCCATCTCAATTTACTCCCATCATGGTCAACTTCATCACATGAGAAGACACATCTTGAAAAGCAATTCCTTTCCACCATGAGAAGGCCCTACCTCTAAGCATAAGAACAAGCCTGACAATCCTATTCCAAATGCACATTAAAGGGAGACCCGAGATAGGATATGTCAAAGTGATGGTTAGGGGCTTGAGAGGATATTTATCACTGCACACACTTCCCTATCTCTCAAAGGAAATAATCAAGGATGATATGCACTTGAGCCTAAGAGTTTATTCATCCATCCTCGCCAATGTCATATCAATGTTAACCTATCCAAAGACCTCAAGGTTTAGACAAAAATGAAAGAGTCTTTTAGAGAGACAAATGAAAATTTTTCTAGAAAGATAAATGAAATTGTCTTTTTAGAGACAATAATTTCCGTGTGTCCTTATAGAGATAATAATAATGTGCTCTATATTGTCTTTATAGAGACGATAATAATGTGTTCTATATTGTCTTTATAGAGACAATTTTTTAAAACAATAATTTGAGACACCCTCTTAAAGACAATATATAAGACAATACACAATTTTCTTTTTGCCTAGAAAATTGTCTTAAATATTGTCTTAAAACCCCCTACATGTAGTAGTGGTATGTTGAAATAACATTTTCTTGAATTTTGAATTGCAACAAATCATAAAACTTCATCATTGAACCATGTTAACTAAGATTATTTTTTTGGAAAAAACTCTTTCATCTATTTACACACTTATACTATGATTTGTTTTTATTTGATTTGATTGTTAATAATTATAAAAAAAAAGGTACTTATAAAATATATAAACTTTAAATTATATAAAAAAGAATATGAATAATAAAAATACATTATTCACCCCCAGATGCGGGTGAAACTTCGAGCGTACAAGATCACAGGCCCTCCCATGCTCAAGCTATCGATGTCCAGCAAGGTAGGCTTGCTCCACATCACAACACCGCAGATGAACCTCATATTAATGTATAGGCTCTTTGGCAATATGCTCCACTTGGAAATTTTCTACAACATGCGTCACGTGATGGCACACATGGCCCGTCCTTCACAGTGTCAATGCTTGGTCTTTGTGCCTCCAGCTTTCATATGGTTCAGAACCATCCAAGCTCCTATTACACACCTACTCTCTCAGGTCTGTGGGGCTCCCTCTGCCACAGCTCCCTTGCAGCTAGCCCTTCTCCTCGTTAAGCTCTCCATCAGCAGTTTGTTAGCCACACCATGAACCCATGCCAGAGATAGAAGCCCATTAAGGGCAGTTACAAAGGTGCACTTTCTGGGCGCTCTCACCGCGGCATCGACCAATGTCTTGAATCCTCTGATGGCTCTGTAACTGATAGCCAAGTCATGCTAGCTCCTCAAGCCGAAGTCAACCTTCATGGCGATAGTGAGGAGAATGTAATGCCTCCGGAGTAGCCTAAGGTAAGAAGAGGCCGTAGGAAATCTACCATCCAATGAGTGGTGCCTCCAACCCCTAGAAAGACCAGTCTGCTTCCAGTCAAGCAGCCCACGATAGAGGATATAGGTGTTTGGGTTATGGATGTTGATGGCATCTGGACCAGAGAATACAATGTCGAGTACCCGGTCGCGCCCATCATTCACTTAGCCCCTCTAGTGCCTCCTTGGATGCTCACAGCTGAGGAGGAAGCCATTAGAAGGGAATTTGGATGCCTGATAGAGGAAGAGGACCTGGCAACAGATGAAGGAACAGATGAAGGAACTGCATGAATGTCTGACAACAAGGTTAATTTCTATTTTTTGGCATCTCAAGCTATACCTTAGCTCTCTTGTTTTATTATGTGTTATTGAATATTTTGTCATGCAATACTGGTTTAAACTATTAAGGGGCTGGTTTCCTCTCTTGGGGAAACCCCAAACTCTGTTAATTTTTAGAACTACTAGGGTAGGGATTGGATAAGCATAGCTCGTTATCCCTACCCACCATCTATGTATCATTTTTTCATGGGTTTTAATATAGTTTAGCCCAATTTACAAAAAAAAAAAAAAAAAATATTATTCAACTCTAATTCAAAATGTTAAAATAAACATTTCAAATATCTACACTTTGCCTTTTGTTTAGAGTTCCCTTCTCCTGGTTAGGGTTCACAGTTGGAATTTGGATATCTCTTTACCCATCATACTAATTTTTTTAAACATTTTAGGTCTTTAAGTTATGTTTAAAATTTTGCCCTTTAATAATGATGTTCTCATAACAAATTAACCCTTCACCAATAAAAGTTTAATTAAAAAATTACCCTTCAATAAAATAATTAGGTTAAAAATTTCACATATTTAGGACAAACAAAATAATAAATTTTCACATATTTTATGTCATTCTTATTTTTATTTTTATTTTATTTTAATTTCTTCTTCATTAATTCAATTTAGGTTTTTTATTATTATTTCTTTTAATCATTATTAAAAAAATTCTTTATATGATTTACTAATGTAATATTTAATGTTTAGCCAATTTTGGTCAAATTTGCTTTCATATTTACTATTTTTACATATTTTAACCACATGGATGGAATGGTTAAAAATAATAAAGTTGAGAATTTCCTATGATTGGAAAAATGCCCTATTATTTTTGAATTGATAGATTAAGAAATAATCAAAGTGAATGTACTTATTATTCATGATAAGGAGAGGTTTGTTTTCCAGTTCTCGTGAATAATCATAATATTCTATTCTTGGAAGAAAAGAGTAACCATTCAGTTGTTGTTCAATTCTTATCATTATTTTACTACATATGCAATTGAGATCAAACTTTTGGATGGTTAAAATTAATTGAATCTTGAGGCATCAATTGTTGTCATCAATTCCATTATAAAAAAGTACAAGGATGCAAAATTAATTATCTTTCTCCTCAACAAATAGATTATTAAGTCTTAGTTTGAATTATTTTTCAACTCTTGTAGAGCAGGTATATTTTATTTTCATTATTATAGAATTTGCAACCATAAGTTACAACTATTTTGTATGAATTCTCTAAAAAATTATGGTAATTATAAAATTGTTCAATCATTTTATGGTATGCTTTCAAACATAATTAGTATTTTCAACTATATGGTATTTCCTAAAGGTACAAATAAAATAGGTCAAAAAGTGTGAACATTAAGCTCCAATCCAAGTTTCTAGCAAGCATCGTGAACCTTCAATTCAATTGGAACACAAATTTAAAACCACCCAACACCCAAATGAGTTCTCATTCTTGAATTGAATTATTTCCATTATTTCTGTCACAAGTCAGTGTCCAAAAATAGAGAAAATATGCTAATGAGGAAAAGTTACTTCAAGTAACTTTTTTGAAAACAACCAAAACACCACATATGCATTCCATTATGATTCAAAAAAAACATAAGGTAGAGATTTATTAATACATCAAAAAGAAAGATCAAAATACACACATAATATCTCTCATAATAAAAATTGGGCATTCCCTTCTCCTAAATTATCAATTGGCCAAGACATTTGACTAGTAGAACTTGCCCTATAATAGCAGTAACCTGTGAGTATTTGATAACACATCGACCAACACAAGTGCATTCCCCTATGTTCAGTTCACCTTATTTATATATCCTTGAAATGAATTTGGCATAACAATTCTGAGTAAGCTTATTGAAAAGCTCAAGTTTGTGCTCCATTTCCAGATTTACCATACCAATAAACTTATCTTTGTAAAATCTAGAAGGGGCTTCAGGGCCTCTAGCCATTTTTATTTATCTTGAATCGTTGATAAACAACCTACCGCTCAATGAAAAGGAAATACAACTTCAGTTCATTGTCCTTAGGGTTTACTGGTTTTCACCATATTGAATCGCTTATACTTTACTTGTTTTCACCGTATTGAATCTTGTTGTTGGACAACTGCACATACAATTATATGATATTTTTCATCTCTCCCATAGTGTGTTGAGCATATGGATTTTGTTTGCAGTGATGCACTAAGCGTATCATCGTTTAAGTAGAATAGGAGAGGATGTATTCAGATGGACGTTGAAAATTTAACTATAGACACTTAACTTCAACCGACGGATTTCTGGAGTTATTTAAATGAAAGTTTGATTATTGTTACTATCGTCGTACTTTGAATTGAATTCATAGAATGGAGTTATCAATGTCTACATGCATTGGAGCATCAATGATAGTTTTCCATTTAGATAAAAAATTCAAAATCGTTAATACTAATAATGCAGCAATTAGTATGGATCGGTTTTTTATATTCCAATCGGTACTTTCTGTATTTTTAATACAGTTGCGTCCATTATTTTCCAGCCAGAAATATCCAAATTAGCATCATCGATGGAAGACATGCTAATTCCAACTTAGATTCAAAGTTGGTGAGAAGGAGCATTGTGATTGTTGAAATCCTTGGTCAAGGTGAAAGAAATTTGTTTTTTAAATTTATTTGGAGTTTGAATTTTCATACATATTGAGTTTGGTCAATTCAGTATGTGAGTGTGATTTTGTTAGAATGGACCTGTCTAACCATTTCCACACGAAGAAGGAAAACTCCAAGATAAAGATTGAACCAGATGAAAAGCATTTAACTTATGCCAAGGAGAGATGTGTTGACTTGTCCTATGCCTAGATGAAAGCTGATAATGTCATGATTATTGAATTTGTTTTTAGTTTTCTATTATGTTTGTAAAGGTGCATAACCAATTATTGAACAATGAAATATAATTACATTAGTCGTTCTCAACCTTCTTCGGTGCCAAGATAACGAATGGCTAATTTGATTGTGTGAATTTGTTATACGTTGATGGGTCTTGTTGTGCTTCAGGTTTCAAGAGCATCAACTACAAGTTACAATATGAGATCCATTTGTGTGAATCAGGTCAAGTTGTTAGATCAACTCTTGAACACATTCAGTATTCAGACCATTTTCCTAGCCATTGATGGATAGCCGAAAGTGAAATATTCGAAAGATGGTGATTGGTCCATAGGATGGTTCATCACTTGTCATCCCTTATCGCAGAATCCCTGAAGAGCTGAGTTGTCAATATTGTTGATCTTGAAAAGTTCATTATTGATGGCAAGAAGCATATGTACTTTAAATGAATTTTAAGGTGAGGTCGAAGATGTGGAGTGAGAAAGAGCGGATTGCATACGATTGTAGAGTGGGTCTAAGTTGTTGATGAGGAATAATGAGACGAAGATCATTTTTTTATTATAATATGTGTTATAATATGTATGTAGGAATTAAGGGGGAGTGTTGGAAGATAATTCTTCCATACTCATATTAGAACTAGTTGCAGATTTGTAGATGGATGTTGAGAGAATATCTCAACCTCTCTATTCGTAATTAGCTGCAGATTTGTAGGTGGATGTTAAGAGAATATCTCAACCTCCGTATTCATATATAGAATTGGTTGGATCTCACCAGCACCATAGATATGTGATGTATTCGTGTGATTTATTTTGTGTAACAGAAATTATTTGTTTTGTGTGTGTACACCTTTGTTTTTAATATAATGTGCAAGCAAAGAATGTGTTTCTTGAAGTCGACGGTCGAGTAAATAAAAATTATATCTAAGCAAACGTAGAGTCGATAACGTGTAATTATTTTGATGCATTTTATCTGACAACAGGTCATGGGATAGTAAGGTTTGAAAAATATAAGAAACTACATAACACATGACTCTGAAACTTAATGTATAAGTAGAGAACATGCAGTAATTTGGATGCATTTTCTCAGACTCTGGAGAGTTCGAACATGCGAGAACAAGCAGATGGAAGAAGATGGCTGTCATCGAGTTCGAACATGGTGATCTACTTGGTGTGTTCTAGTGTTTTTGCAGGTAGTGCCTGAATGGAAGGGTCAAATAGTTAGAGGGCGATAGCCTGGGATTATTCTATTGTTATTTTGATGCCCATATAATCTAGACACAATGTTGTTTGGTTTTGGTTCCTATTTTCACTTGGTCTGGGAGTTGACTAAATTGTCGCAGTATGAGTTGGGGAAGAGTCTCTAGTTCAGGTGCTCTTGTTAGAGTCTCTTCTAACGTATGATTGAACTAGGTTTTTCAACTTGAATATCATCACTGTCCTTTCATCTAGAGTGGAAGTTCTATCTTTACCGTGTTGAAGGTTCAAGTCGAGTGGTGGGTTCAGTTTATTGATTTGAGGGGACTCGCTAGATTTGCTGAGACTAGGGTTTATCAATGGCATTTTTTTTCTCTAATACTACATTTTCAGAAACTAGTAGACATTGTTGGACTAGTTTTCTCCTCGGATTATCTGGTGTAGCAAAGAAGGTCGAACCTCAGTGGGTGTTTTCTGGATAAATCCCTCTTGCGAACAAGAGTGATCTCCCTAGTATCCTAACAGATAACTAGAAACAAACAACCATTTGAATACCTATTTCCCTAAACTATTAGCATTCAGATTATTATAACTTAGAAATGATAAGGTTATGCTCCTACCTTTCAATGAGATGTTTGATGTAGACCATTCCTTTCACTCCAAATAAGTGCTTCAATACTGAGAAGAACTTGTAATCACAAGCATGCAAAGAATCAAAAGCACCTGTATTATATAATAATAAAAAATGCCAGTTCAACTTAATGATCAAGGAGATTAATATTTTTCATTGTTTTAATGAATCTAAAAACAACACAATGAGAAAAAGAGATCCATATGTATTATGAAGAATTATAAAGATTAATCTTACAACCTAAGCCTTGATTTTGTACAGATTCCTCCCATTAGGGGAATTTTGAGGTCTAAAATGGGCCTCCTAAGAAAAATTTACAACCAAAATAAACTTTATAATAACCAATAAGATTCAAGATGATGATGTAAACCATGGGGGATGATTCACCATTTTTGGAATAAAAAAGTAAAAAGATTAAAAAATAATAAAATAATAAAACTACTTTTTCAACTCATATTTTCAACTTATCTCCCTAAGTGTTTACTCAAATTTCCAGTGGGAGTACTCATTGGATGCAAAATTTAATTCCTCGTCCAAGGAGAACCCATGTTGCACACTTTCTAATGACCCTACTACACGAAAAATAATAAATACATGAAAAAAAGTGATTGCAATCAAATTTTCCGTGTATTTCTCATTTTCAATGTAGCAAGTTCCATCAAAATTATGAAACATGGGTACACCTTGGATGATGAAATTCTGCATCCAATGAGTGTTTCCACTCGAAATTTGAGTAAACCCATAGGGAGATAAGTTGAAAATACGAGTTGAAAAAATAGTTTTTTCCTTTTTCCCTCTAATATTTGATGATGCAATCTAATATTATTTTATTATTTCCACTATTATTTAATAATTTCCTTAGGAGGCCCATTTTAGACTTCAAAACTCCCCTAATGTGTATGCCTTCACAATCATGCTCCTTGGTTTGACAAGACTTCCTCTCTAGAATGACCAACATAGGTTTATCTTCACTGAACTCTTTTACAACATACAATATCTAAAGTACAAAGTAAGTTGACCCTTAACCCTGAAGTTTCAGCTCAATTTATAGGAGAAATTGAGGAGGTTTCAGATCCATCAAGAGAGGGATGATATCCTCTAATGAAGGGATTAGGGTTCCTTTATCCCAGGGAATAAGTTCCATGAGTGGAGGGATATAGCTGGAACTGGCATGACTCAAGAGGCTTTTAGTTGGAAGAATATTCACCCAACTAGGCTTCTAGAAGTTACTTTTTCATGTTTACTTTATTTTATGGGGATGCACAAGTTTTATGGGCGAATAGAGCGGAGATCATCGTAGCTCATAGAGGAAGTATCAACGCATGCGCAGGAAGTGACCACAAAAAGTGCGCAAGAAACTTTTTAGAGTTTTTAAGAGATTTTTCCCAGTTTACAAGACTTGGTTCAGGAACATGAATGTTTTGAATTCTAAGGAAGCATGAGTATGTATGGTGATATATCCATATTGACAATCAAATGTCATGGTGAAAAAATGACGTGTAATATATTTCGCCCTAAAGTGCGAAGTTTGAGAAAATATTTCGAGAGAGTGAAGTGCTTTATCATTCCAATGATTGGATCGAAGACACTGGTCAAAAACCTGTAAGAAACATTCAATGCAAATATATAATCATCACTAAGGTAGGCATTCCCATACTTAGAGAAAAACTAACTAAAAGTTCTGGTACATAGATGACTGTAGCATTACATCAAAAGTAGACACAGTATGGGTGCAACTATCTGTTATGAACAAGTCTACTGTATTATGAATACATAACTCTTCACATCCTGGATGGTTGAAACTAGATCCAGGTTCTTGATTTTCGCTTCTCGAGCTAGTAAGAATCTATCCATGCAATTGACAATGCCTCTCTAATACCTCAATAAAATCTATGAAATGTGAATGAATGATTTGCAGTCGAATACTCATAGATTAATTCGATTGAAGGCCAACAATGAAAAGCTGTAGTCGAAAGCGAGAAAACTGCCATTAGGGCATGCAGATTCTAAGGTAATGATAGGATTACTGGATCAACTTCCTAGATAATGAGCTGATTTCGATAGAATGTGATCCTTCGCAGGAGGACCTATGACACAAAACCATTATGTCAAGTTTTGAAGAAATGTTTTGCAAGGATTAACTCAGGGATGGTCAACGCGAATGGAGACAACTGTTTGCAATGAATAGTGAATTTGAAATTGAACTTTATCTTGAACACATAACAACATTGTAACTGACTTTGAAATATTTGACTAAAAGATAATACCCAAAACAGGTTGAATACTTTCAATGAAGTTTGAATAAGTATAAGAGAAAGGATTACCCAACCCAAACATGAGTGCAACAAAGTGTTGTGTTCAAGAGCGACATGCTGCTTTTAAAAACAAGTATAAAAGGTGGATTCTTTTTCTCACTTTTTCCCCCACCATTACTTGCAAGTACCTCTTTATTTTTGTCAAGCTTGAGGAGGATAACATTTTTTTGTTGTGTAAGTTCATCATTTGGATGAGTCCTTCTCAGTAATTTTAATGAACCCTAAGAAGAAGTAGTTCTCTCCTGTTGTAATCGACAGGTCTTGCACTGTTTAGTTTTAACGAGTCCAACATAGGATTAACTTAGTGTTTTTCAGTTGTAGGGAGTCAGAAGAAAAACATAAGTGAACTCCGTAGTGTTCTTTTCATAAGTTTAGTCTCTTAAACCCGAAAAAGGATAAAATTATGTAGGAGAGAACTCTATTGACTATACTTAGTCAACGTATACCTTTTTCGTAATTAGTCTAGTTCAGTATGGAAAATGGGTAAAATTATAATGACTAGACGAAAGTTCATTTATTTTAACAAGTTAAAATAGTCAAGTGCTCGATGATATTTTCATGTTTAGAGAGTCTGAAAAGGGCTTAAAAGAGGACTCCATGGTTTTGCTTTTTTGTATTTTTTGAGAGCTCGAAAAAGTGATAAAAGTTTACTCCGTTGTCAAAATGATTCGTTTTCAGACACAACTTGTTCTCTGCACAAAAAATCAAAAATTGTAATCATTTTCTCTTAATCATGGTAAAAATATTGAAAATTTAATTTCTAAAGGTAAAAATAACAAAAATATATATTATTTTATTCATGAAAACCTATAAAAAGTGGTCAAAACAAATCATTTTTACCTTTTGATTTCCAGAGTAGTGAAAAGGAGTTTTTACCAGAGATATTCTGAAGCCGATATCAGGAGGACCAACCAACCATTTCACAAACCATCAGTTCCAGGTGATTTAATCTCTTCATTGTATTTTTTTTTTCATCTGTTTACTTTTTCAATTTAAGGTTTTAGATTATTTTTTTGGGAGGAAAAATGGTTTTGGAATTCGTCCTCAGGGGTGCACAGGTTTTTGTGGGAAAACATGTGCACCCTGATGATTTTTTAATATAAAAAATAAGTGTGTCGGCGTGGTTTTTATACATAAATTGTGCACAAAAATGCACCATTTATGAACATAAACTATGTAAGCACTGTGGGGTTTTCAAAAATTGAATTTATTTCCACAAAAATTGCTCCAAATTCTCCCATAAGTTTTCTAATGTTCCTAAATTATTGTGTGCAAGTAACAAATCATGCTTGAGTGGAGAGAACATGAGCATGAATCGCACGATAATGAAGCCATTAATAGTCCAGCAATGCTTCATGTGTTATATAATTGCGATTTATACAAATTTTTGGAAATACAAGGAATGAAGGCCCAAGTGGAACTCATGACCTAATTGGTTAACACTTGGGATATCCATGAACACTGTTTCATCATTGAGGATCACAAGCTTGTGATTGAGACAGGGGATATTTATTTCCTCACTGGTTTACCCCGAAGAGGAAGCGACATTTCCTTATTTAGCACACGACCAGGGGGACTGCCTACTGCTTCCTATATGGTGCAGTATTGCACACAGGATTCATAATTGAAGGATGGTTTTATTGACATAGAAAGCATCAAATGAATAGACCTTAAAATTATTTTTTTTATAGTTACTCTATTGTGTGGAAGTGTATATCCTCATGTGGCTACCAAAGCACAGATGCAGACTGATGTTGAGTGTTCTGAGGGAAAAATTTTTAACTGGTACGAAGGAGTGTTGGTCAATATGAATGGCCAACTCACGTGAACAAAGAATGGGAAGCTAAAGAACTTCGTCTATGGAGCCATTCTCATATCTTTCACCTTGGAGAGAATTCCACTCCTTGTACCTTAGCAGTTGTTAGTGTATCTGATGGGACCGAGGGAACCACACATGTTGTGATGGGTTTCATTGATGGCTTGCCATGGTGGCAATGGTGGTCTTGTGGTCCGATATACTCCTAATTTTTTCGTATGGCTCAAGAGCCAAATCTTCATGATTGAGGATTTTCCTGTAGGGGTTGATTTCAGGGGTGACCCCGACACATCACTCCCACTGGGAACACAATGGGATGTGTCAGGTAAAAAGTCTCATTTTCCATTTTTATATTATCTAATTTTTATTTGATTTTTTATCATCCAATACTGACAAAAACCTTAAAATGCAGATGTTGGCCCAACACGACCAGTGGTGCTTTGCCGTTTTGATAGACGAGAAGCACAACCTATAGAAGCAGCTCCACCACTTACTGATGCAACAAAGGCCCTCGCAGAGTTGGAACACAACTTGGAGAGGTTGACCATTGACATCCCAGAGACTGGGATAGATGATTTTCCTCTCAGATACCAAAGGCATGTGACTGGGTTTCCTAGTCCATTTAGGCGATATCTACGTAGAGTGGTGTGCGCTATACTCTACTACCATGATCATCATCATGGATAGTTGATAGTCGATTTAGATTGGATTTTTTTTTTTGTATCATTATCTTTAGATCATAAGGTTTTTGAAACCTACGATCAGAGACGATGTAATATTTTTTGACACACAACTATTTTGACCTAATGATATTACTACTTTTGATTGTTCAATATGGATTGAATATTGTTTTGTTTTACTTTCAATGCTTCAAATGTTTATTTAAAACTTGATTAGCCAATGCATTAGCTAATGTGTTTAAATTTATTGAAATATGTTGATATTCAATGTAATCAAACTATCTTTCCAAGAGACAAACCCTTAAAAACATTCTTAACAAAAATGGATTTCTAATTGCATAAACACCGTTCAAATGTAATATAATGAGTTGTGAATATAACCTAACAATCAAACGTCGAATTCCAAATGCAATGGAATTAAATAATAGCTCAATGACTACACTATATTCTGCAATATTGTTCGTTGTTTGACCGAGGAAAATCCCATGAATAGAGACTAACTCAATAGTGGGTGAATAGATAAGCCAAGCAGCGGAAGATAAGTTCTATGTACTACAACAGGCACCGTCAGCAAAGCCAATGTAAGTATGATGGAATGTCGAAATCTGCAGTATCGATAGTAATCAAGATAAGCAACAAAATTAGTGAAAATTCAGCAAGAAAAATAACTAATCTAAGGCACACTATTCTAAAAAGTAACTAATGTAAAAAGAAGATCTTTACACAAAGACCATTTTTGGGCTTATCTATAGAGACGTCGTCATAATCAACTAATTCGTAGGCCCCTTTTGCAAGCACATGCTTAACAATATAAGGATCATGCCACATTGGTTCAAATTTACCAGCGCCTAGTTTCTCGTGAGCTTGATCATATACTAATACTAGGTCACCTTCCAAATAGATACGAGGTTTAATGCTTTGATCATATTGAGCCTTAACACGTTTTTTATGAGCTTCAATAGCTAATGTAGCAGTGTGATGAGTCTCATCTAACTATGCTAGGTATAAGAAACATTTTTCCTCTTCAGAGGTACTTGGTAATAACTCAATGGCTAATTTGAGTGACAGAATTTCACATTCAATGGATAAAACAACTTGTAAACCATAAATGAGTTGAAAAGGAGTAAACCCTGTGGATGTTTTTGTAGAGGTACGGTATGCCCACAATGTAGAAAAAATCATGGTATGGAAATTCGATTTATGACTTCCTATAATCCATTTAATAATGTTGGTTAAAACCTTGTTAACATCCTCAACTTGGCCATTGTCCTGTGGGTAATATGGTGTGGAATTATAATGGTGTAGGCCAATATAAGTGGATATTTCAGTCATCATAATGTTTCAAAAATTCCTACCATGGTCCATTACGATAGCTAGAGGGACACCAAACCTAACAATCACATGATTGAATATGAAAATAGATGCAGTTTTGCAGTCAACCGAAAATGCAGGCCTCGCTTCGACCCATTTGATAAAGTAATCTATAGTAAGAATAATATACCCATGCCCCCCGGCCGAGTGAGGGTTACATGTAACAAAATCGATGCCTCATTTTTTAAATGGACAGACAACTATGATTGGGCGAAGAGGAGTGGGAGATGCACATATATTTCAATAAAAAATCAAGAAATTATGTCATTTTCTAACCGCAAGGATACAATATTTGAATATTGATGGACATAAATAGACATCATGCAATATATTTTGGGCTATGGAAAACATAGACATATGACCACCACATGCTCCAGAATGGTAGTCATTTAAAACCATTTTGGCTTCTTCGTGAGTTATACAATGTCAAAAAATAGAATCGGCATCGCGACAATAAAGAGTGTCGCCAACAATATTGTATTGTTGAGACTAGTATCGAATCCTACATGGATTAGATCATGAAAGTTCTGGTTGAAAGGTTTGGGGTTGAAGATATATAATGATATCTCCATACCAAGGATCTAATGCGCTGATTAACAGAGATTCATTGAGAAGATGGTCCTCTACCACTATTTCCAATTTATTTTAGGGAATGTAAGTTCAACAAAAATGAGTGATTTCTTAGACTTGGATTTTTCAAACTCCAAATAAAAATATTGTAGGATAATGATCCATTTAGATTATTTTCCCCCTAGAAATTGTTTCTTCAAAATTTAAATCATAGGGTTGCAGTTAGATATCACTATAGTTTTACGTAACATTATGTAATGATGGAATTGTTTGGGCAGCTTGAATGACTGCCAAGGCCAGTTTATCCACATGTGAGTACTTGATATCTGTCGGTGTGAGATTCCAACTTAGTTAATAAATCACATGTTCATTGTTGGAGTCATCCTCTTAAACTAAAACCATTTCAATGGTGGAATCGGACGCAGCTAAATACAAAAAGTAATCTCGGTGATAATTAGGTACATGCAAAAACAATGCATGGGTCAATGTGTGTTTGAGTCCATAAAAAGCTTTATTGGCAAGCTCGTCCCAAATAAATGGAACATATTCTTTTAATAACCGAGTGAAACCTTTAGCTAACTCTGCATAGTTTAGGATAAAATGACGTAGAAATTTTGCTTTCCCTTGCAAACTCTGGAGTTGGCGAAGAGTGGAAGGAGGAGGTAGATTCACAATGGCCTCAACCTTCAACGGGTTGACTTGAATGCATTATTTAGAAACCATGAAACCAAGTAATGCATCATTATGATATCAAAATTTGCGATAAGAAAATATATCTAACAAATAGATTGATTGCCTATATGTGTAGGGAATGTGCTATGTTCTATTGATTCTAAGATGAAAAAGGAAAAAAATCCTTATGGTATTAGACAAGTCACACATATAAAACACAAATGATTTGTCAAAAGGATAATTCTTTCACATTTATTTTGAAGCGTAGCTATTGAGAGCGCTTAGCCTAGTTATGGTAAAGAGGTCAGCACTTGTGGTAGAGAAGAATCCCTGGTGCGTTGTCTCTCTCTGATAGTTTTCCTGGAAGCTCTTCATTCCGCCTTTGGTTCACAATGCAGATCACTTGAAGAACTAAACTCAACACTTTTTGATCGAATTTCTTGAGCAAAATTCAATATGTTATGGTAATTATTTGCTTATTATATTCAAGTCCAATGATCTTTGTACCACATTATATAGTTTGTCTCACTGCTAGTATTGTAATTTTGAGCTCGTGAAACTTATTTTTTTATCAAATCTCATAGCCTAGAACAAATATGGACTAACTTAATTTATCAATAAACAAGCACATTGTCTAACTATATCCATTTCCACTAGAATGACTAGCGATAATTTCTGATTCCAACTCCTTATCTACACAAATTTAGCATCTAGACATTTCACCAAAATCCAACAAATGATAAAATAATGGAATTTCAACATCCTGGATGATGTAACTCTAAGTTAGAACTTATACATGGATGATTAATTAAAAAATGGTTAATTAAATAATGAAATTTACTAAATTTCCATAAGGAAATATATATCATTATTAATCAAATAATGTTACAAAGAAATACATGAAGTGTTGTCTCAAGATAGGGAAACTATCTTGGACACACAATCACTTGGTTCAGAGAATCTCTCAACCACACACCAATCTGGGAAACATAATAGGAACAACACACCCCCTTGATGACTACCTGTCTCGATATTAATCTGCAAAGTCTAGTTGTGGTCAAACATAACAAAAGGATATGTTGACGTCCATATAAAGGACCAACCATCCACCAGAATGCATGGGTTCCAACTGCTGCAACCGCCAGTCTTGTAGGATGTCCTTTGAATACATGGTTTTGTCAACCATTATAACTGAATACATGTACCTGTGCCTGTAAATCCCTCTCCAACACCATCATCATGGGTTTTATCGAATTACCCATAAACATGTTCTGGGTTTTATCGGATTACCCTTAACCATGCCAACAAGGGCTCTCAACCACCAAGGCTCAACTCAGCCACCAAGGCTCAACACTACCACCAAGGCAATCAATCCAACCACGAAAGCTCAATAGAGCCACAAAGGCTGAACACAGCCAGGAAGACTCAACACAACCACGAAGGCTCAACTCACCCACTAAGGGCCTCAAATCTACCACTAAGGCACTCCAACCACCATGGGCCACAAATCTGGAACTAAGGCACTCCAGCCACCATGGGCCATAAATCTAGCACTAAGGCACTTCGGCCACCATGGACTAAAAATCTACCACGAAGGCACTCCGGCCATTAAGGCTCATGAGAGACCCAAATCAACTAGGCCCAGAGTTTTCTCGGCTCACCTTCAACCATGCCAAGGGTTTTGTTGGCTGGCCCTTAACCATATCTACATGAATCCCTGTTCACTTCACTCTCACACATGGTTTCTAGCTTACCACAAGCTGACACTTCAAAGTGGTTTCCAGATGACCACAAACCTGCAATTACAAAGTGGTTTCAGATTACCATTAACTTAATGGGGATCACATGTCTTATAAGACTTACAACACAACTCCAACTCCTGGAATTACTAGGTACATAATTTATAAAGATCACTACAAAAAAATAAATCCTATACTTTCTTACAATTAAAATGTGTGACTTGTAATAAAACATGCTAGTGAGTCTATCCCCCAAACTCACACAAACTCACACAAACATTCACTTTGTTGTCCATCATCCTTTAATCATTGTTGTTGTGCTTTTACCTCAAATTTTAAAATTGTTCACATCTTGGGCATCTTTATATTTTTCAATTAAGTCTTGGATCTCTATTCTTAACCTGTCATTTGTTAGAGTCGTGAATTCTAACAAAATAAATTACCTACATTGAGTTAGCTAGGCTCAATAAGGCTCAACAATTTAATTCATGATTCCAATACCTAAAAAATAAACTTTCATAATAACATTAAATTTGTCTATCTCCACCCACAAATGACTTTAAACCACTATTTGAAAGACACTCACACCACAGTTGAGTGTATCTAACATTTCCACTGATCCAAAATAGTAGGAAAGATTGTGCCACACGACAAACAATCGATCTTGGTTCCTCTTGGAGTTCTTGTAGCTCTGGTGAGAGGATAGAGGGTACGAGTTGTTGGAGCACCAGGGGAGTCCATTACTTCATTACACAACAATTCTAGAATGTTGCTACAAATAACTACAAGCCCATGAGAAAAATTACTATATGGATTTTTACCAACACCCATTAACTGAAGTTCACATCCCTCCCCTCGAGTATTTCTAATATCTCCAAGTGATATGGCTCATTCATCACAAAACTGACCAGACCTGTAATATTCCTAATTAGCTGACAACTAATTAGAAATATTATTTTTTTCAAATTTTCTTTCTTAAGTGCAGTAGGTAAAGAAAAGGGTGAAGGGACCCATAAACCCAACAGTTAGAATAAAACCACTTTTCTAGAGCTAATGTGGACATCGCAGCTCTTGTGGGGCCAAGAGGCTAAGAGGGTAGCACAGCAAGTGTGAAAGCCAAGTGGCCAAGTAGCATCATATTTAATGAGTAGACCCAAGGATGTATGGTTTCACAAGAATAAGAAGGGGGTGAGGAAGCCATAGGAATAATTTTTACATATTCTGATTTTCTGGTCTTTATGACTTAAGCACGCTTGTGTTGTTTAGCTGATTCTATAGTGTTGTTTAGCACATGGGTGTCTCCGAGCGGAGATCCCAACCTCATACTCGGGGGACTTCGAGTGCCCACTCAGGAGAGGAGTTCTATTGTTCGACGGGAGCAGATTCAGTATCTTGGCATCATGCCACATGTAGTCCCTCCTATAATAGTGCAATCATGCAATGATCTATGCAGTCCATCAACATAGGGGTTATGGAGAGGGAGAAATTCCAAGGCATTTCTGCTTGGAATCCAGTGAGGGGATCAATTGTTCAATATTTGAGATTTGGGGTGTAGTTGTGGCTAGTTTATCTATCACCTCAACCCATAGCTCTACATACCCAACAATTGTGCATTTTCAAACCTTGGGAGGGTGATTTCTGGGGTCAGCCTTTCTAGAAATCCTTTCTGGGTTTTTGGAGTAGAGTTCGGTGTCCAAATATAGACATTTTCTGAGCAGTAGATCAGTCTCATCTACACAACCCTATTCATCCAGCAACAACATTTCCAGCAGAGCAGTGCAGAGAGGGAGTCCAACAGAGCAGTAGTAGAGTAGTGTTTTGGGTGGGAGAATCTAAGCGCCATTCCAACCAGCTTAGACGGCTAGAGTGCTATCTTTTTAGCATTGTTGTACTTATTTTTCAACTCCAGTATTTTAATAAAATGGCTGAATAGGTCTAGCTCTTTTCATGGTGTTTTGTTTTCCATATTGCTACAGATTTAGTCTTTGTATGCTTTGTATTATTGTATTTTTTGTATTTGGAATAATATAGTGGTATCAAAGCTCATAGACTTGGCTTAGCCTGTGGAGCAACCGGTCTATGACACCCAGAGATAGAGAAGACATTTAGACTAGAAAAGGCGGTGCAGAGATAGAAAATGTAGGCTTGGGATCACATCTAAAAGAGGAGACTGAGTTCCAGTGGAGGAGGATAAAGGGAAGGCACCAATGGCAAAATAGGATGATGGGAAGGAGTTTGGAAACCTCCTCCTCAAATATGTGCAGGAGCTCACCAACAAAATAGAAGAGATGGGGCAAAGAGTTGTCAGGGAAAGTAGATAGAGGGAAATCCAGAGGGGGTTTCAGAATGGAGAAGGATCAGGAACCTCTCACCATTGGCCTGATTAAACGGTAGTGCCGCATACCTCAAAACTCTCTATGATGCCCACTTTCCTAGCTACATAGATAGGAGTAGGAGGACCTCAGGGGTTGGGGGAGGATCATTACGATGAGTATTTTTTGGAGCATATATCTCATCGACAAGATTTCAGTGATCACTTGAACTTCAATGAATTTTTTCATTTGAGGGACAACTGTAGACCTCGCAACTATAACAGAGGAGGTGGGTGCACGCAGGGTAATGACCAAAAATGTACCGCGGGTAGAAGTTTTTTGCCATCTTTTGATGGGTCATCAAAGAGTACGGAAAAGGATTGGGTAGAGAAGCTAGACATCTATTTTCAGTTGAACCACATGGCGGAGGTAGAGGCCACCAAGGTGGCAATGCTGCACCTTGAAGGGGAAGCTCATGATTGGTGGTTGCATGGGATGACTACATTGGGTCATGCAGGGGTGACTGCGTATGCAGATTTCACCCAGAGACTAGTGGAGAGGTTCGACTGGAAGGACTCAGAAGAAAATTTTGTCGAGCTAGCTAAGCTTAAATAGATAAGGCACCCAGAGACTTATATATTCGAGGTCCTAAAGCTCTCAATGATGGCTCCAGATTTGTTGTTGACCAGGAGGGTGTATATCTTTATCGACAAATTGGTAGAGCCTCTGCGTGGTCTACTCAGATCCAGTAGACTGGCTACGCTTCAGGACGCATTTGGGAGGACTAGGGATCTACAAGATGCCTTGGCAAGGACAAGAGATCCACTTCCCTAAAAACTGACATTTCATCCGAGGGGGAAAGACACGTGGGTTCCACCCCCAAAGGGTAACTAGGGTCGAGGGCCTTTGGATGATGATACCCGAAGGGATTTGAGAGGAAGGAACATATGCTTCACTTTCCAGTATCCATGGGTGTCGGGTCATCGTTATGCCCTGGGGAAGGCACACTACATTGAGGTCTTCTCCGACACTGAAATAGAAGAAGAGGCATATGAGGAGATGGAAGGAGATGCCAATGTTGATGCTCTAGGAGGAGATCCACCACCACCACACTACAAGGAAAAGATCCTCTAATAGAAGTTATAAATGAGGTTTTCAGTGTTATGAAATTGGCCAAAACTGTCAAAATTTTTTTTCTACAACATTTGTTTTTGGTAACAAAGGTTTTGGTGGAGATTTTAACAGAATTTTAACACAACTAAAAAACCTGGGCGGCTAGAGGTTATTATGGATGTTTTTTTAATTAGTGTGCTATTGAGGTGTCAATGCATCGGTGTGTGTCATATATATGGTCAACTCGTGGTGGTCGAAGGTGCATGCACCAAGCCGTAAAGGTATACAACCGCACTAAGCACACTGTAGTTGATACAATGCACGAGGCCATTCTAATTGGTATTGGCATTTGTGCGGTGCATATATGTCGTATCAACGCACTGATACATAGTATTATAGAAGCACATCGATGTGCAGTATCAGAAAAACGCAAAAATTATTCTAATTCGTGTTGGGATTTGTGCGGTGCCCATATGTCATATCAACGCACCAGTACGTAGCCTTATTGAAGCGCACTGGTGCGCATTATCAGATGAACGCACTGATTTTTCTAATTCGTATTGGTATTTCTGTGGTGGCCATAGGTCGTACAAATGCACCGGTGCATAGTCTCACATAAACGCACCGGTGCGCAGTATTGCACAAACGCACCGAGATTTATAATTGGTATTGGTATTTTTGCGGTGCCCATAGGTCGTAGAAATGCACCGGTGCACTGTATCATACAAACGCACCGGTGTACAGTAACTGACACGCACCAATGTACAGTAACTGACACGCACCAGTGTTCATTTTGTATTTTTTAGAAACATCGACCTATGACAGTGCAATTATTGTGATTTTCTAAAATTCATTATTTATCAAAATTCGACACATCTTATAACAACATTCATATTAATTAAATTTTTATTAATGCATTTGAATGTGATGTTTGGATTAATTTGTTATATCATATCATAATTATTGTGATTTTTTAAAATTAATTATTCATCAAAAGATCACATATCTTATAACAATATTCATATCGATTAAATTTTTACTAGTGCATTTGAATGTGATGTTTGGATTAATTTGTTATATCATATCATCAGATTTCACATCCCTTCATTATAATATTTAATCATCCATAAATTTAATCAGTGGTGTTACATTTCACAACGACAATGGAGAACGCAATAGACTAAATTAAAACATATTATATATATATATATATATGAATAAGACAGTTTTGTCATACAAAATGGGACAATTATTGGTATCCCTTTGTCTTTTAGTTGTGACACTATGTCCATCACATTAAACAAAATGTCTGATTTCACAGACAAATATTTCAAAAAATACAATACCTTTCTTTGATATCCAAACATAATGATTATCATTCTTCACTTGAACTGCTATCAGTGCTCGAGATACTTACATGACTTGGGTTATTTTCAGAAATGTTTTGTTCAAGGTGTTGATTGTTTTCTTCTTCTTCACCTTCCATCTACAAACATAAAAATAAATTGTAATGAGTGTATATACATTGGTGAGAATAATGAAAATTGCGATATTAAATAATATACATTAATGTAAATCGAAAAGAAATGACGTACCATAGCAATAATTAACTCATGAAATATACACATTCTTTCAAAACCATGTAGTATGCCATCTTTCAACATTTCATCTATTGGCGCAGTTCCATACTTTGTTTCCTGCAAGTTTTATACCCCATAACAAATCATATATTTAATATAAAAGTTTTTTTTTTTGTTCTATTAATTATAGACGGAGATAAGTGAAACAAGATCGATAGATGCTTTCAAATTCTACAATTAATTTCTGATATGCCAACATATACTCACAACCCATATTTAATCCAATGTCAATCAATTCGTCTGATGGTTCTTCTTTGTAAGTTAGCACATGATTGAAGACATTTAATGATGATTTTTGTAAAACAACTTAAAATATAAAAAAATGAAATCTAGTTAAGTTGTTATAAGGAAGTAACAATTACTCACAAACTTGGATATCAAACCTTTTCTTCCTTGTCGTCCTGTTTTATGTGCTGAATGGGTTCCATTTTCTTTTCTTTTATGCAAGAAAATACTTCAAAATTAATATTTAATGCTAAATTTTTTATTTATTGTACCTAATGATCAAAAAATTAAATGATTACATATTACATTTGAAGCACGTTGTTGTTGAGATGGCTCCTCATGTGATGCAATTTTGTTCATTTCTTTTACCATCTCCTTCTACACCTTAATGGACATTCCTATTGGCATATAATTGATATCAGTTCGTTCATCTTTTGAGATTTTCATAATATTCTTGAAAATGTAACATGACAATAAACTATTTAATTTTTATATTGATATATGAAAAGTAAATATAACAAAAGTGATATTTATAAATAATTCTAGAAAAACATTTAAAGGAATATTACTTTTTCATTCCTTTTTTTGTTGTTGTACATTTTTGCTATTAAAAGTCTGACATGTCTCATTGACCAATTCTCTGGAAACTCTTCCTGTAGTTTAGATAAATTCAGTTCTTGGAATCATTGGATTGATTTTTGTATTGTAAGTGGAAAGACCGTCTATACATTTGTTCCACTAAATCCCTCAAACTTTTGTAAAAAATTTTCCCCCTTTCGTTAAGCTCCATCACCACTCTAGATGAGCTAAGGAGCAATTCATTTTCATTTGTATGTTCTTTTTTTTTCTTTTCTTAGAACAAAATTCCTTTTCTGAGTTGTTGGTCCCTGTAGAAAATTAAATATATGTGAATTAATAGATTGTTTGAAACACGTTATCTAATAATTTTAAGTATATTATTAATGAAAATTAAGAAAAGAAACTCATATTGGATCGATAGTATTTTTTCATTCACTTGATTCACCCTTTTGCAATTTTTCCATCAAGATTTTACGCTCTTATGCTCCTAGATAAAAAATAATCTAATCGAGCTTCGTCATTTTGTGGCTCTACATGATACACAATAAAAAACACATATTGGTTAAACTTACATATAGTTCAAAAATAATATTATTTTTAAAGAATTTACAAAGAACTTGCCTTTTTTTATTTTCTTTATGTGTTATCAGTATTTTTGTTACTTTATCTCTTGTAATCCATTTATTTATCAATATGAAACCTATACCATATCATTCATTAATATATTTTATAAATAAATTGTCAACTTTTCAGATAAAAAAAAAATCAAGAAACCGGTGTGCTTTTCATGGTGTACGCACCAACATCGGTGTGTGGTGGTCTTGTAAACACACTGCCCAAACAGTATAAAACACCGTACGGTGCTCTATGTCAACAAGGAGCATGGGTGCATTACATGCTAACCACCACACTGATTAACACAGACAAAATAATAAAAATTGTCTAGTGTTAGTTTTTGTAGCATATGGTGTCATGGAGGGGGCGGTGCAGCCTATTTTTATAAACACCCCACGCAAAAAAGGGCCACCGTACAGTGCTCTCTATCAACTAGGAGACCCGATGCGCTATATGTTACATGGTGCACCGATTAACACAAAATAAAAAAATTTTTTTTACCAAACAATACGTGAGCGGTGCACTATAATGAAACAGTGCACCAGTGCCCTATCTTACATATGGTGCACAGATTTAAAAAAAAATGTTTTTAAATTTTTTATCAAATAGTACATGTGCCGTGTACTGGGATAAGCCAATGCACTGGTGTACTAGGTTACGCAGGGCGCATCGATTAAAAAAAAAATTGTTTTTAAACATTCACGCAAGGGCCGACATGGATTAGGATCTGACTATGCAAGTCGTTTCGTGGGTTGGATGTCATACGCCTATATATATAACAATACAAACCTATAAATCTAAAATGAAAAGCCCTAATTTTGAAATCACGGAAACAGGAAGAAGCAAGGGCATAAACAAATAGAATGAAGGGTTTAGGGTAAAAATGATTTTTTTTTGTTTCTATTTTTATTTTTTAAAAACGAACAACAAATTGAAATTTTTTACTTACTGCGTAAAAAATACTGCAGAAAATGTAAAAACTAAAATAAAATTTAATCATGATATCGTTTGAAATTCTATGCTATAGGGTTTGAATCACCAGAGGTTTGGAACTCTGATTGTCTGAATGCTTCTGCTTGAAAGTATTTCGCTGCTCCACAGTGCTCTTGTGCTCTCTTGCTCCAGGTATGTCTCCTGCAAATCTTTGGCGGAATTTTTTTTCAAAAATAGTGAAATAATGAATAGTGTTTAGTGTTTAAAGAATTGTTTTATGAAATTAGATTTTCGAAAATATTTTTCTGCCAATTTTTCAATTTACCGCTTTTTTTCACTTAAAAAAAATAAAGTTCCATTTTTTTTATTTGGAGCTTTTCGTCACCAGTGTATCAATTAATAACACCACACAGGCGCATTAGTTAATAACATGACACCGGTGCGTAGTAACTAAAAAAATAGATGCAGTTATCTGTACATAAGCACCGATAACAATAAGTCCATTTTTAAGGCACCGAAATTACTTTTAGGTGTGTGCGCTAAAATTTATTGTTGATTTTGCTCAAATGCAGGGAGAAAGTATCATAATTAGATCGAATGGAAAATTAAAAATCCAGCTCTTTCCATAATATTTCTCAAAGTCCGTTGCGGAGTTCACCCTATCCATCTCAAGACGTAATATTTAATTCATATTTTATTTATATTTTCATTATCTACTTGAATTTATGTTTTTTATCCATGTCAATCAGCTTAATAAAATTTATAATGTATACAAATTTGCAGGTTCATGCAAATTCAAAATTGAGTTCAGATGCACAAAATAATCAAACAACTCCAAAATGTTGGAAGCTCTTATTAGGATTAGCATATCACAAGGCACATTTGGTAGATGAAAATGGACAATTGATTCACCCTGCCAATTGTAACAATATTGCATCTTCTAGCCATAATCTCGGGACAATGATGGCAATAATAATTGTTTGGTATATTAATGTAATTATTAAGAACAACGTCAAACAAATTAATCATTCATAATCAACGTTCTTACTAATTGATATCATAGATTTTGTACTAATCATGTTCAAATATATTTTTTGAAATTATTAGGATTCTAGTGATGATGAGTGACCTACCTACCGACTTCCGTTGCACCCCACGATAATGTCAAATTGAGAGAACGCTGAATTAAAACATAACTAATTTTGTATATTATTGCACGTGTTTATAACTTTGCAGTGTCATTATCCTTTGTTCGTGCATGGGTGTGTGAAACATGAATTCCCTCAAGACCTAGGACGTGCCATATCTAAATTATCTACATTTGTATGTTGGATCACGTCAAAGGAGATTCATGTGGCTAGCATTCCACGGTGGCGTCAACAGATAGTTGAGATTGTTGTATGTTTGAGAAGGAACTGTTGACGAGTTTCATGGACTTGCAGTTTCATCTTTTAATCCACCTAGTATGTGAGGTTCAATTAGTTGGGGAGGTTTCTTGTCATTGGATGTTCTTGTTAGAGAGGTACATGAAGAAATTGAAAGGTTTTGTTCGACAAAGGGAAAAACCCGAGGGGTTTATAGCATAGGGGTACATATCATATGAGTCTTTCTATTATGCCAGTGAGTACATTAAGTAGATCGACAATAGACCAGGTGCGGTGACTTGGGAGGATAAAAGGGATGGAGACACAAGAGAATGGGAGTTGCTATAAATGAATGGAAAAAAAACACTTGATAAAGAGCAAGCAACTTATAATTTTTCAAATTTACACAAAGTAAATATTCATGTTTAACTTCGATAAAATGGATTAATTTGTTATATCATATCATAATTATTGTGATTTTTTAAAATTCATTATTCATCAAAAGACGACACATATCTTATAACAATGTTCATATTGATTAAATTTTTATTAGTGCATTTGAATGTGAGGTTTGGATTAATTTGTTATATCATATCATCAGATTTCACATCTCTTCATTATAATATTTAATCATCCATAAATTTAATCAGTGGTGTTACATTTCACAGCGACAATGGAGAATGCAATAGACTAAACTAAAACACACACACACACACACACACACATATATATATAAGACAGTCTTTGTCATACAAAATGGGACAATTATTGGTATCCCTTTGTCTTTCAATTGTGACACTATGTCCATTACATTAAACAAAATGTCTGATTTCACAGACAAATATTTCAAAAAATACAATGTATTGCTTTGATATCCAAACATAATGATCATCATTCTTCACTTGAACTGCTATCAGTGCTCGAGCTACTTACATGACTTGGGTTATTTTCAGGAATTTTTTGTTCAAGGTGTTGATTGTTTTATTCTTCTTCACCTTCCATTTACAAACATAAAAATAAACTGTAATGAGTGTATATACATTGGTGAGAATAATGAAAATTTCAATATTAAATAATATACATTAATGTAAATCGAAAAGAAATGACGTACCATAGCAATAATTAACTCATGAACTATGCACATTCTTTCAAAACCATGTAGTATGCCATCTTTCAACATTTCATCTGTTGGCACAGTTGCATACATTGTTTCCTGCAAGTTTTATATCCCATAACAAATCATATATTCAATATAAAAGTTTTTTTTGTTCTTTTAATTATAGATGGAGATAAGTGAAACAAGATCGATAGATGCTTTCAAATTCCAAAATTAATTTCTGATATGTCAACATATACTCACAACCCATATTTAACCTAATGTCAATCAATTCGTCTGATGGCTCTTCTTTGTACGTTAGCACATGTTTGAAGACATTTAATGATGATTTTTGTAAAACAACTTAAAATATAAAAAAAATGAAATCTAGTTAAGTTGTTATAAGGAAATAACAATTACTCACAAACTTAGATATCAACCATTTTCTTCCTTGTCGTCCTATTTTATGTGTTGTATGGGTTCCATTTTCTTTTCTTTTCTGCAAGAAAATACTTCAAAATTAATATTTAATGTTAAATTTTTTATTTATTGTACCTAATGATCAAAAAATTAAATGATTACATATTACATTTGAAGCACGTTGTTGTTGAGATGGCTCCTCCTGCGATGCAATTTTGTCCATTTCTTTTACCATCTCCTTCTACACCTTTTTGGACATTCCTACAGGCATATAATTGATATTAGCTCGTTCATCTTTTGAGATTTTCATAATATTCCTGAAAATGTAACATGACAATAAACTATTTAATTTTTATATTGATATATGAAAAGTAAATATAACAAAAGTGATATTTATAAATAATTCTAGAAAAACATTTAAAGGAATATTACTTTTTCATTCCTTTTTTTGTTATTGTACATTTTTGCTATTAAAAGTCTGACATGTCTCATTAACCAATTCTCTGGAAACTCTTCCTGTAGTTTAGATAAAATTCATTTCTTGGAATCATTGGATTGATTTTTGTATAGTAAGTGGAAAGACCATCTATACATTCGTTCCATTAGATCCCTAAAAATTTTGTAAAAGTTCTTACCCCTTTCGTTAACCTCCAACACCACTCTAGATGAGCTAAGGAGCAATTCCTTTTCATTTGTATGTTCTATTTTTTAATTTTCTTAGATCAAAATTCCTTTTCTGAGTTGTTGGTCCCTTTAGAACATTAAACATATGTGAATTAATAGATTGTTTGAAACATGTTATCTAATAATTTTAATTATATTATTAATGAAAATTAAAAAAAGAAACTCATATTTGATCGACAATATTTTTTCATTCACCTGATTCATCCTTTTGCAATTTTTCCATCAAGATTTTACGCTCTTCTGCCCCTAGATAAAAAATAATCTAATTGAGCTTTGTCATTTTGTGGCTCTGCATGATACACAGTAAACAATACATATTAGTTAAAATTACATATAGTTCAAAAATAATATTATTTTTAAAGAATTTACAAAGAATTTGCCTTTTTTTATTTTCTTTATGTGTTATCAGTAATTTTGTTACTTTATCTCTTGTAATCCATTTCTTTATCAATATGAAACCTATACCATATCATTCATTAATATATTTTATAAATAAATTGTCAACTTTTTAGGTAAAAAAAAAAAAATATCAAGAAACCGGTACACTTTTCATGGTGTACACACCGACATTAGTGTGTGGTGTTCTTATAAATGAACCGCCAAACAGTATAAAACATCGTACGGTGCTCTATGTCAATAAGGAGCATCGGTGCATTACATGTTAACCACCACACTGATTAACACAGACAAAATAATAAAAATCGTCTAGTGTTAGTTTTTGTAGCATATGGTGTCGTGGAGGGGGCGGTGCGACCTATTTTTATAAACACTCCACACAAACAAGGGCCACCGTAAAGTGCTCTCTGTCAACTAGGAGAACCGGTGCGCTATATGTTACATGGTGCACTGATTAACACAAAATAAAAAATTGTTTTTTCCAAACAGTACGTGAACGGTGCGCTATAATGAAATAGTGCACTAGTGGCCTATTTTACATATGGTGCATAGATTAAAAAAAATAGTTTTTAAATTTTTTATCAAATAGTACATACGCGCTGCACTGGGATAAGCTAGCGCACTGGTGTGCTAGGTTACGCAGGGCGCACCGATTAAAAATTTTTGTTTTTTAAGCATTCACACAAGGACCGACATGGATTGGGATCCGAATATGCAAGTTGTCTCATGGGTTGGATATCATAGGCCTATATATATAGCAATACAAACCTATAAATTTAAAATTAAAAGCCCTAATTTTGAAATCACAGAAATAGGAAGAAGCAAGGGCATACACTAAAAGAATGAAGGTTTTAGGGTAAAAATGATTTTTTTTTTTTTTTTTTGTTTCTGAAAATGAACAATAAATTGAAATTTTTTACTTACTGCATAAAAAATACTGCAGAAAATGTAAAAAAAAACAATAAAATTTAATCATGATATCGTTTGAAATTCTATGCTACAGGGTTTAAATCACCAGAGGTTTGGAATTCTGATTGTCTGAAGGCTTCTGTTCGAAAGTATTTCGATGCTCCACAGTGCTCTTATGCTCTCTTGCTCCAGGTATGTCTCCTGCAAATCTCTGGCTGAATTTTTTTTTCAAAAATAGTGAAATAATGAAAAGTGTTTAGTGTTTAAAGAATTGTTTTATGAAATTAGATTTTCGAAAATATTTTTCTGCCCATTTTTCAATTTACTGCTTTTTTTTCACTTCTAAAAAATAAAGTTTCATTTTTTTTATTTGCAGCTTTTCCTCACGAGTGCGTCAATTAATAAAACCACACCGGCGTGTTAGTTAATAACATGACACCGGTGCGTAGTAACTAAAAAACCAGTGATGCAGTTATCTGTACATAAGCACCGATAACAATAATTCCATTTTTAAGGCACCGAAATTACTTTTAGGTGTGTGCGCTAAAATTTATTGTTGATTTTGCTCAAATGCAGGGAGAAAATATCATAATTAGATTGAATGGAAAATTCAAAATCTATCTCTTTCCATAATATTTCTCAAATTCCGTTGCGGAGTTCTCCCTGTCCATCTCGAGACATAATATTTACTTCATATTTTATTTATATTTTCATTATCTACTTGAATTTATGTTTTTTATCTATGTCAATCAGCTTAATAAAATTTATAATGTATACAAATTTGCAGGTTCATGCAAATTCAGAATTGAGTTTAGATGCACAAAATAATCAAACAACTCCAAAACGTTGGAAGCTCTTATTAGGAGTAGCATACTGCAAGGCACATTTGGTAGATGAAAATAGACAATTGATTCACCCTGCAAATTGTAACAATATTTCATCTTCTAGCCATAATCCCGGGACAATGATGGTAATAATAATTATTTGGTATATTAATGTAATTATTAAGTTCAATGTCAAACAAATTAATCATGCATAGTCAACATTCTTACTAATTGATATCATAGATTTTGTACTAATCATGTTCAAATATATTTTTTGAAATTATTAGGATTCTAGTGATGATGAGCGACCTACCTACCGAATTTCGTTGCACCCCACGATAATGTCAAATTGAGAGAAGGCTGAATTAAGAGAAAAAATCGGAGAGGAACGATACCAAGAATGGTTGAATCAATCACCGATTCAATTCCCGCTATGTCTAGATTCACCAATTAGGAATGACTACAACAATAGTAGTTCTTCACAAGCTAGCAATGGAGGCAATTAAATAGAGGTTGGTATGGATGATTTCTTAAGGGATACGACTGCCATGGAGACAATTTTGTTAGATGCATTCTAAAATGATGATCAGCTAGGGGATGATGCTCATATCACTGACACCTTTTTCGAAAGCCTTAAATTTGCTTCCACCACCCCTCTCTTTGGACCTGGCAGTCAGTCAAAGTCTACCTAGTTGGGGAAAATGATGTTATTGTACAAATTGAAAGCAAATTTTGGCTTCTTGAATATATGTTTCTCGAAAATTTTGAGGTAAGTTACCATAAAGTCCTCCCTTATATAAATTTGAGAAATATAATCACACAATGAAAATTAAAAATGGTCAATTTTATGAATGTTAATAATTATATCGGAATTAATGTACATTTAATATTTTCCATGATAATCACCAACTATAGGTTATTCAAAGATAAGGTTCTTCCGAGTGATAATGTCTTGCCCGATAGCTACGAAGAGGCAAAGAAATTGTTGAAAATGTTGGGTGTTGAGTACATATCATATCATGCATGTCGAAATGATTGTATTCTATAAAGAGGAGAATATGCAGGCAAATAAATATGTTCGAAATGTGGGCATGACAGGTATGATAAATAAAAAAAGAAGGGTAAATCACGTGGTCCTCCTTTTAAGATATTGAGGCACATGCCTACAATCCCAAGGATTCAAAGGCTCTTTCATTGCAAAGAATTAGCTATGTTGTAGGGATGGCATGCCTCACAAAGAAGTGAGTTGGGAGCTGTGTGAATCCCTACTGATTTAATAGCCATGAAGCATATAGAGGATACATGGCCCAAAAAATTCAAGGATGAAGTACGAAGTCTACGACTCAGCATAACAATGGATGGCGTCAACCCATATTCCCTCCATAACACGAACTATTATTTTTGGCCTATAGTAGTGATCAATAACAATATCCCCCCATGGTTGTCCGTTTAGAATGAACATCTTTTGTTGGCTCTCATAGTCCCTGGTAGAAGGCAAGTGAAAAATATGGATGTCTACTTACAACCACTAGTAGATGAATTGAAGGAATTATGGGATGGGGTAGATGTATACGATGTATCAAGACCCATCGCAACAGAGAGGAGTTTTACATTTTATGGCATATGTGCTTACACAACACATGATTATCCATGCTTAGGAGTTTTCTCTAGTAAATTACATGTTTATTGATTTGTTTATATACGTAACAATATTCTTTCGCATACTAGTTATTTAATTTGTTGCAATTGTTTTGATCTTCATGATATTATTTAACATGCCATGCATATAAATTGTATACAATAATCTCGCAGGTATTTTAAAAAAGGGTATTTTGGATGTAAATGTTGTGGACCTTCTCTGAAAGCTAGATGGTCCAAGGACCTACAAAAGCCAGTGTATGATTGCTCCATGATATCCCTCCCAAAAGAACACCCTTACAGAAGAGCAGTATCTGCTTTCAATGGTAAACTAGAGAGAACCCAAAGGCCTACAATAACAACACCAACTGAATGGCTTAGAGCATATGAGAGAGATAAGGAGAAGGATTTCATATAAATGTTTGATTCAAATGGGGAGCCTATGTTCAATGATCCATAATTCTTCGACACATATGTTCAGAAATTTCCCATTGGGATGAAAATGAAATCTATCTTTTATAACCTCCCATATTGGGAGCATCTTTATAATACTACCCACTTATTAGATACCATGCATATATTTAAAAATGTTTCATCTTCTTAATGGAGGCACATATCATCGAAAAAAAATGACACATTGGTTGTTAAGAAAGATCTTATTACCTCAAAAACTAAAAAGAAACATTGGCCAATACGATTAGAAAGTACAGGATCAGAGGCAGGCGTTGGTCCCTCCAATTCATGGTATCTAAAAGAAGTTGATGTCCCTTGGATTTAAAAAAAAATATGATATTTCTTTGGAAAAGGAAGTTATAATGGGTGTGCAGGTGCCATACTCATACGGGTCTTCACTACGGTGATGTTTCACCATGGATGACCATTTGTCAGGGTTGAAATCGCATGACCATTTGAATCTTATAAGAGTACATATAATGTCAAAAGCATGCTTTTATTATTTTTTATATTAATAAATTTTACCCCATGCATGTATCATAAAACATAACTAATTTTGTATATTATTGCACGTGTTTATAACTTTGCGGTTTCATTATCCTTTGTTCGTGCATGGGTGTGTGAAACATGAATTCCCTCAAGACCTAGGACGTGCCATATCTAAATTATCTGCATTTGTATGTTGGATCACGTCAAAGGAGATTCATGTGGCTAGCATTCCACGGTGGCGTCAAGAGATAGTTGAGATTGTTGTATGTTTGAGAAGGAATTGCCGACGAGTTTCATGGACTTGCAGTTTCATCTTCTAATCCACCTAGTATATGAGGTTCAATTAGTTAGGGCGGTTTCTTATCGTTGGATGTTCTTCTTAGAGAGGTACATGAAGAAATTGAAAGGTTTTGTTCGACAAAGGGCAAAACCCAAGGGGTCTATGGCAGAGGGGTACATATCGTATGAGTATTTCTATTATGCCAGTGAGTACATTAAGTAGATCGACAATAGATCAGGTGCGGTGATTTGGGAGGATGAAAGGGATGGAGACAAAAGAGAAGGGGAGTTGCTATAAATGA
Organism: Pinus albicaulis; assembly: GCA_034641835.2. Lineage (NCBI taxonomy): Eukaryota > Viridiplantae > Streptophyta > Pinopsida > Pinales > Pinaceae > Pinus > Pinus albicaulis. The sequence continues at coordinate 1,479,548,712 of CM076570.1, forward strand.
ATGGAAAAAGGTGCTTGATAAAGAGTAAGCGACTTATAATTTTTCAAATTTACACAAAGTAAATATTCATGTTTAACTTCGATAAAAGGTATTTTTTATCTCTATGTACTATATAATTAATTTCGGTTTGATTTCATCAACGAATGTAGAAATTGATGCAATCAATAAATTTGTTCTTTAAAATTCTGAAACGACACAACCATGGGTCGCATTGTACGAAAAAAAGAGGATGAAATAGGATACTGACAGGAAATAATTTAGACGGTTGAATGGTAGAAGTGTGCCTTATCCTGATCATTTAAAATAAAATATGCCAAAAATATGCCCCAACAGTTGGGTTGTTGACCAAGTCATCGATAAATACGGTGCAACCGGTCGTTACCAGCGTGCTGAAGAGGATGTGCTAAACATAGGGATTGGGTGCAACAACTCGGTAATAATCTATTTAATTTATATGTACATTTGAAACTTAATAATTCACCTTTCAAATGTAATTACATCTATATTTCATATTTTACCTGTTGGGTTATTATAAGACACATGACACTATGATTTTTTAACTTTTTTATAGGTGCATTTGTTCCCATCTATGTGGTCATATGGACACCATTTTCACACAGAAAATGTCGATGATGGACACATCACACAAGAATATGGAGTGGAAGTCGAGTTCAATCAATCTATTCGATCTAGACACAGTGATCAAAACCTAGTATGAGGGACGTTAGGTTACGTCGAAAAGATACAAGAGATCAATGAAGTGGTTTATCTTCTTTCAAATGTGTTATTTTTAGGTGCAAGTGGTGGGACACCTTTGATCGGAATAATTTAAAGGGAGATCAAAATAGTAGGTTGATATGTATAAACTCTAGAAATATGTGGGATGAAGCTAAGGATCTCCGTGTTTTTTCCCAAAAACTGCAACCATGTGTTTTTTTACCCAGATGTGTTGGATAGGGATTGGTGGTTCGTATTGATACATGACCCTAGATCAAAACATATTTTTGAGAACAATAGTGTTATCATGCCAAGCGAGCTAGAAGATAATGAGGGTGATCATGAGAACCGAGAAAGATATGGTACATGTGTTATTTCATCAATATTTATATTTTTTAAGATGGGTTTTTATAAAGAAGAGGACTTAACTACCTTATAACTTATAAGCTAACTCTTTTTTTCGAAACATTGTAATATGTATTTTGAATTAATTGGTAACTTGCATTGTGTTAATGTTAAAATCAATATTTCACTTGATAATTTGCAATTATGTTGATCTAAAAAAAATGGTGTACAAACATCATATTCAACTAAAAAACATATTCAAATTCGCTAACATCATCGTGATCATGATCATATAAAAAAACACAATTAGCATTGTATAACATCATCACAACACAAACATAAAATATACATCTCATGTCAAATAACTACTATCGCATACACATATATCTTCAAGCTGCACATTAAATGAACATATCTAACATGACCTAACAATATACACATCACGATGATCACCAACATGTAAATTAAGTACAACTGAAACATGAACATAAAATACATGGACCATATATATATATATATATATATATATATATATATATATATATATATATATATATATATATATATATATATATATATATATATATATATATATATATATATATATATATATATAATGTCAAAATATACAACAGTAATATAAATGTCAAATATCATCTAGTGGTACATCATCAATAACAGTACTAGTCGAGGCCTGCTCAGTCAATGGTGCAGCCTCGACAAGGTCAGATACATGTGATAATCACGTGCCTGTTAATTTGGTACTGGTACCTCATGATGATTAGGATCAACTTTCGGCTTCTCATCATGATGACTCGACATGGTCGATGGTCAAGCCCGCTCCTGATCATGAGTACTGTTGGATGCTACAGGCTGCTGACTTGACGTGGCCGATGGTCAAGCCTGCTCTCCATGATGACTGTTGGTCGATGCTGCAGGCTGCTCATCTGGCGCAATGCGAGGTGAATGATGGTCACTCCCCTGATTGTGATTATTAGATGGCGTGTTGCTACTTGCGGACTGTCGACGTGTTGCGCCTCGACCACACCTATAACATCAAAGGGCCCTCCTTAGTTGTGTAACTAAGCTCGTACCTCCTATGACATGCTGCATCAGGCTGAACATGTCATGCAACATGCCTCTCCACATATGTACCAGCCTAGCATCGGCCTGTATATCTCTCATAGTGGAAGGCCTGACTCCTGCTTCAATAAACAATGCACATAGTTGGTCATCCAAGTCCATCCTTAATCTACTGTCAAGCCTACGCCTTGCAAAATGTCGTACCGGCGAGCCAGCAGGAGCAGGTCTGTCTGCACCGGCCTCATGATCCTTGGCATCTGCCATATCCTAATCATCATAAAGATCCACACCTAGACCATTTGGTGGCATCAACATCTCATCGCCATCAAAAGACCTAATGTCTGTCAAATATGTATAAGTACAAAACAATAATTAGACAATTTCATTAAAATTTTTAATAAAACCAAGTTAAAGAACATGTTAGAATAAATTTAAATAAAACAGTAATATTACCTCTATCATCCAGTGGCTCATCATCTGTGAAGAGGATGTTGGCACACCCTTGTCAATCCAAACCAACGTAAGGATAGGGGGCCATAACAAAGGGATGCTCACCAACACTAGCTAGTAACTCCAGCGCATCATGCGATATCCTTGCTGAAAACTCAGTCTTGCCCCTCTTGGGCATCACCTGTTCCCACATGTGCATCTGTACATGTATCATTAGCCTTCGAGGATGCCAAACAAAAATAGGCCTCATCTCTGGAAACCTCTAAAAAAATAAACAAAATAGCTTTGAAGCAAAAGGGAAGTTGACCCTCCCTTGTGCATGAGCACGACATCTATCTAAAGCTGTACAGAACTGCCACAAAAAAATGGCAGACCACCTAACAAGTCATGGCTCCTATACTAAAGAATCAACATAATATAGAAGCAGGAAACTAATGTGTTTCTCGTCACTGGTTTTGTGTGAAATGGTCGAAATTAGAAGTGAGAGGCACCTCACCTCCTCACTACCAAATGAAGCAATATGTAACTGACTTCCGGAGACCTGAAAATCTGAAGGAGATAGTATATCTATGGTAATTTATCTCTGGGAGTACACCAACTAACTCCCTGCTGCATAGCCAACTGGAACCTCTGGGAACAATGGAAAATACAACCCTCTCCTCGATAGGCCAATAATGAAATAGATGTCCTCCTTAGTGGGCGCGTACCACTGGAAAGTACAAACCTGGAAAGCCTGTAGGTGGGCATTCCAACTATGGATAATTTGTCGCAAAAAAACACCATGGACCTTTAGGGATGTAGCCTCCTCATAGAACTTGAGGAGGCCTACCTTCCTTAGGATCCCCTAGGTAGCTGCTGTAATAGGGTGAGGGTACGCATCTCTCTCCCTCTCTCATGCCTCCCACAGGTGAACCATGTTATACTGGTCCGCTTGTTGTCGTTGTTGTTCTATCTCTTCTCTCCTTTCACGTCACTAAATGATTGAAATATTAAATACAATTTTTTTATTAAATGAGACATGTATTTAGGAATATACATATATAATTTTAAAAAAAAATATCAGTGCGCCAAAAAAAATAGGAATGCACTCATAACAGTGCGTATTTTTTTTGTCACACACCGGAGGCGGTACACCTGCAAATTTTCAGTGCACTACCCTCCTGTCATTGTTCCAAAGTCAATGGTGTGGTGGTATAACGGACCACACCGTTGACTATGGACCATTGTCGGGAGGGCGGTGCGATAACCAAACTATATGCCCCGGGGTGTATAGTTTGGTCAGCGCACTACCCTCCTGACATCACTACATATTCAATGGTACGGTCTTTTAACAGGATGCATCGTTGACCATGTCAAATTTCCGGAATGCAGTGCACTGAAAAAACTACCTACCCTGGGGCAGATATTTCCATCAACGCACCGCATTCCCGCTATTCGACAGGATCAATGGTGCGGCTGGGTAACCAACTGCACCATACTTTTTTAAAATTTTAAAAAATCATGGTGTGCCTTTCAGTACTACCCTAAAACCGATGCGGATACCGTTAGCACCGGTTATGGTGCGACCTATAAATTTACAGGTAGCATCGCGAACTGGTGTGAGTCAAACAACTCGAGGTCACCGCGTGGGAATTTTTTTTTTTTAAGAAGGTGAATTTTAAGGTAATTTATAAAACTAATCCACTAAAAGGTTAAATTATGGAAAATCAGGGAAAATACCTGTACATTTCGCCGTCAAGGAGGCATATTGGTTGTAGAATTTGCAAAACTAAATTTTCCCACTGTTTTGCCAAATTCAAAAATGGAGATGGTGGGAAATGGACAATAACAGTGCATGCAATGGGAGCACTAATGGTAGGGCGCCTCACACAAAGTAAATTTGCACTGGTGCTTGAGAGCTCTGGAGCACTAAAAAGTGAAAAATGTAGATTTTTGGCCATAATTTATTTTTATATTTAACCCTATTTCAGTGCGTGGGTTTTATGGGCACATCGGTGTGGTCTCTTAAGACCGCACCTGGTTGTTTCAGTTTTTGCGTGGGGTTTTAGAACGCACCGGTGTGGAATATTTGTAAAGAACCAGTGCACTACAGTAATAAGACGCATCGGGCAGGTTTGTACAGAGCGCACGGTGTCCTGGTGTGCCAATGTTTTGTGCGCACCGGTGCTTTCTCTAGTTGAACGCACCAGTGTAGTTTAGGATGATAAGTGCACTGGAAGAAAAATATCCGCAAAAACCTCCACCCGCCAACCTCCTCTAGTAACCTTTGCTACAAATGGATTTCTGGGGTATTTTTATAAGGGGTTCCTCAAAAACATCTGCTAGAGGGTATTTTCCTTGTAGTTCCACCACCACCACTAGGAGAAGGAGCATTTGCACCAACTGGAGGGGTCCTTGCATCCTTGCGAGGAGTCCGAGGCAAAGTCCAAGGACATCGTGTTACGACATTGGTGGAAAGTGGGGCCACAAATAATTTCATTAATACTCAAACAGTGCAGAGGAGGGGCATACCAACTGATAATTTTTATGGATTCTCTGTATTGGTTCCAGGTGCTATGACCATGTAGTGCATCAGATATGTTCCAGCATTAGCGGTAACCATGGGAACATATATGGTGACGATTTTTTTTTTTGTGGTTGAAATCCCAAACACCAATGTGATATTGGGGAAGCAGTGGCTGATTACACTAGGAAAGGTCACTACAGATTGGGAGACATTGGAGATGGAGTGGATGGACAAGAAGAGCGGGAAGCGCTAGATGATCAAAGGCATGCACACATATCCACCCAAGACAGTCTCGACACACCGGATGGAGGCATATTTCTAGAAGGGGGTCATAGAGTGGGCAGTGGAGCTCTGTATTTTAGAGGCAGGAGTCATAGGGCATTCTGTACACACTAATGTGGATTCTATATTGGACTACTACCCCACAATCTTTGGGGACATACCACCGGGGTGGCCACCAGACTGAGGGTTCAAGCACACTATTGAGTTAGAGCAGGGGATCTAGATAGTGAACACCACTCCCTATAGGAACCCTAAGGCCTACAGGGATGAGATTGAGAGAGCCATCCATGAGCTCTCGGAATTAAGACACATCCGGCCTAGCTCTAGCCCCTTTTCTTCTTCCGTAGTGTTGGTGAAGAACAAGGATGGAACCTTACGGATGTGCATAAACTGCAGGGCTCTAAATAAGAAAACCATTAATAACTGATACCCCATTCCCAGGATTGATGAGCTAATGGATGAGTTGAGGGGATCAAATTTCTTTTCTAAGATCGATCTAAGGTCGGGGTACCATCAGATCAATGTAAGGGACCAGGATGTCCCCAAGACTATGTTCAAATGCCACTATGGCCATCTTGGGTTCTTGTTGATGCCTTTTGGGCTAACTAATGCTTCGACCACTTTATAGTCTTGTATGAACCACATATTCCATGGTCAGTTGAAGAATTTTTTTCTCATATTCTTCGACGACATTCTCATCTATAGTTGCACATGGGAGGAACACTTGAAACGTATTGAGGATGTATTGCGTATATTAGAGGAGAAACATTTCTATGCCAAGCTATCCAAGTGTGAATTTGGTCTTATAGAGATGCTCCACCTAGGGCATATCATTGGAGTGGATGGAGTAAGGTTCCATGAGGAGAAGATCTGGGCCATTCGGGATTGGATGGAACCAAAAAAAGTGACAGAAATTTGGGGGTTTGTAGGAAATTTCACCTAATTTAGGAATTTTTTCAAGGGGTTTTCACAGCTTGCAGCACCCCTCACAGACCTCACCAAGAAAGGGGCCTTTTGTTGGACATACACTGCACAAGGAGGTGATGAGCAGTCGTCCATTGTTGGCATTACCAGATTTCACGCAGCCCTTTGTGCTAGAATGTGATTCTTCAGGAGAGGGAGTTTCCTTAAGAGGCCCATTTTATACCTCAAAATTTCCCTAATGATCCTTACTTAGTGATATCCTGATCTTAAGTCCATCTTGGAGAATACACTCCCTCCTCTTAATTGATTGAATAGAACATTGATATGCAAAAAAAAGTAGGGGAATTTTGAGGTCAAAATTGTCCTCAAAACAAAAAATGTATGAAGAAAATTAACTTTAAAATAAATCATAGGATTCAAGATGATGATGTCATCCCCAAGGGAAAATATTTTGGAGGGAAAGTAAAACTATTTTTTTAATTGTATTTTCAGCTTATCTCCTCATATGTTTACTCAAATGTCAAGTGTAGATACCCGTTAGATGTGGAATTCAATTCCAAGATCTAATGAGCATGCACTATGCATACTTTTGTGTATACTCACATCGAAAAAAATTGAAAATACATTAAAAAAGTGTGTTGAATTTTTAATGTGTTTTCTAAAGGATACGAGCATCTATGTCTTACTATGCAATATAAATAATGTTAGATACAGGGTCAATCAAAATAGAAATAGGGAGTTGATTGATTATACCTTCTTCTTCAACCATGGATTCTTGGCGGTTTTCCTATTTATTGTCCACATCTACATAGATTTGAGGCATATCTTGTGTTACATCATTAAATGTAGAAGTTTCTTGCACTTGATAAATATTCCTCTTCTCGGAATCATTCTTATGGGGATAGTATCAGAGTATATTCTCTTCTCCACATCCCCAATATTTCAAGGGTCCCTTTCTATAGTCTCATGTTTTTCCTTCCACGGTTTTTGTCAGCTTATTCCCACCTTGCATAGGGTACTTCTAGTGGAATTTTATTTTCGCTTGGTAACTCATATTCATACCCTTTCCTAAAGTCTTATGTTGTTGTGATTTTAATCTTTTATTCAATTTTCTATGGATATTTATATCATGGGATAGCCTGTGCACATACATTTTTGTTGATAAATATATTTAAGCAAACTCCAAACTTGACTATATTCAACGGAGATAAAAGTTGAAATATAATGTTTTGAACCAATTACATGTTCTAACACTCATATTCCCTATCATAAGCACATTTTTAACATAATAGTTGGGTAAGGGATCCAAATTAAGGGTGAGCATAGATGCCATAGATAGTTGTAGTGAACAAATTTTCCTTTCAAATGGTCTAGTTAATCTACTTTGAGAATAATGGCACTACAAACTTAATAGATTTGGGATCCAAATCAAAATTTTGTATTGAGACAAACACGTTTAATAATGGGAATTTGGACTTGGAGGCACGTTGGGAACAATAATGATCTCAACTTGTTAGTGAATTAAGCAACATGCATATTCTCCTTTTTGATACAAAGGACAAACTAGTATTGAATTATCAAAAGTTGAGGGAAAAGGGGGAAGTGGGTGGGAGGGCCATACTACCAAATTGGGTTATAAGTCCTTTTTGAGTGATTCCATACATGAGCCAAATGGTTCTTTAGAAAATTGAGGAAATTTCATAGTCCATCGAAGGGAATCATATTCTTTTAGCCATTTCTTCAAGGAAGGGTAATCACCTGAGACTGTATGCAAACTAGAGGAAAGCATGTACTGGGTTTATGTTATGTAAGAAAATGGAGGAAACAAATGCTCAATTTTTTGTGGTGTCATTTCACATTACGTGCAGCAGGAACTTGAGTAGGTAATTGGGGTGGCCCAAATTTGGAGAAAAGTTTTTGTATTAAATTGTTTTCATGAGTTCCACAAGAATCAAACATTTAAATATATTCAATCTCTTCCTATCCTAGTGGCTTGGTGGGTTTGACTCACCTGAAATGCAAGCATATATGATGGTATGCTACCTTCTACATTCAAAGCATCTCAAAAATATTTGGCACCACTTTCAAGCTACAAAACAAATTCGAGAATGAAAAAAGGATGGGTGGCTAGGGAGGTGCATATCAATAATGTAGACATGCTGGATTTTGAAGGTGCATGTCATGGGTTGTGTTGTATCTTAAGAGACAATCCCTCAGTTGTGAAAGGAATCAGTGCTTAAGACATTTTAAAAGTGTGTCACAAAAATAATTTTATCATGAGGTCTCAGTTCTATCCCACTAGAAACTAGTTTTCTAAAACCCTTAATGATCTGGAATAATAAAATATTTCACAATGCCATTGACTGCTGATATTTGAATGGAAAAGAAGAACTGCAGGGGAAAATAAAAGTAATATGTTGTAAACAAAGAATCTATTACTTTTAAGTTTCAGAGGAAATTCATGGGGAGAGGGGAAACTCAAAATAACATGTTGTAAACATAGAATCTTTTACTTTAAAGTTTAAAAGAGAGTTTGTGAAGAGAGAGGAAATTCGAAATAATATGTTGTAAACAAAGAATCTATTACTTTTAAGTTTCAGCGAGAATTTATCAAGGGAGAAGAGATGGAGTGAAGGAGCGCTTATTAAGGCTATTTAACTCTTACTTACAAACATAAATTAGAGACCAAATACTTCTTTAATTCACTTCTTTCAAGGAAGAAACCACATAAAAAGGCACAAGAAACACAAATCACCATCAACAATTGCAGGAAACTTGTTGCTTCTTCCATCCGCCCATCAGAAAAATAAGTACAAAATGTAGTCCCCAAGAGGTCTAGAACTCGAAACCCTTACTCTCTCTTTCTCTCCTCCCTAAATACAAACAAAAGCAGTTTGTAACTACTTGAGCTTCTTGAAACTCATAGACTGCCCAAAACTGTTAAACTTCTTATTACATTGCAATCGAGGACACCGTTGTAGCTTCGATCTTAACAAAAAAAACAAAATAACACTTGGCATATAATACTTTTGTTGAATCTGATTTGTTGTTGATGTGTCTCCTTCCGTTTCGGCTGTGATTTCCTAAAAGCATACATAAACGCATATCCACTCAACTCTACCCATGATTTTGCATTTCAAATATCGTCATAATGTCACCTGCTACCCGACTCTGCCTCTTCTGCTCGTGCTTGCTGCATTCTGTCTTCTCTTCTCCTTTGCTCTGCATCGGGTCACATACCCAAGTCTTTCTTCTCGCGTTCATACTTTCTTCCATTATCAAGGCGTAACCACTTTTAATACTTTTGCACGTAGCGTCAGGTATTTTTCCACCCGAGTCTACTCCCGCATTCATCCTTTTCTTCATAAACCGTCGCTGCAAGACTTGGACTTGAAATATATTCTATTTACCTCTGAAGAATGCACCGCGTCTTTTTTCTATCGCATTTCGGTGTTTCACCAGTTTTATGTTATAATCCTCATTTTCCTCTTCCGATGCAATTTAACACAGGAAATGATTTACATCCGGATTTGAAATCCTTTGGAGTTCACCATTGAAACTACATCGCATATGGGCTCTTTGTCGCACTTTACAACTTTACTACTTTCCAATTTTTGTGATCGTCGCTAAACCTTATCACATGCGATGTGCAATATACTTCGCATCGCCACCTACCATCTTTGTCAAATCACAAATTAAATCACTTACCATGCAAAGAATTAGAAATAAACACAAAATTTTTTGATGTGCGATATGCGTCAACCGTCTTATGTGATCTAGTCCGTCCACTGCTCACTATCATTTCTACGACTTGATCCTCACCGTCCATCTCTGCTTTAGTCCAGTTTTTTGACTTGACATGTGTGCTCATGAATTTTTCCATTTGTTGACTTGACCCATTGAACTGCACGTGCCCTCATGCACTGCTCTAAATGCAAACTAGCCCGACTTTGCCTGCGCGTTCATGACTCCTTCACGCCTTTTCTTCTTTCATTTTGGTTTGAGTGCACATGTTATGATAAATCCTCGTTGAGCTTGTGGTTACCCTTTTGAGCATATTACAGGTCTTCTTGAAATTTTAACAACTATTCCTCAATAACCTTGAATTTCTTAGAACCTCTCTTGACTTTTAAATGAGTCAAATTAGGCTACAACATTTGGCTCCAATTGGGGACAACACTTTGGTATAAAAGTGCTAAGAACTTGTAGATCAATAGCCTTTATAGGGCATGGAGTCAAGGAGCACATGTAGATTAGTTTCCTTTATTGGCATGGAGTCAATCACAAATGGGAGTTGATTCAGTATGAAATCCTCCCGAAACCTGTTATGCTTTGGACCCCTTCCTTGAAATACTGCAACTAAAAATGCTCAACTTTTGAGCTTCTTTATGCACTACTCCTACATATGTGTTCATGTTTGAACTCAATCAGGTGAAGTCAGCCTTCCAATGGCACGAATCCAACATCTGCATGTTAGACCTAATGCCTGCATATTGTTGAAATTTGAAGATCACAATAGGGAATAGGGAGATACCATGAAAGTTTTCTAGATACAAATCTGTGCACATAATTTTGAATAAATGTTTGTTGCTCACAAAAGAAAGTTTTATATACTCTACTACTGGATCATAGAACTGATGGGACCAATTTTCTTCTGCCTCCTTTTCTTGAACATCTTGCTGATGTAGACCTCTTTTAACAGGGCAACTTCCTTCACTGTTTGACTCCTCAATTTGAGGTTGTATGTGAGAATATTTATTGTTGTTTTCTGCTGACAACCATTTAGGCTAGAAATAGAAATCTAAGGTTTGTTTCTCATAATGCTGATGTTCTTCGTATAATGCCAATCCTTGACAAACATATCCCCCCTCCCGCAAACACACCTGAGGAGTTTCACTACTTTCTCCTCTATTCACAAAATCATTAAAATTATGAAAATTGTAATGATCTTCCAGGATTTTAGCGTGTAGTTCAGTTGTTGCAATAGATTTTTGACTGGAATCTTAAGAATGATTAAATTATTGTGTTCCAGTAATACGGGAATCCTCTAAAACCTTTTGAAAATCCTTTTTCCTCTCTGAATTTGCATTCTCTTGTAAAGCTATTCCAATGTTTTCTTTACACGCCCCCTTGTCTTTAACAAAAATTGTTTTTTCTATATGACAAAAAAAAATTCTACAAGCCCACACATTATCCTTAATTTCTTGTGCGCAAAGAAACATCAGCTCTAGAGTGCAAGGATTTCTCTCCTTGAGATAAAAAGCCAAGAAAACAGAAAGATCCCTCAAATAGTAAACCATAGCTGCAGCTTCAGGAGGTCAAATTTCTTTTGGCATGCTGAAATAAATTTTTTGAAACCTCCTATTAAACTCAGTGATTGATTCATTGCTCTGCCTCTGGATAGAATATAATTCCAAAAGGTTTTTTTTCATATGACTTACGCTCGCCCCAATATCTAATAAATATATCTTGAAAACCTTGCCATGAACTAATTGCACTTGCTTCCAAACACTGGAACCATTGTTGAGCACCCTACTTTAATGAATGAAAAAACATCCTTAAAGCCACATATTCATAAATAATTTGAAATTTGTCCAGAAAGTACTAAAATTCCAAGATATGTTGTTCAGCTGAAATATCCTTCTCCTCTTCACAAAAACTTGGAAAATTTTTGAATCCTTTTGAAGGATATTGATGGAGAATTATGGGCAGCACTAAGGGTTTGAAAATCACCTTGGTTCCAAGCTAGAAAGAAGAGGATTTCTGATGAGGTAAAATATTATCGCCCAAAGATGATGAATCATCACCTTTATGCCCAGACTATGACAGATTATCTTTAGGAATTGTAATGCAACATTCATCTCTCCTCTCATATTTAGGAGATAAAGTTGTGTCAAGATCAATAATATAATCGGAAGAAAATATTTTTTTCTCCAATAAAGAATGTACATTTTGGGCCTTATAATCTTCTGAGAATATAAAGCAGGAAACAATATTCTTGATATGTAAGGGAAAATAGACCATCAAACTGATAGTGAAAAAAAAACTTCCTTTAAAAGATTCAAACTCTAATATATGTATTTTCCACGGTGCTTTCTCATTTTCTTTCCCGTAGAATTCCTCATCTAATGAAACCTTCATCAGTGGAGTTGACAGGTGAATAATAAAAAACCAAATTTGCATCTAAATATTGTTCACCATCAAGAAATAGATTTCAATACCTAGGGAAAAATAACTTCGTTCCTTCGTCCCTAGCAGTAGCGCCAGAAAATGTTGTATCTTAAGAGACAATCCCTCGGTTGTGAAAGGAATTAGTGCTTAAGACATTTTAAAAGTGTGTCACATAAATAATTTTATCATGAGGTCTCAGATCTGTCCAACTGGAAACTAGTTTTCTAAAAACCTTAATGATCTGGAATAATAAAAGATTTCACAATGCCATTGACTGCTGATATCTGAATGGAAAACAAGAACTGCAGGGGAAACTGAAAGTAATATGTTGTAAACATAGAATCTATTACTTTTAAGTTTCAGAGGAAATTCATGGAAAGAGGGTGAACTCAAAATAACATGCTGCAAACACATAATTTATTACTTTAAAGTTTTAGAGAGAGTTTACGAAGAGAGGGGAAACTCGAAATAATATGTTGTAAACACAAAATCTATTACTTTTAAGTTTCAGAGAGAATTTTTGAAGGGAGAAGAGATGGAGTGAAGGAGCGCTTATTAGGGCTATTTAACTCTTACTTACAAATGTAAATCAAAGACCAGCTGACTCTTTACTTCACTTCATTCAAGGAAGAAACCACATAAAATGGCACAAGAAACACGAATCACCATCAACAGTTGCAGGAAAATTGCTGCTTCTTCCATTCACCCATCAGAAAAATAAGTACAAAAGGTAGTCCCCAAGAGGTCCAGAACTCGAAACCCTTACTCTCTCTTTCTCTCCTCCTTAAATACAAACAAAAGCAGTTTGTAACTGCTCAAGCTTCTTGAAACTCCTAGACTGCCCAAAACTATTAAACTGCTTATTACATTGCAATCGAGGACACCATTGTAGCTTCGATCTTAAAAAAGAAAACAAAATAACACTTGGCATCTAATCCTTTTGCTGAATCTAATTTCTTGTTGATGTGTATCCTTCCGTTTCGGCTGTGATGTCCTAACAGTTTGAATAAACGCATCTCCACCCTACTCTGCCCATGCTTTTTCATTTCAAATATTGTCATCATGTCACTTGGTACCCGGCTCAGCCTCTTCTGCTTGTGCCTACTGTATTGTATCTTCTCTTCTCCTTGGCTTTGTGTCATGTCACATACCTGAGTCTTTCTACCCGCATTTAGACTTTCTTCCATTATCAAGGTGTAACTGATTTTAATACATTTCCTGTAGCGTCACGTCTTTTTCCACCCGAGTTTACTCCCGCATTCAACATTTTCTTCATAAACTGCCGAAAGACTTGGACTTGAAATATATTCTATTCACCTTTGAAGAATGCATCACATCCACTTTCTATCACATTTTAGCATTTCACCGGTTTTACGTTATAATCCTCCTTTTCCTCCTCCGATGTGATTTAACACAGGAAATGATTTACATCCAGATTTGAAATCCTTTGCAGTTCACCTTTGAAACTACATCACATCCAGACTCTTTGTCACACTTCACAACTTTACTAATTTCCAATTTCTTTAATTTCCACTAAACCTTATCACATGCGATGTGTGATATACTTCGCATCACATCGCCACCTCCCGTCTTTATTGCATCACAAATTAAATCACTTACCGTGTAAAGACTTAGTAATAAACATAGAAATAGTCGATGTGCGATATGCGCCAACCATCTTATGTGATCTTGTCCATCCATCGTTCACTATCATTTCTGCGACTTGATCCTCACCGTCCATCTCTACTTTACTTTGGTTTTCTGACTTGACTAGTGTGCTCATGACTTTCTCCATTTGCCAACTTGACCCGTTGAACTGCACGTGCCCTCGTGCACTACCGTTAACGCAAACTAGCCCGACTATACTTGTGTGTTCATGACTCCTTCATGCCTTTGGTTTTGGTTGGAGTGCACATGTGATGATAAATCCTCATTGAGCTTGTGAGTATCCTTTTGAGCATATTACATGTCTTCTTGAACTTTTTAACAACTGTTCCTCAATAACCTTGAATTGCTCAGAACCTCGCTTGACTTTTATCTGAGTCAAATTAGGCTACAATAGGTTGAATAAGACTTGTGGTATTAGTATTTTGCTCCATCTCTCTAGACATCATTATTTGAGAGGGAAAGATAATTTGGGAGTTGAAACAAACAATCAAGGTGAATTATAGGCTCTTTTTTCCTTTCTTAAATGTGTTGACAAGTAGATATATTCATGAACTGCAAGTCTTTAGGATACCAAGTTAATTATTGATTGAATGAATAACGACACTCGTCGATTGACAAATTGGGACTTACTGATAATTGGTCAAGTTTTGAAATATTTCTCAAGTATATTTTTGCGCTTGACATTTACACATGTATACAGAGTATTAAATTATTCTACAGTTTCACTATCTAAAGTAGTTTTTTTCTGTTCCTTAAAATGTGTTAGCTAAATTGAAATAACATAGAGAAGGGGGGGTGATTTCCCATTAGGAGTATTTATTTACATATATGTAGTTATCATTAGGAGAATTTTGGGGTCTAAAATGGGCCTCCTATGAAAAATGTACAACCAAAATAAACTTTATAAGAAACATTAGGATTTCAGATGATGATGTCAGACATGGGGGATGATTCAACATTTTTGGAGTAAAAAAGTAAAATGATTAAAAAATAATAAGATAATAAAACTACTTTTTCAACTGGTATTTTCTACTTATCTCCCTAATGGTTTACCAAAATTTCGAGCAGGAGTACTCGTTGGATGCAAAATTTAATTCTTCATCCAATGTGTATCTATGTTGCATACTTTCGTTGAAACCTGTTACATGAAAAATGAGAAATACATGAAAAAACATGATTGCAATCACGTTTTTCATGTATTTCTCTTTTTTCATGAAGGAGGGTCCATCGAAAGTATGGAACATGGTTACTTCTTGGATGATGAATCAAATTTTGCATCCAACGAGTGTTTCCGCTCGAAATTTGAGTAAAGCCATAGGTAGATATGTTGAAAACATGAATTGAAAAAATAGTTTTTCTTTTTCCCCTCTAAAATTTGATGATGTAATATAATATTATTTTATTAATTCCACTATTATTTTAAAATTTCCTTAGGAGGCCCATTTTAGACCTCAAAACTCCCCTAATGATATGTTGTGTGATTATTGATGCAATCAATGTATTGGGTAGATATGGTATGACTATTTGTTGGGTAGAAGATTTAGGGCTTGTTTTTCTTTGTGATGTCAACATGGAATGTGTTGGTTTTAGAAAGTGCCATGGAATATAGGGATTGTAACTTTTTTTTCTCTGGAAATAAAGAGACATTTTCTTTTTGGAAAAAAAGTGCACGTACAATTTTATAAACATGGAGGCTTGAATTGAATCCCAATTACATTTTTTTAATTATTATTACAGAAGTGGGTGAAGCTAGTATCAATAGCTCACAAGCCAACCCCCTAAGCCTCATCATAGTGGGTCAATATTAATCAAACATGCAAAAGCTCTACCCCCCTCTAGTTTTGAACATGTGACTTATAAGGAGGAAGCACATGTTATTAACCATCAAGTCCACTCAAGTTTGCACGAAGTATGTTTAACCAAAAAAACCAATCATTTTGACCATTACCAAATTTGATATCATATCAACTAAGGCCATGCCTTTATCAGTCTCCTTTATTATGAAAACATAATGTCCAAAAATATGATAATATAATGGATGTGAAATGCATCACACATTTATTCTAACAATTCAATTTTAAATTCCAAAAGGTAATTGTTTCTTAGGTGTGTAAACAAAAAAATATATAATGGAAATAGAATGAGAATAGAGAGCATGAATAGAATACAAATTTAATTATTAGAAGGATAATGTAAAAAAATATGATAATATATTGAAATAAAGTGAAATAGAATGTGAACATGTATTAAAGATTACATTCTTGATACCATGTTCAAAGAAAGATGGACAAATCCTTAATTAGAAAAGTATTTGGCATCTACTAATGAATGTTATTGAATGCCCATCTAGAAGGCTAGGAATTCTCAATAATATATGTATTAATACTTTTTTGGATGGTTCCACAAAAGAGGATTTAAAAAGGCCATACATTTGTTTGCAACTAATAACATGTTCACAATCACAAGTAATGTTGTTTGATATCCATAGATTGCCCTATTGTACATAGCATTGTCGTAAGAATAAAAGACAACTATCATGAGGAACAATTGGAATTTGAGTAGTTTATTACTTTAAGATGTGTAGTTCACTATTTATATTAAACAAACATTGTTACTTTACTACTATTTACTTTATAATTTAAAGATGAACAATATCTAGTCAGTATGAATGGGTAAATATATGCTCTAATTTATATAAAAACTAAAATATTAAAAACTAAAATGGTTACTTCTAGTTATAACCAACTTAATTCAATCTTAACTCCAATTTTATCAAGAATAAAAAACTATCAAATATTTCAAGATTTTATCAAGCATCAAAAGTGATCAAATCATTCAAGATGAAATTTTTTAATCAAAACGTTCAAGATGCAAATATTTCCTTACATTTGCACTCTAAAAATAGATTGGACAGAAAAACCTATATAACTTCCTAATATTATTTTAAAAAAATTTAGTTATTATTTCAATAGATGACAACAATTTGCTTCCCATATCCTCTCATAAAAAGCACCATGCAAACAGTGGAGCCAACGTGCCAAATGAACCAACCCGCATCTCCCCATGAAACTAAGGGAAAATACAAAACATTTTTTATGCAAGCTAATTAATCTATACTTAATAAATAAGAAATGTTCATAATATATTTGTGTTTGTCCATATTTTTAACCCTCAAGAGAGTAAAAAAACCATCAAAATAAAAAAAAATTCCAAAAGCGTGGTTCTATTAAATCTTTGAACAATGTTCTTCTACTCTTTATTGAAAATATTCTAAGAAAAAACATCTCTGTGCATACTCAATAAATTGCCCAACCTAATCAAAATAAATTTTTGATAACACAACCGTGTTCCTGCAATTGCCTCTGTTGGGAAGAGGAATTTTATTCTGAATGATTCCAAACACATATAGAGGAAATAAAATTCCTCTTCCCAACACAGAGAAATCAATTTAAAAATTTGCAGGACAGAGATGGCACAAAATAACACTTCTATTTCCTAAAATAAAACTCTCTTACAAACTGAAGTTCTTCCTCTAATGAGGGATTACAAAATGAAAACTGCTTCACATGCAGTGTTCTTCAAATTTGCTCTCTGTCACAAAAAAAACGCACATACACAGTGCTATGTTCTGTTTTAGCCTTTGGGCTCTTTTACAATAATACACACAGTCATAACTTTTCCTTCGGGCCTTTTTATTTTTATATGACACATAAAAAAAATTAAGTCAACTATTGAACTATATATATGTATTTCTATGTCAAAGGTCAAACGACTTTGGAATAAAATCCATCGCGGCATTGAAAACAAAATAAAATTTAAACCTAAGTTCTAAACCTTTGTCGCAAACTTCAAACCACAAATTAAAATCCATTGCAAAGTGTTTTCGCATTCCAAATGACCCTGTGCTGACTGAGCATCAATCCTGCACGATCGTTGTTGAGATTACAACAAGATGATGAGCTTAGTGAAAAGAGTCACCTTCACTAAGTGGGCCCACAGGCTATTTTTGGCGCAAGTCTATTTTTAGACATGTCAATCATATTCTATGAGTTGCAGGATGCTATTTGTGGATGGTCGGTCAAGTTGGGAAAAATAGATGGACTTCTATTTTTAGACATATTGGGCGGAATCTATTTTTAGATTGCCAGTCAAAAATAGATATGTCGAATATTATTAGCTCTTAATAATATTTGGACTATAAACATTATCTTATTCTCTTGGAGCACTTCAGTGAAGTGCATAGATGTGGCACAGGAGTTGACAGAAGGTCACTTTATTCTTACGAGGTCAATCAAACTATCGCAGAACTTCAATTAGAACTCATGTAGCGAGTTTGAAATGAAGTTAATAAAGGTAATTCAAGAAAAATTGTGTTTTGGAGTGATCGCTTGTATAATTAAACTAATTGTATCTAGTCTAACTGATTGATACACTAGTGAGAGTGGTGTGAATTAATTATTAATTAATTCAATAATTATTAACTCATTAATCAACTAAAGAATACATCAGTTAACTACAATGCATAGGCGACCGATTTGACGAACCGATGAAGGTAAGTGAAAAGCGAGTTAGCCTTAATTGTGACATAGTAATGAAATTTAACAACGATGTGGTTAGAATGCCAATAAAGAATTACGTAAACAAGAAGCACAAGACCAATTCGAGTTCATTCAGAGCCATTCTTCAGCAGTGATTGCGCAGTAGAGGCAGGCTAGCAAGTGGCATAGATTGGAGCATGAGATTTGCTAGATCGGACCTGATTAGTGTGTAGCAATTGGAGATTGTAATGAGAGCTTTGTGAGGAGCTTTGTATGATGATTGTTACATGATCTCTATGACATATATTATATAGATAGTTGAGGGTTTTTAGCTTTAATATTTCCCATAAATTACTGTGTTCATATGTGTGAATGTTTATGGTTTTAATGTGTGCATGCAATTGATTTTATTTCCGCAAGTAATGTTCAATGGTAGAAGAGATTCTGTATTGTGCATGAAGTTGAAATAGTGTGTGATCAGGAGAATCTTGGATGTATAACATATCAGTTATATAATTTCTACATGGTATTAGAGTGATATTGATCATTGGAGCAATTGCAAAGCATTGAAGCAGTTGAGTTTTGAGCTGTTGGAATTCAAATTTGCAGCAATGTTTTCTTTGTGTCGAAGTTGAGATGTATTTCAATGGATTGCGATTGGAGTATGCCCTTGAGGGAAGCTCGAATTATATTGCATGGAAGGATAGGGTGGAGGCAGTGCTGGAGGAAAATGGGTTGAAGGAGTTCATAGATGCAGAAATTCCAAAACCTGCTTCTAGCGATGCTGCCGCACTTGACGCATGGAAAAAGAAGACAACAAAGTGTCGAAGGATTCTGTTGGAAGGTGTAAAGGATCACATAGTGTCCAGCCTTCATGGTAAAGCTTCTCCATTCTTGATGTGGAAAGCATTGACAGACTTGTTCCAAAGCAATATTGACCAGAGGAAGTTGGCGCTCAAGGATAAACTCAGGCATATAAAAATGGAGAAAGGCGATAGTATACCCAAGTTCCTCACGAAGTTTGTCCAATGCAGGGATGAGCTGGGAAGTGTGGGGGTTACTATAGATGACAAGGACTTGGTGAGCTTGGATCTCCTTGGTCTTTCGAAGAGTTGGCATTCCTATCAGGACTCTGTCAATGGTCAAGAGAAATTGTCAGGATGGGAGTGACTTTGGTTGGATCTTGTGCAAGAGGAGATAAGGTGGAGTACCAGGGACAGATCTTCATCAAAGAATGAAGATGAAGAAAATTGCACTTTGGCTGCCAAAGCAAGGAAGGGGAAGAGCAAGAAAAATACTTCTCAATCTGGTACGAAAGGCAAGAAGTAGGACATGTCCAAGGTGAAGTGCTTTCACTGTCACCATCATGAACATTACGCCACAAATTGTCCACAGAAGAAGAAAAATAAGCAGGCTGCTGGATCTGCAGCTAGAGAGGCCTTAGCCTTGCAGTTTGAGCTGGATTTTTCATTGATCGCATGCTTGGTCTCAAGTATGATGGGTTCAATATGGTTTCTTGACAGTGGTGCATATTTTCACATGACCGGAGACAAAGATTTGTTTGCTGATCTGGATGAGAAAGATCTTGGAGTGCACATCGAGATGGGCGATGATGGTAGATACAGTGAAATCGGTATCGGTACCATTTCCTTTGAGAGGGAGTCTGGTAAACCCTTCGTATTAAAGGATGTCATGCATGTTACAGGATTGAAGAAGAATCTTATCTCTGTGGCGATGTTGGAAGACAAGGGATATGATGTTGTCTTTAGCAAGGGAAAGGCTTTCCTACGTAGTAAGGCAACTGGTGAAACCTAAAGGATAGGGGTTCGAGTTAAGAACCTTTATCAATTGCAGGTAGATGGTTGTGCAGCAATGGTAGGAAAGGCAGAAGGAGTGGTGAGCTGGGATGAGGGTGAGTTGTGGCACAAGAGATTGGGCCACCTTCACCATGGAGCTTTGAAAATTTTGCAGCAGATTTCTACTGGGCTTCCTAAGGGTACTCTTGCACAGTCAGATCAGTGCTAGGGATGTACCTTGGTAAAATTTGTGAAAGCCACCTTTCATGAGAAGGATAGTCGCGCCACGATGATCCTTGAGAAAATTCAACACGGACATGTGTGGACCTTTCACAGTAGCTTTGATAGCAAAGCACAAGTATTATGTGATCTTTGTTGATGATTTTTCTCGGAAGTGCTGGATCTTCTTCATACAGAAGAAGAGCGATACATACTCAAAGTTTTATGAGTTCAAGGCACTGGTTGAGAAAGAATCGGGGAAGCAGGTGAAGGCTCTTAGGAGCAACAATGGTGGTGAATTTATCTCTGATGAATTCAAATACTTTTGCAGTGCAGAAGGAATTTGAAGAGAGCTCATAGCGCCTCATAACCCACAGCAGAATGGGGTCACTGAGCGAAAGAACAAAACGATCATGGGTGCTCCACGAGTGATGTTGCATGATCAGGGCCTTCCCATACACTTGTGGGCTGAGGCATGCAACACTGCGGTTTATGTGAAAAACCGTTGTCCTCACAGAGTACTTGGCATGAGTACACCCGAGGAGGCGTTTTCTGGTAAGAAGCCTGATATTTCTCATTTGAAGATTTTTGGCTCACCTGTTTACATTCATGTGACGAAGGATGCCAGGAAGAAGTTGGAGCCGACCGCAGAGGTTGGGATATTTGTGGGGTACACTGATACATCTCACAACTATCTTGTGTATTTTCCAGACAGTCGAAAGACTGTCGTGTGACGGGATATCAAATTTCATGAGGAGAAAGCCATGAAGTGTTCGCTTGAGAGGGAGCCACACTTACATGCAGATGAGGAGCTATTAGTTCCTAAGGATGAGCCTCAGGATGTGGATCAGCCACAAGAGGAGGTTCATGGAGTGGAAGAAACCACTTATGCAGCGCCAACCATCAGAGGGTAGGAGCACCTAGATCACAGCGCAGACAGAGACAGTCACTTGACCGATATATTGGATACATGGCTTTGATGAGTAAGTGTATCAGGACAAAGCCATCCTCTTTTGAGGAAGCTGTGGAGGGCCTTGCATGGGTAGATGCCATGGTGGAAGAGTATGATTTGATTGTCAGAAACAGTGCATGGGAGATTGTCCCAAGGCCGGAAGGGAAATCAGTGGTAGGTTCGAGATGGATCTACAAAGTGAAGCAAGCAGCTGACGGGAGTGTGGAGACGTACAAGGCAAGATTTGTTGCCTGGGGCTTCTCACAGATTGAGGGGATCGACTATGAGGAAACCTTTGCACCTGTCGCAAGGTATTCTTCCATACGGATGATTCTTGCTCTCTTAGCACAGATGGGGTGGCACATTCACCAAATGGATGTGAAGACTGCGTTCCTCAATGGATTCATTGAGGAGGAGGTGTACATAGAGCAGCTCGAAGGTTTCGAGATCTTCAGTAGAAAGTCACATGTGTGCAGGCTCAAGAGAGCGCTATATGGGTTGAAACAAGCACCTCATGCTTGGTACACATGGATAGACAGTTATTTCACCAGACTTGGATTCTCCAAGAGTGAGGCAAATGCAAAACTATACCAGATTATGGTGGAGGGTAAGTTGCTAATCATTGTACTTTATGTAGATGATTTGATTTTGATGGGTGATGAACTGTTGATACACTCATGCAAGGCTGATCTTGCAAAGGATTTTGAGATGAAGGACTTGTGATCAGGAGATCAAGTCTCTTGAAGAAAAATGCTCAAAAATGAATTTGCTCAGAATTGCTCCAAAACAGATCGACTGGAAAGAGCTCGGCGATACGATCCCAACGCCGCAAATGGCACTGAAATCCGTTACTGTATGGAGGAGATATTGCATTTTGAAATTGCCCAATAACTTTCAATTTTGAAAGGAAATTTTTTTTTAATATTATGTGTTGGAAAATTTTTATTTTTATCAAGATTTAAATTATTAAATTATATAATTTTTTATATTTTATATGATTTAAATTAATCATATATTATATTAATTAATATATATTTTAATTATTTTTAAATTATTTTTAAACCTTATTAAAAATTTTAAAATAAAACCACACTATGTATTAAAACAAAATTCGAAAGTTTACAAAAAGGGGTAAGAACCCACATATCAAAGGTTTCATGGGATATGTTAAAACCCAAAAGTGCAAAGTTAAATTTAATGTGGCACGTTATGGGCAACGTATGGTTTCAAAAGTTAAAGGGTCAAAGCCATGTGGGCTATTCAAATGTGGTGGAGTCACATTTCAAAGTTCAACGTATGTTTTAAAAGGTTTGAATATACGTGCTTTGGTTTACGTGTTAAGCACGTGATGGTTGCATTGGAGCGGAGCGGAATTAAAACAAACGGTTATGTTTATAATAAATGTCACCGTTTGTTATGTGATCATTCATATGAACGCGGAGTTTTAAAACAGTCACATTTAATATTTCAGTTAATCGTCCGCCGAATTTAGAGCGCGCCCGACAGATTTGGGGTGGTTGTCGTTTTTAACTGGAGTTAACTCCAGTTCTCCATAGTTAGCGGAGCTTTTGAAGGGCAAACTTCAGTTAGCCATAACTTTGGCTAGGAGAAGCTTTTTGATACGAATTTTTTTTTGATTTTGGGGTAATTGAGCATTCTGGAGCTGTTGGAAGTGTTTTCAGAGCCATCAGGGCACTCTAAGAGAGAATTTACCAGCGTTTTTGGTCGTGGAGCCACTAGGGCCTAAGGGAAGAAGAGCTGTTTTGGACTATCTTCATCCAATGGAGGTGTTTGTTTAGTCATTTTATACTGATTTGGGCCTTCTGAATCTATTTTTGCAGTGTATTTTTCTATTGGAGGCTTATATACAATTGTATTCACATTTTGAGCATTTAATCAAAGAGCAAAAAGCCTAATTAGAGGCCTTTGGACCTAGCGGAGGTAGCCCAAGAGAGGGGTGAACCGCTTAAACAATTATTTGCTGTCATACTGTATAATTTTGCTGCATATTTTCAGTTTCTGCTCCTTTAAACAGTAAATTTTTATAAGCTATCTTTTCCCAAGAAGGTTTAAACAGTGAACAAAACTTATTAGTTCATCTTCAAAACACTACACTTCATTTGCAAAATATGTATACTTGCCTATTCACACATTAAAGTTGGATCAATGAATACTTTTCAGTTAAAACAAATACTTTCATTGATCGGATCTTTGTGATTACTTTTTATTTCTTTAGGCAGAGTCTGTAGAAGGGCCAGATAGCCTCCGGATTCATCCTTTCTTTGAAAGGTGAAAGATGTTCTTCTCTGGAATCGTCTGTGTAAAAATGTTGTTCTCGTTGGAATCAGTTAATCCCTTGATCGGTTTTTGTGGGTTTGTGGAAATTTGTACACGATAAGTATGTTAATATGGTCCAATGCTTATAAGGCTGAGGTACCAAAGAAATCGATTGGTTAGAGAACAAATTTAATCCTCAACAACGGAGGCTAAGGTATGGTACATCCACCTTCCATTTCATCCTCGATATTCAAAGATCAGCCCACAAGCATGTCATCCGGAGAAGGAAAGTACGCGGAAATTGCAGTGGGCGGAAATGGATCCCAAGGAAGAAAGAGGTCTTTAGAAAAGCTTTCTTGGTTGGTGATAGTTAGAATGCTATACCCGAGAGAAATGATAGGATTGCTAGAGAAGGGTCTAGAAACCAAAGAGAAGAAGGAGATTCTTCAGGAGGAAAGAAAGACAAAGATGAGTCTAAGAAAGGGAATGGAGGAA
Organism: Pinus albicaulis; assembly: GCA_034641835.2. Taxonomy (NCBI): domain Eukaryota; kingdom Viridiplantae; phylum Streptophyta; class Pinopsida; order Pinales; family Pinaceae; genus Pinus; species Pinus albicaulis. The sequence continues at coordinate 1,479,573,135 of CM076570.1, forward strand.
ATGGTGATCCACCATCTCCATCGTCATCCGCATCCTCCACATCATCCTCTTCTACTTCTGTTAATCAGTCACACAAAAAAAAAACATCTCTTAAAAATCCTTTGTTAAAGCTTGATGTGAAGTTTGAGTTGTCGATATTTAATGGTGATGTGAATGCAGAAAAATTGGATAACTGGATTAGACAGTTGGAAGTCTATCTAAGAATTCAGAATCTGCATGATGATGATACAAAAATCCAATTAGCCTCTTTGAGAATGGATGGAGCAGTTTTGGTTTGGTGGGAAGCCAAGACCAGGGAGGAAATTAAAAAGCATGGTAAGATAACTCTAACTTTGAATGAGTTTATTACAGCTATTAAGAAACAATTTTATCCTCTTGCTCATATTTAGAAAGCAATCATGAATTGGAAAAATTTTAGGCAACTTAAGGGTCAAAATGTGCAAGATTATACCCAAGAGTTTAGAAGGAGAGCACTTCTACTTGGAGTAGACTTACAAAGTCAAGACACCTTGTTGAAATACATAGGAGGTTTGCACAATTATCTACAACATACTATTCTATTGTTCAATCCTACCAGCTTAGATGAAGTCTGTGTGCAAGCTACACATTTAGAAGCTAGAGGGAAGAATATTTTTGATGAGGATAGTAATTTCAAAAACAAAGGAAAAAAGAGAGTTGCAAATTCAAGAAAAGAAAAAGGAAAGTTCTTTTGCAAGAACTGTTAGAAGACAAGTCATGATGAAGATGTTATGACTGTACAATGAAATCAGAAAAAGTTGAAACAAAAACAAGACCAAAAGAGAAAATTGTTGCAACGATTGAACAAGACTTAGGGTGATTCCGGGGAGATGAGACAACCTGCGTGGTTCCAGAAGAACACTGAGGAAAAAGTGATGTGAGAACCGTCAGTTCTAGCTCTTTGAATTGTCACAAAATCTCATGATGAAAAAGAGAATTGAACTGTTCCATGTGAGGGTAGTTTCAAAACATACCAAAATTGACACACTATTTGACGGTGGGTCACAAGCTAACCTCATATCTGAAGACTTGGTCAAGCAACTTAAACTTGAGACCATTCCACATCCGAAGCCTTATCCACTTGGATGGATATGCAAGGATGCCAACTTGCAAGTCTCAAGGAAGTGCATATTGCGCTTTGCAATAACTGCACACTTTATTGACACAATGGAACTTGATGTGGTGCCGCTTGATATCTCAGGTATTGTTTTGGGAAGTCCTTATTTATTTGACAGGAGGGCCATCTTTCATCGCCATGAAAACAAGTATCACTTGTTCAAAGATGGTAAAGAGTACATTGTGAGAGCTCACAAGAAGAAGCTGGAATCTTCATTACTCCATGCAGGTCAATTGAAAAGACTAGTTAATGCAAGTCAAAGTCTAACTTTGTTGATGTTGAAACAACCAGATTTTGAGCATTTGCCTTTTTATGATGTTGCTAATGATATGTCTCAGTTTGATAACAGTTTGTCTTTGAAAAAAGATGATGTTATGTTGTGCAAATTACCTTTTGGGTCAGCCAATGCAGTGAATGAAGTGTCTAAGCAAAGCAGTGCAAGCAAGAAGGACACAAAATTTAGCATGGAAACAAATTGGTTTCAGAATGGTAGAATTCGCCATGGGAACAATTTGCAAGGTGAAGGGTATTTTAAGTCTTTCTGGAAGTTTGATCAGTGTAGAAAAGGTTTATTTTATGCAGATTACAATTGCTGTTCTGCAAATTTTAATCATTTGCATCATGACTCCGTCAATCTTAGCAATGGACGATCAGTTGATTCCAGAGACAGATTATCTTTTTCTCAAAAGCTTCATTTGTTGAAATCGGGCAGATTTCAGTTATTCAAGGGTGGAAGAGTGGAGAATTAGTCTCCACATCATCAGTTTCAGTAATCAGAAAGCTTTTGAGGGTCCAAAAGCTTCCCATTTGGGAGGTGTGATCAGGAGATCAAGTCTCTTGAAGAAAAATGCTAAAAAATGAAGTTGCTTAGAATTGCTCTGAAACAGATCGACTGGAAAGAGCTCATCGATACGATCCCAACACCACGAACGAAACTGAAATCCGTTACTGTATGGAGGAGATATTGCATTTTGAAATTGCCCAATAACTTTCAATTTTGAAAGGAATTTTTTTTTAATATTATGTGTTGGAAAATTTTTATTTTTATTAAGGTTTAAATTATTAAATTATATATATTTTTATATTTTATATGATTTAAATTAATCATATATTATATTAATTAATATATATTTTAATTAATTTTAAATTATTTTTAAACCTTATTAAAAATTTTAAAATAAAACCACACTATGTATTAAAACAAAATTCGAAAGTTTACAAAAAGGGGTAAGAACCCACATATCAAAGGTTTCATGGGATATGTTAAAACCCAAAAGTGCAAAGTTAAATTTAATGTGGCACGTTATGGGCAACGTATGGTTTCAAAAGTTAAAGGGTCAAAGCCACGTGGGCTATTCAAATGTGGTGGAGTCACATTTCAAAGTTCAACGTATGTTTTAAAAGGTTTGAATATACGCACTTTGGTTTACGTGTTAAGCACATGCTGGTTGCATTGGAGCGGAGCGGAATTAAAACAAACGGTTATGTTTATAATAAATGCCACCGTTTGTTATGTGATCGTTCATATGAACGCGGAGTTTTAAAACAGTCACATTTAATATTTCAGTTAACCGTCCGCCGAATTTAGAGCGCGCCCAACAGATTTGGGGTGGTTGCCGTTTTTAACTGGAGTTAACTCCAGTTCTCCACAGTTAGCAGAGCTTTTGAAGGGCAAACTTCAGTTAGCCATAACTTTGGCTAGGAGAAGCTTTTTGATACGAAATTTTTTTTTATTCTGGGTTAATTGAGCATTCTAGAGCTGTTGGAAGTGTTTGCAGAGCCATCAGGGTGCTCTAACAGAGAATTTACCAGCGTTTTTGGTCGTGGAGCCACTAGGGCCTAAGGGAAGAAGAGCTGTTTTGGACTATCTTCATCCAATGGAGGTGTTTGTTTAGTCATTTTATACTGATTTGGGCCTTCTGAATCTATTTTTGCAGTGTATTTTTCCATTTGAGGCTTCTATACAGTTGTATTCACTTTTTGAGCATTTAATCAAAGAGGAAAAAGCCTAATTAGAGGCTTTTGGACCCAGCAGAGGTAGCCCAAGAGAGGGGTGAACCGATTAAACAATTATTTGCTGTCATACTGTATAATTTTGCTGCATATTTTCAGATTCTGTTCCTTTAAACAGTAAATTTTTATAAGCTATCTTTTCCCAAGTAGGTTTAAACAGTGAACAAAACTTATTAGTTCATCTTCAAAACACTACACTTCATTTGCAGAATATGTATACTTGACTATTCACACATTAAAGTTGGATCAATGAATACTTTGTAGTTAAAACAAATACTTTCATTGATCGAATCTTTGTAATTACTTTTTATTTCTTTAGGCAGAGTCTGTAGAAGGGCCAAATAGCCTCCGGATTCATCCTTTCTTTGAAAGGTGAAAGATCCGGTGAATGCCCCTACAGTCAATCTCTATATGAGAAATACTTTGTTCTCACAATTTCAGATCAACTTGGGCCTCCTTCATTATTTCATATGATTGGAAATTTGGCAGCGCAGTGATGGATTGTTTGTTTCTCATGGAAAGTATGCCCAGGAGATATTGGAGAAGTTAAACATGCATGGCTGCAAGCCTATCGACACTCCTCTTCCTGGTGGTTCGAGGAAAGAGGATGCTACATCGGCAGAGGTAGTGGATGCCACTTTTTACTAACAGTTGGTGGGGTCGCTCATGTATCTAGTCAATACACGACCTGACATATGCTACGCTATTAACCAACTTTCACAAGATATGGTTAAGCCTACCAAGCTATTTTGGAAGGCAGGAAAGCATGTATTGAGATATCTCAGAGGCACATCGGGATATGGACTATGGTACAGACATTCGGATGAGGTGAAGTTGTGTGGCTTCATGGATGCAAATTGGGCAGGGAGTCCAATGGACAAAAAGAGCACATCTGGAGGGATTTTTAGTATCGGGTCAACAATAGTTTCTTGGTACAGCAGGAAGCAGAGATCTGTGGCACTTAGTTCAGCAGAGGCCGAGTACATGGCAGCAAGTTTGGTTGCATATGAGGCTATATGGATGAGGAAGATCCTAGTCGGGTTGTTCGGTTCACACTTAGATCCTACTATGATATATTGTGATAATCAGAGTTGCATCAAACTCTCGGTTAATCCAGTATTTCATGATAGATTTAAACACACTAACATCCGGTATCATCATATCAAAGATTATGTGCAGCGGAAGATCATGTTACTTTCTTACATTCCTACGGAGGATCAGGATGCTGATATCTTGACGAAGGCGCTCACCAGGAGAAAATTCGAATACCATAGGGGCAGGATTGGGGTGGCAGATAATCCCTATCTTGTTGAGAGGGAGTGTTGAGATTGCAACAAGATGATGAGCTTAGTGAGAAGAGTCGCCTTCACTAAGTGGGCCCACAGGCTATTTTTGGCGCAAGTCTATTTTTAGACAATGTCTATTTTTAGACATGTCGATCATATTCTATGAGTTGCAAGATGCTATTTGTGGATGATTGGTCAAGTTGGGAAAAATAGATGGACTTATGTTTTTAGACATATTGGGCGGAATCTATTTTTAGATTGCTAGTCTAAAAATAGATATGTCCAATATTATTAGCTCTTAATAATATTTGGACTATCGCTTGTTATCTTATTCTTGCGACCGCCGATTGAACGCACGGATGTCGCACCGAAGGCCCAGCCAGAAGGGTTCGCTATCCTGAGGGTTAAAGTGGAGCTATTGTGAAGACTTGGTCGACTCATATGTAGCGAGTTTGGTAGGTTATTGAGGCGATTGATGGAATTTGTATTCGATTGCTCGATTAAACATAATTGAGCTAGTTATATCTAATCTGGCGAATTGATACCTTTAGTGAAATGGTAGCAGATTAATTATTAATTAATTCACTAAATATTAACTCATTGATCAACTAAATAATACATCAGTTAACTACAGTGCATGGACAGTTTGTATGAGAGACAGGTGGAAAATAAGTGAAAAAGTGAAGTTATTCTCGATTTATGACTATAGTGTTGCATGATTTGCAACAACGTTAATTAGAATGCCAATAAAAGTTATGAGCAAGGGTGAATAGTTGAGTTCATTCAGATCCATTCTTCAGCAGTGATTGCGCAGTAGAGGCAGGCTAGCAGGTGGCAGAGATTGGAGCATGAGATTTGCTAGATCAGACTTGATTAGTGTGTAGCAATTGGAGATTGTACTAAGAGCTTTGTGAGGAGCTTTGTATGATGATTGTTACATGATCTCTATGACATATATTATATATATAGTTGGGGGTTTTCAGATTTAAGCTTTCCCATAAATTACTGTGTTCATATGTGTGAATGTTTATGGTTTTAATGTGTGCATGCAATTGATTTTATTTCCGCAAGTAATGATCAATGGTAGAAGAGATTATGTATTGTGCATGAAGTTGAAATAGTGTGTGATTAGGAGAATCTCGGATGTATAACATATCAGTTATATAATTTCTACAATCGTTCTCGTATTGATTAGAGGTGGAGCCCGCACAGATTTCAAACAAGAGTCAAGCAGATTTGATAAGGGCTTATTGGGTCCGAATTGAGGTTGGTGACATTGGCATGGTTTTTGTGCAATATGATTTCTATTCACTAGAGGGCTAGTGATGTGGCAGAGGTGGGACCTCTTATCGCATTGACCGTGGGTATGGTGACTAGGCTCAAAAACTGCGTGATAGCATGTTCATTGGTCCATGTGGTGAGAACGTGGACCATGGGCTCCACTGCTACGTGGCCCATTCAAACAAATAAAAAATGCGTGGGGTTTTAGTTGACGGTTTGGTTGGTATAAATTTATGGCGCAAAGGACAGTGAGTTAATTGCTGGGGATGGCATGGTCAAACCATAGTCCTTCAATGCATTCACAGGAAACAAAAAGATGGCTACGGCCTTTAAAAAAAAAAAAAAAAAATTGCAGGCCTTTAATAACAATGTTAAATGAACAGTTGAGTGCACACAACCGCAAAACTCTACGCTTGTTGTACTTCTTCTTTCTCTGCGTAGGGTAGTAGTTGAATTTAAAAATTCAACACTCCCCCTTAAATTCAACTGCTAGGTTTTCTTGCATACCCAAACACTTTCTTAAATAATTAAAAATTTTCTGCCCCAATGGTTTTGTCAGTATATCAGCAAACTCCTCTTCAGTTCTGCAATGTTTCAAAAAAATTTCCCCATTGTTTACTAAATCTCTGATGTAGTGATACTTGGCATCAAAGTTTTTCGTCTTTTATGGAACACTGAATTCTTTGACAATGCTATTCTTGAGCTATTATCACAATAAATTGTTGTGCCTTTTACCTGTTCATGACAAAAACTCCTCAACATTCTTCTCATCCAAACTGCTTGACATGCTGCTGTTGAAGCTACCACATACTCTGCCTCTGTTGTTGATAAAGCCACAATTGGTTGTTTCTTAGAAGCCCATGAAATGGCTCCTGAACCCATATGAAAAACATAACCAGAGGTGCTTTTCTTGTCATCTATACTTCCAGCCCAATCATTGTCAGTATATCCAACCAATTCACAATTTTCTGAAGTGGTGTAAAAAATACCATACCTCTTTGTTCCTTTCACATAACTCAGAATTCTTTTTGCTGCTTGCCAATGTGCCTCCTTTGTTCTTTCCATAAATCTGGAAATTAAACTCACAACATGCATAATATCCGGCCTAGTTGCAGTCAAATACATGAGGCTGCCAACTATGCTCTTGTACAAACTTGGATCAAAATCCTTGCTGCTATCTTCTCTGCTTAATTTCAATACCATCACTATAGGAGTAATTGCTGCCTTGCAATCTTGCATGTTAAATCTTTCCAAAACTTCATATACATATTTAGCTTGAGAGATAAAAATCTTATTTTCATTTTTCTCTACTTCTATTCCTAAGAAGTATTTCAGCAATCCCATATCAGTCATCTCAAATTCATCCTTCATGACTGTTTTAAAATTCTCAATGAGGTACGCATCATTACCTGTAAAGATCACATCATCAACATATAAAACAACAATCAGCATCTTACCATATTTCTCCTTGATGTATAATGTGGGTTCTCCTTCACATTTCTCGAACCCATTTTCCAGTAGATAGGCATCTATCCCACTGTACCATGCTCTTGGTGCTTGTTTCAGCCCATAAAGAGCTTTCTTCAATATGAAAAATTTGTGCTCTTGGCCTTCTTTCTCATAGCCCATAGGTTGTTCAACATAAACCTCTTCCATCAATACTCCATTTAGGAATGCTGATTTCACATCCATTTGGTAAACCTTCCACTTATGTTGTGCTGTTATGGACAACACTGCTCTTACTGTTTCCATTCTTGCAACCGGTGCAAATGTTTCTTCATAATCTCTTCCTTGTTGTTGCTTGTAGCCTTTGACAACAAGTCTGGCCTTGTGCCTTTCAATATTACCTTCAACATTTCTCTTGGTTTTATAAACCCATTTCACTCCAATTACTTATTTTCCTTTTGGGAGATCAACTAATTCCCATGTTTTATTTTTCTCTATTGCATTTATTTCTTCATCCATAGCATCTATCCATTTCTTATCTTTCACTTCTTCTTCAAAATGAATAGGATCATCTACATGATAATACAATGCAAATAAAGAGTTCATACCTTCATTTGTTGCCTCTTGCTCATAAATTTCATTCAAGCTTTTGAATCTAGTTCCTCTTTCACTTGTTGAACTTGTGCTTGTAGAACCACTCAAATCTGCTCCTTGTGGTGTGTTTGGAGAAGCACTGTCATCACTTCTTAAGGGTGTTCTCATACCTGTTTGTGCTGTCCCTTGCTGTCCTTGTGTTGGTGGAGGTGGTGCTGCTAATGAGGGATGTATTTCAGCCATCTCTTTCTCATTATCATCATGAGACAAACAACTTTTTAGATTCACTATTTTCTCAATGCTTCCATCCCAAGCTTCTTCCTCAATAAATTGCACATCTTTGCTTATAACAAACTTCTTGGTGGATGGGTTATACAATCTATATGCCTTTGATTCTTCATTGTATCCAATAAATATGCACTTCTCCCCCTTACTGTCCAACTTCTTCCTTAGCTGATCTGGAATGTGTGCATAAGCCACACAACCAAAAACTCTCATGGGTGACAAACTATTTTATGCCACTCCATGCTTCTTCTGGAACTTTGTTCATTACAACTTTGGTTGGGCATCTATTCAAGATGTATGCTGCACAATGTGCAACTTCAGCCCAATATTCGTTTGGAAAATGTTTTGCCTTCAACATACTCTCCTCTTAGTCATTGTGGGGTAACTCCATTTGCATGTCACATTCACTTTAGTAAATTATTTTTTGTGTTGCTTGTCGGCCTCTTGGTCTTCGTCATTGTGGGGTTACCTTAGTTGCATATTTTTCTGCTTCTCTACCTTCGTCTTAATCCTTACTTGAATTTGTTTTGCGTCGCTTGTCCAACTCTTCGTCTTAATCATTTATTTTAATCTAATCGTTTCTTTTAATTGAGCCGAGAGGTTTATTGAGCAATCTAGTATAAGGGACATGTGTAAGCAATCCAGTATAAGGGACATGTGTAAGTATGTCACGTTTTAAAATAAATAAATTCACTCATCTTGACCAAAAAAATAAAAAATAATAACCATATAAATAAATAATTAAAAAATTATATTAACATTAACAAAACAATTAGCTCAGTTGTTGATATTTCACATTCACTCTTTAGGTAATAAATACAATATTATAATTTTACAGAGATAAAACATCTAATGTGGAATATGAAAAAAATATTTTAACATGAGTTAATATAAAATGAATCAATTCACATGTTATGTAATCTTTATAACATTAAAAAATGTAATTTAAACATCAAAAAATTGCACATTGTTTTTTGCACTCTAAAATAAGTTTGCAACAAAAGAAATTTGATCCCTCTCTGCTTATGTTAGATCCGTATGTTTGGAACAACAAAAAATTTGATCCCTCTCTACACATGTTAGATTCGTGCTTTAATAGATCTATGCTAGTAATATATGTTTATCGCGACTTGTCCAATTCTTTTTGTCTTTTTTATCTTAATCATTGTTGCACAGAGTGATTTTAATATAATATGTTTTTTTCTCTTATACCTTTGGTCTTAATTATCGTGGGATTATTTTGCTCGAAGTGGATTGCAAGTTTGATTGATTCTTATACTAGCATAACCACAATATATACCACAGGGCATTATTTTTCATTTTTTATATGGCAAATCATTTTTTAAAATGCGATCTATCAATATAATTTAATATTATTTATTAATATTAATATAATTTATATTAAAAATGTTAATATCGTTAATAATATAATATTATTTATTAATATTATATTTATTCGGGCCATTCTGTGAACCAAAGGCGGCCATTCGAGACCTAATATTGGGCAAGGAAGAAACTAATTAATCTAATTACGGTTAGCATTACCAAGCCTCCTTTCGACTGATTTCATGGCCATCATGATCGACGCATACTTTGGCTTACACATCTAGAGCGAAAAGAATAGATAGAATAAAATAGAAAGGACGTTAAACAAATGAAACATCCAAATGAGAGGGATCGTGAATAAAAGGACACTTGAAATTTTAATAAATTAAAGTTAAGAGAGAAATTGAAAAGCCATTTACATACCTTCCATATTATATCTTTTGAATTTTTTATTATATAAAAAATATTTCAATATTATTAAATTTTGGTTATTCATAATTTAAAAATGGGAAACTCAAAATTTAATAATTAGAAATTCTTTACGTCCAATTTCAACATAAAGTATTCTTGAATAATAATATTTTTAATAATAATAATAAAATATTTTAAAATTAATTTTGAATTATTATTATAATTATTATGAATATATATTTATTTTAATTTTATATTTATCTAAGAAAAAAATTGCATTTTCAAATATTATATTTTTATTAACGTTTTATAAATTTCAAATTAAAATTAATCTTTATATTCTATATAAATTTCACCCTTTTCAAGGAAAATGAACTTTTTTTTCAGTTTCTGGGCAATATTCATACGTCACTAATCATTACAACAACATTTCTCATAATCACGTCACTCATAGTAAATTGAACTTTGGGGGAGATAACAACTATTTTTCCCAACCAATCAAGATAATTTCACTATATATAAAAATATTTGTATTTTTGTTTTATTAAAATTTTTATATGTTTATTTCTACTACCATGAAAAAATTCTCTACGGAGGTGTAGTATAAAAAGAATAATCCATTGGTATGATAATGATTGTAAAACTGCTATGAAACAATTAGAGATGCTATAAAGCATGAAAACATAAATGTGTACAAAGCTCTTATCAAAAGGAAGAAAAAGTTCTATATTGATAACATGCAAGAGAGTTTTATTCACTTTTCTAAAGTTGTTCTAAAAAGTTTGTCCATAAAACAAAACAAAATAATTCAATCCCCTTAAAAAAAAAAAAAAAAAAAAAAACTAAGATATTTATCTTAAAAATCTCATTTTTTTATTATTTAATTTTATATAAAATTAAAATTCTAATTTTTATATATATTATAAAAAATGATTTAACAAATTATGGTAAAAATATTTATTTTGCAAACCTTATAAGGAACTCAAAATTTCACTTTGAAACTTAACCAAAGCTCAAATAATATTAAAAGAAAAACAAAGAAACAACTTTCAAATCGAAAATAACTTAAATATTAGAAAGAATTAACAAATTCTAAAATGTTTTATAATATTAGAAATGGTACACATTTTTTATTTAAATGGCCTTTCTACATTATATGATATACATTTTGTACTTTCTCATATAAAACAAGTGTCACAATCAACCATGAATTAAGAGTTAAAAACATAATACGAAAAAAAATTCTTATCTCAAAATAAAGATACAGGGTATGAATTTACTATTATTGTTTGGGTACTACAATATCTGGTTTACAATGTATGAATTGTAATGACGACTACTGGTCTTCTCTCCTGAATTGGGGATATTAAAACATTCAGAGTTACTCTCGACCATTTTGACATGTACCCTTTTTGGTCTTCTCATGGTTATTCAGTAATCCTCCTCATTAAGTTTCCAGCTAAGGGTTTTGAATTACAAACATTTTAATTTGCATCATGTATTGTTTTTATGAGGGTTGAAACTCTCCTGTATTCGACTTATTCTGGCATGCCCCAATATAGGGTTTAGCCTTAAGAATTATAAAACTTGATGTACTGTTTTTTTTAATACGACTACATTTGGGCTAGTGTCGAATCTGGTTGATGTGAACAAGACATTACAATGAGTCTTATTTTGTTACTGTTATTGGTTGTTTGTTTGTTTTCCTCTTATGGAACAATAAACTATTTTGTCCAATTAGTATTGTGCCGGCTCTGAAGCCGTAACCCTCTTTAATATTTTCGGTCTGCATACTTATTAATGTTTGGTTTAATGAAATATATGAGTGTTGTTTTCTTTTTGGCCAGATGAGAATTATTTATTTTCATTTTTTCCATCCGCTATAAAGTGTTGTTTGTTATTATGACTTATTACTCATGAATTCCAAACAATGTAAACCTACACCAACGCCTATAATTATGGCATTGGGTTGTGGTTTTATCAATTCAAATACCTTGATATTCTCGTTATACTCTTGTTTAAATGATTAGGGTTCTCGTGCCAATGGTTTCATAACTATGTTGCCCAAATTTCCTACTGGTCCACTAATACCCAATGCATCTTATGCACATCGAGTTTTGGTTAGTCTTGTTGAAGATTGCAACAAGAAACAGTGAAAGTGGCATCCGAAAACATCATCCTTGATCCTAGTGAAAAATAAGCACCTAAAATAGGTGGGGTCCACACAAGCTATTTTTAGGTGTATGTCTAAAAATAGACATGATAAGAAAAATCTAAAATTAGCAGGATGTTGATTCTAGATGGTTGAGAAAAATCTATTTTTAGATGTCTGGGCAAAGTCTATTTATAGATCGCCTGTCTAAAATTAGAATGCATGTCTATTATTATTAGCCCTTAATAATAATCAGATAATAAATAGTAACTTATTCTCTTGGAGCACTTGATTTTAGTTAACTGATGTGGCAAACCAGTTGATTGAAGGAATTTCAAATTCTAAGGTTGGTTGGTGACTCATGCATGGAGGACTTAGTTGTAACTGAGTGTGACACAGTTGTAACAGAGTTGGAAGAGTAGTTATGTGAGTTGTTATTTAGTTTAACTCAGTTCAGTGAGTTAAACTCAGTTGTGCTAGTTGTATCTGGACATAAACTAGTGAAAAATGAGTGAATTAATTGGTTAATTAATTCACAAATAGTGTCTTTCTTACTTGCAACTGAAGAAATACAACAATTAACTACTTGCATGTGAGATCCAGTGGAGACCCAGTGGAGAGATAGGTGAAAGGGTGTGATGGACTATCAGTTGTGACTATAGTGGAGCATTCAATGCATCCACACACACATTAGAGATGCCTATGAGTATTGCACAGTCAAGGAAAGGTAAGGTAGAATTCATTCAGGGTTCTTCTTCAGCAGGGATTGCACAGTGGAGGTAGGCCATTAGGAAGCAAGAAATTGGTGCATAGATATGCAAATTTTTGCATGAAAGTGTGTGACGATTGTATATTGTACTGAGAGATCTATGAGCTTAGCTTTGTATGAGATATATGAGATTGTTTCATGATCCATTGATATACATAATATATGATAGTTAGGGTTTTTAGCTTTAATCTTTCCCAGTAAAACATCTTGTTATGTGCGATTGATTTTCCTTCATGTGTTTGCAATTGGCGATTTAATTTCCGCAAAGAATTAAGTAGAAGGATTTTGTATTTAACATAAGGATTAAATTTTTAGATCAAGAGAATCCGATAATATACATGCATACTGTATAATTTCTACATGGTATCGGAGCTAAAGAGATTGCAATAGTGAAGCACTGCTGAGTTTTTGTTGGTGGAAATAATTCCAAATAGTTGCAAGAATTTCTTGGTGCGACAGTTGAGCATACGTTGAAATGGATTTCAATGGTTTGTGGTTGGATTTTTAACTCGAGGGCAGCTCGAACTACATAGCATAGAAGGACAGGATGGAGGTAGTGCTTGAAGATAATGGCTTGATGTAATTCATCAAGAAAGATGTTCCTAAGCCCACTTCGACGGATGTTGCAATACTTGACGCATGGCAAAAGAAAGTAGCAAGGGCAAGGAGGATTCTATTGGAATGTGTAAAAGACCATATTATGTCAAGCCTTCATGGGAAAGCCACTCCAAATGATATGTGGAAGGCTTTGACAGGTCTTTTCCAAAGCAACAACGACCATAGGAAATTGGCACTAAAGGATCAACTCAGAAAAATCAAGATGGAGAAGAACAACACTATTCCAGTATACTTGAAAAAGTTTGTCCAACGCAGGGATGAGCTTGGGAGTGTAGGAGCTAGTGTTGAAGATGATGATTTGGTGAGCTTGTCTCTCCTTGGACTTCCAAAGAGTTGGCACAATTATGAAGACTTTGTCAATGGACGGGAAAAACTGCCAAAATGGGAGCGACTTTGGCCGGATCTAGTGCAGGAGGAGATAAGGTGGAACATCAGGGATGGCTCTTCATCAAAGAATGATGATGAAGAGGACTGTGCTTTGGCTCCCAAGGCAAAGAAGAAGAAGGGGAAGAAATTCCATTCTAGATCTGAGGCCAGTGAAGATGGCAAGGAGCACAACGTGTCCAAAGTGAAGTGTTTTCACTGTCACGAGTTTGGACATATTGCCACAAATTGTCCACATAAGAAGCAGAAAAATATGGTTGCTGGAGCTACAGCTTGGAGGCTCTTGCCTCGCAATTTGAGCTTGACTTCTCATTGATCACATGCATGGTGTCTAGTGCATTAGGATAAGGGTGGTACTTTGATAGTGGTGCTTCCTTTCACATGACAGGAGATGAGAAATTGTTCACTGACTTGGTGGAGAAAGATCTCCATATGCATGTTGAGTTGAGCGACGATGGGCGATATAGTGCAACTAGCATTGGTACCATTACATTTTAGAGGGCGTTAGGTAAAATCCTTCTTTTAAAATATGTTGTGCATGTTCCAGTTTTAAAGAAGAATTTAATCTCATTCGCAATGTTAGAGGATAGAGGCTATGATATTGTCTTTAGTGAAGGAAATTTTTTCCTGTGACACAGAGAAATAGGGCAAGCCAAGAAGGTTGGGACTTGAGTTAAAAATATCGACAGACTTGAAGTAGATGGGATTTCTACGGAGCTTCCTATTGTTGGGAAGTGCGATAAAGACATGCAATTGAAGCTTGAGTGGGATAAAGACTTGCATGCAGGTAAGAGTGAACCTCGAGATTTGGAGCAGCCACAAGATGAGGATTATGGAGTGGGAGAAACCACTCATGAAAATAAATTTTGTGCCAGATGGGCAAAGGGAGTGCATGCATCTATACCACTATGTGAGAGGTAGGGCAACATGCATGAGTAATCCCAAGAGGAAATTTCTGGGCAGGATTCATTGAGATGGTGTGGATCTCATGAATTGAACCTGGCTACGAGGCACCCACAGAGCAGCAAGAGTATGATCAGTTGGATTGATGCAGTCAGATGAAAGTGAAAGTGTCGGATGCTAGATCGTGGATCAGAGTTGACAGCAAGTGTAGAATGCATGGGTGTAGAGTTCAACAGTGCAGTGATTCCTAAAGACATGTGCAGTAGCTAGTAGAATTCATAATACTTTGATGACAGATGCATTAGACTGATTGAGTTGTTTGGAGGCTATTGAGTTTCAGAAGTTTTGCATGCAAGTATTGCAAAGCAGATGCATGGAGTTGCAGGATGCATGCAAATACAATCCTTTCTTTTTGAGAGGGAGTGTTGAAGATTGCAATAAGAAACAGAGAAAGTGGCATCTGGAAACATCATCCTTGATCCTAGTGAAAAATAAGCACCTAAACTAGGTGGGGCCCACACAGGCTATTTTTAGGTGTATGTCTAAAAATAGACATGATGAGAAAAATCTAAAATTAGAAGTAGGTTGATTCTAGATGGTTGAGAAAAATCTATTTTCAGATGAGTTTCTATTTTTAGATGTATGGGCGAAGTCTATTTATAGATCGCCTGTCTAAAATTAGAATGCATGTCTATTATTATTAGCCCTTAATAATAATCAGACAGTAAATAGTAACTTATTCTCTTGGAGCACTTGATTGCAGTTAACTAATGTGGCAAACCAGTTGATTGAAGGAATTTCAAATTCTAAGGTTGGTTGGTGACTCATGCATGGAGGACTTAGTTGTAACTGAGTGTGACACAGTTGTAACAGAGTTGGAAGAGTAGTTATGTGAGTTGTTATTTAGTTTAACTCATTTTATTGAGTTAAACTCAGTTGTGCTAGTTGTAAATGAATATACACTGGCGAAAGATGATTGAATTAATTAGTTAATTAATTCAAAAATAGTGTCTTACTTGCAACTGAATAAATACAGTACTTAACTGCTTGCATGTCAGATCCAGTGGAGACCCAGTGGAGAGATAGGTGAAAGGGCGTGATGAACTATCAGTTGTGACTATAGTGGAGCATTCAATGCATCCACACACACATTGGAGATTCCTATGAGTATTGCTCAATCAAGGAAAGGTAAGGTTGAATTCATTCAGGGTTCTTCTTCAGCAAGGATTGCGCAGTGGAGGCAGGCTGTCAGGAGGCAAGAAATTGGTGCATAGATATGCAAATTTCTGCATGACAATGTGTGACGATTGTATGTTGTACTGAGAGCTCTATGAGCTGAGCTTTGTATAAGATATATGAGATTGTTTCATGATCCATTGATATACATAACATATGATAGTTAGGGTTTTTATCTTTAAGCTTTCCCAGTAAAACATCTTGTTATGTGCGATTGATTTTTCTTCATGTGTTTGCAATTGGCGATTTAATTTCCACAAATAATTAAGTAGAGGGATTATGTATTTAACATAAGGATTAAATTGTTAGATCAGGAGAATCTGGTAATATACATGCATATTGTATAATTTCTACAAGTCTCTTACTGTTATTCTGGTAAATGCCACTTCAGATGTGTTTTTCATTACCTAAGTAAATATACACTTATTCTATAGTAATTACAAAATAGTAAATTTTATATCAGAGTTCTTTTCAATAACATTATCAAACATGTAACATTATTAAACATGTAACATTATTAAACATGATCGATAATTGCATAACACTAAAGTTTGTATCAGAGTTCTTTTCATTGACATTATTGAAAATGATTATTATTTGCATATCAGATCTGTTATATTCTTTTGTTAGAAGTAAAATTATCATCCACATTCTAGCATTTGTAACAAAACTCATTTCATCATTACTATTGAATAATTTCAATATAGGTAAATATATATAAGTTTTGCTTCTTCTTCCAAACTAGAAATAAAATTAACATTAACAAACCTTGACTATATTCCTCACATTAATTTACCTAGGTTAAAGAAAACACTTTTTTGTCTGCTAGGTAGTCCAAATATCCAAACAGAGGAGAACCCTCCTCCCTGCCAACAAGTTCAGAAATTATGTCTAACTCTCCCCGAGCTTTCCAACTAATCAATAGTTCTACTTACAAAAATGATCTTTCTGATCATTTATAGTCGTCAAGACTCTCTAGTCCAGTCTGAAAACTTGCCAATACAGAGGAAGTTCCACTTGGATTCCCCAGCTCAAGAACAATTCTCCTTTACTGTGTGCAACACATATCGTTCTAGTCTCTTACTTTCTCAATACCCTTGATTCTTCTTTCGAAAAGGTGCAAAAAGAACCAAATTTCCTTCTTTCGAGATCATTTTATCTCTCTCCCTAGAAGGATCAAGAATACATGACCATATAACTTATGAGTAGTTATAAAAACCATTTAGGGTCTCATGTTTGAGTTTTCTAGACATACCAATCTGACAACAAGTCATTCATGAATCATACGAAAAGAATAAATTTTAATTAACATACTCACATCGAAATAAAATAACTTCCTCAAGTTCCCGTTAACATATTTAAAAATAAAATACTATTAACTAAGCACAACTAACTTAGGTGTTCAGTAACTACTTAACTAATATTTACCCATGTACAAGTGTGACATTTTCCCCCTCTTGTTTGAAACATTGTCCTCGGTGTTTAAACTTGACCTCAGAACAAATCAGGATATGCTTTTTGCATTATTTCCTTATCCTCCCAAGTGGCCTCCTAGGGGCTCAAGTTCCACCACTACACTTTAAATTGGGTGATTTCTCGTCTTCGCAACATTATTTCTCTTTGTTCTAGAATATGCAAAGGTTCTACTAGGAATTCCTCATTTGGTTCGACTTGCAATATATATGAAACATTATCTTTTGTTTGTGCTAGTTACTAATCAAAGACACTTGAATTACAATTCTTTCGTTTAGTTGTATATATTTCCAGTTTATAATATGTTTGGAATCATACATATATATTTTAAGAAGATATACATGAAACACATTATGGACTCGTACATGACTAGGTAATGCAAGTCTATACACCACTAGTCCTACCCTTTCTAATATTTGAAAAGGTACGAAATAACAAGATGATAGCTTTGTACAACCTGTTAGCCACCTATAAAAATTTTTCATATCAAATGGTGGCTAGATCTTTATAGCCTTCAAGAAATAATTTTATTTCCCAATTGTGAGTTATTGAAGTCTTAATGATGTCTCTTTTTCTTCAGAAAACCTTCCCTGCTGTTTCCCTCATAACACTGAAAAAATCTGCTGTTTACCAAAGGAAAAGACTGCTGAAAATTTCCATTTTCCCTCATTTTCCCTTCTCCATTTTCCTTCTCCTTTTCATTCATAAAACTGTTCATTTACCTCTCATTCCCTCGAAATTCCATTTAAACCTTTAAAAATTCCTTTGGAAGGTTTAAAAACCCCTTTTTCCCCTTCTACCGAAAGCCAAAAAAGCATTGAAAATCTTTTATTTTGGCCTTAAAAACTCATTTTTCTACTAAGGCCTTAAGCCCCTTTGGCCTTAGCCCCCAACTCCTTTTTATCCACATAGAACTAGAGCCATAACCCACAGTTAACCCTTTTCGCGCAATCACAATCGGGGTTTTCTATTCTTCTTGTTACCTTTTGCCTTTAAAAATTCTGATTGCAATTAAGCCCTTTGTATAAAAAAACCCTTCCCGAAACTTAATTTTCCTTTGTATTCTATTAAAAACCCGACTTTCCTATGTTTTGTATAAACCCGATAGTTCAAATGTTTCGGCAAAAATCAGCCGTTGATCTAAACCGATCAACGATCCATCCCTAATCGCATCGCAAGTTTTAAATTATCCTTTGTTCTTTCTCCCCACCGATGAGACCCAGCGATTGAATCCGGAACATTGAACCGCTATACCATGCCCAGATCCGACGGCCCCCATCCTTTCGTTCCAAAGCCCACATTTCCACCTTTGGACTTTACAGTTATTTCCTGACCTTCGATCTGGTTTTAAGGTCGACGGCTCTGATTCAATCGCATCGCAAAAATCCTTTGCGCCATTCCTCTCTCCCCCGCCGATTGAAATCCTGCTATCCAATCTGTACCGTCAAAATCACAAGAACTGACGGTCCAGATTAATCGAAACTCGTCCCATATTTATCTGTGTTTGTTCCTCCGATTAACTCTCAACCGTCGATCTTAATCCTAGATTGACGGTTAGTAAGTAATCACATCGCAAAAATCCTTTGTGCCATTCCTCTCTCCTCCGCCAATTTATGACTTTGTGATCCAATCTGGACCGTCCATTTCATAGATCCAATAGTCAGATCAAAACCTTTCCCTTTCATATTTCATAAACCCCGCGGTGAAAGTTCCTCAGTAAATCTCCACCATTGATCTCTGCAGATCAACAATCCACGTTTCACCTAATCTCCGCCTAACCCCCTTTTCATATTCCTTTCATTTAACCTGAGAAGTAATATAGACTGTTCATCATTCAAATCCCACAGTCCTTATTAAACCCGGTAGGCCCAACTCCTTTGGGACCTACCTCCCCTATCAATAGATCTCGATCGTTCATCCCTAAGATCCGACGGTCCAGATCTAAAACCGCCTCTACCCTGCCCACCGTTTTCCACCTATGCATCTTACCTCCATCGCGCTCTCCTCACAACCGTCCGATCTGATGCCCTAGATCTGATGGCCAGCACGTGGTTTCACGTAAATTCGCATCCGGAAGTTAATGTTTTAAATTTACGCGATATGGGTGGTTTTAAAAAGCCATGTGTCAAGCGCTAAAGCATATCGCGCTCCAAAAGGCAATACTGCCTTTCCCCCTTTTCGCAATGCAACACCAGTAGTTTCTTCAGCCGAAACCACCTTTTCCATTTTCATTACATTTTCTTATAATAAACCTCTGCTGTTGATCTATGAGATCTAACAGTCTCAGTTTAATCTCTCCATTAAGCCATCGCCCTCCGCCATTCTTCCAAGAGACTTCATCAATGAACCTCCACCATTCGATGGTCCAGAATCTTTCCGCAACCCCAAATTTCATTAAACCCATTTTGCCTCCGCCAAAGGTTTTTTTCCCCTTTTCACTATATTTTCCTCCATTTTTGTTATTATGTTACCCCCTCTGCATTATAAAAACCTAATTAATCTCATCCGTTGATCAATCTGATCTAACGGCTCGGACTTAATCTCCTCACCGTTTACCCAACTACCTCTCCTTTTGATCCCAACGAGCAATCCTCGTCGTTGGATGCTTTCATCCAACGGCTGCGATCTAACATCAACCTCCAAAGAAATCTAACCTATCCCCGCAGGATTTTCTTAATTTTTCTTTGTTTGTGCAGGTTTTTAAAGGTTTTCCATTGTTTTAAAAAGAAATCAAAGGCCAGGGATGATGATCCCTCAGGCCATTATTCATAAGGAGGATCATTCTGCAGGGTTTCACATCGTAATTTACTGGTGCCTCATGAACACTGGAAACATTATAAAACCCTCTATAACGTCTGTGCAACAACAAAACACATCAAACATTAATCAAACAAAGAGTATCAGTGTTAAAGGATCTAGTCATAGCAAAGATGAAGAATCAAATATCGCTAACACAGTTTTGTGTGATCAAGGCCTAAAATCGACTATCTAAAGCCTAATCCACTCAATTAAAGACAGTATGAAGAACTGAAGACAGAGATTAAGCCTAATCAAACCTAAAACACAGATCTAAAGTGAATTAAAGGTGTTTTAGGGAAAGACAAAGAAAGTTATCAATCCGAGAAGCCTCCACCGCCACATCAGAGGCTAATTGAATCCTCTCCAGCTACCAAAAGCCACCTGCAGCCTCAAAGCAATCAAAGGAGGCCTAGTTATTACCAAAACTGAAGATATTTGCCTAAAGATAGCTGAACAGTTATTTCAAATCAAAGGAACTTATTACGATTGTCAGCAAAGTTATTACAAAGATAAGAAAGAGCTTTAAAGTCAACAATTTCTCCCAAGTAGCTAATAACTTAATGAAAACCAATTAATACAGAAGAAATATCAGAAATCTTCTCCATTGAGCCCCTCAAAGGACGAGAAGCATTAAATTGTATTAATTGAACCTAAAGATCTTATTTTACATGCCACCTCCTCACTTCTTCTATAAATACCTCTGTAGAAGATGAGGCAAAGGTTGGTATCCAAATATCTGTTGCATGTAAATAGTTTTCGAAAGTTGTTATAAGCTCTGTTTGTAATTGAAGATACCTAAGTTAAGATGAGAAGTTTGAAGCTGTAGAGACCCACTGGACTTGAAGATTGTAACTGGTTTGAAGCATCAAATACAAGCTGATTTATGGGATCCTGGTCTATGTCAATGGTGATGTTCTTCTTATTGTAACTTGTCATTTTATTTTTATTTCCATTCTGTCTATCTTCTCTGATAAAGAAAAGCAATTATAGAGTTAGGATTTACTGTCAAAGGTACCTTGCTCTCACTGATAATCTTTATCTACATGTTTTCTTCTAATTGTGTTGTTTAAGAATGATTTAATACAGTCCAAGCAGTCAAGATGTTGGTGTTCCCTTCTCTTACTGTCTAGATTTTAAACATTGTTCTTGAATGTTATTTTCAGTTTCTGCTAAGTAAAGTTGAACTAGGGAAGTCTATGGTTAGCCTTGTCCTCTAGTCTCTTCTCCAAAGGTTGTCTGAAAGTTTCCCTTAAAGTATGTTGAAATCGGGATAGGTTCAAAGTCCTTACTTGATCTTAGACTACTTTTATTGTTATCTTGAATTTTTTTTCCTTGGAATATGCTGAAAGCAGGATAGGTTCAAAGTCCTTACTTGATCTTAAGCTATTCTATTTATGTTTTAAATGTTTTCTATTGAAAGTGCATCGAAATTAGGCTAGTTTCAAAGTACTTACCTGATCTTAGATAGCTTTTATGTCTTTCTTAAGTGTATGCCAAATTCAGGATAGTTTCAAAGTACTTATTTGATCTTAGGCTACTCTTTGTTCTTCATTTGTTTGATTCCTCTTCTTATTGTTTCATTCCATTCCATAAAATCAACTTTAAAGAGATCCTTTGACATAGATGACTTGCCCCATGGACCACTCTTGAACCTTGTTGTTCCAATTAAATCCTATTATGGCTCCATAGCCCAATGGATTGAAGCTGTTTCTTGCCTATATTGTTATCTGAATCAATCTTTCACTTTCATACACCTTCACCCTTCATTTGGACTTCCTTCACCTTCATTTATCCTTGCCCAACCAAAACCAAAACAAAACCTTGTGCCTCATAACTAGCCTAAATATCACATTTCAAGCCTTAAAAGATAAATCAATCTTTGCACTTATCGAGAGATCCCTCTCTGGATTCAGGAGGGCTAGATCCTAGAATCCCAAAGTGGTTCATATGTTGCCTCTGCATTTTTAGTCTTGCCAATATGCTAAAATTATAGAGAGATAACACAACCTTCCCATCTCAAAGTGCTTTGTTTTGGTTTCACTCGGGCATATACATGATCACCCACTTGAAATTATTTAAAAGTCCCTTTTTTATCTACGTAGGCCTTTTCCCTGTCATGAACAACTCTTAATTTTTGTCTTACTTTCATTATTGCTCGATCCATCTCTTCAAGTAAGTCCAGTCCCAACATTAACTTGTCTTCCAGATTACTCCAATAGGTAAGAGTTTGAAATACCTTCCCATATAACACCTCAAAAGGACTCATTTTGATTGAGTCAAGATAACTATAGTTGTAAGTGAATTCCACCAAATGGAGGTATTCTTCCCATCTAGTAGGTTGTTGCATTACATACATGTGGAGAATATATTCTAATACTTGGTCGACTCGCTCAATCTGCCCATCAGTTTGGGGATTATATGTCATACTAAAATGAATTAGGGTGCCTAACCTAGTAAAGAGGGACTTCCAAAACGCGGATGTGAATTTCACACCCTATCAGAAATTATAAACTTCGGTATTCCATGCAAACAAAATATTTATTTCATGAATATATTTGTGATCTAAACAATTCAATAAGTGGATTTCACGAGTATGAGATGGGATAATTTTCTCAGTTTATCTACCACCACCATTATCGAATCATTTTTTGTTTTGGACTTTGGAAACCTAGTTATAAAATTCATAGTAATGGTGACCCAATTCCACTCGGGTACACATAGTGGGTGAAGTAATCCGGCTAGGTATTGGTGCTCTGTTTTAACTTGTTAACATTCTCAAAACCTAGACAAGTATTTTATAATTTCCTTTCTCATTCCAGGCCAGAAATATTGTTTCTTAATTGCAGAGAATAATCTTTGGTACCCGGGATGAGCGACATACAGATTTCGGAAGTACTCATCTAACATAAATTGCTTGACCAACATATGATTGGGATTGTACATTCTTCCTTTGAAAGTCAGTAAGTTTTGATCATTAATATTAAAATCAGATGGTTGTTCCATGTTTCGCATTGATTTACTTTGCTACCACAGAAACTTATACTCAGGGTCATTAGAGGCAACTTCCTTAATTTGTTTGGAACAATCAAATTCTACCTGGATATAGGTCATTTCGTATATACAATGCAACTTCCTACTCAACACATTTTCCACACAATTCTCTTTCCCATTAAAATACTTGATATCAAAATAAAACTCACTTAAAAACACAATCCACCTATCTTGTCGGGCATTTCTATTTGGTTGCTTAAAGAAATTAGTTAAATTGATATGATCATTCATTAACAAAAAAAAAATCCCAACAGATAATGTCGCCAAACCTTAAGAGAATAAATGATTGCAGTTAACTCTAAGTCGTAAGCATAGTACTTATGTTCGTTCTCTTTTAACTTACGAGATTCATAAGTGATGCTTTTTCCTTCCTACATTAAGACACCTTGAACCCCATCTTGGAAAGCATCTATGGAGACGGTAAATTATTTATTTGGCTCTATGATTTTTAACATAGGTGTTGTTTTCAATAAGTGCTTTAGTTTATCAAAGCCGATTTGACACTTCGTTGTCCATCTGAACATCCTCCCTTTATTTTGTAGGGAAGGGATAGGATAAGATATCCTAGAGAACCCTTCAATAAACCTATGATAATATCTTGTCAACCCCATAAAATATCTTGTAACACCCTCTTCCAACATCTACCCAAGCAATCGGCCAACCGTGGTAAACATGTGATGAGAGACTAATAATATGAGATTCAACCTCCTAGACAACCTTAAGGAAGTGGAACCGATGGAAACCTGACAAACATACCATACACAACATCAACAACACCTCTAGGAGGTAACCCAACTTCCCAGACCCATGAACCCTAAGGGGGAACTGATTTTTGACCCTTTTGAGCCTTAGCCACAGACATGTAAGGGAAAGGGAGTGGCTAGAAGCCTATAGACGTGGGGATTCCAAGGAAAGGTGACGGCAAGGGCCCCAAAAATTCTCTTATATGCCTACAAATCTGAGATTTTTTCCACCTTTTTAGCCCCAGAGCCCAGGTCACTGCCCAGGACTTCATGAAACTGTAGGAGATGATAAATAATGTTAAAAAAAAGGTACGAAAGTAATCACATCATCAAGAACTCATCTACACCCCTCCCAACCATAACAGGAATTTAGTTAAACATATCACAAACATTGCATCTATAGGTATAAACAACATATTCAAACATGGGGGTCTCTTAATTGTCTGAGAAGAGATAAGAAGAATTTATCCCCTACATCATAAGCTACAATAAAGTCTATTTGACCATAAATACATTGTGTATTAATTTATAGGTAAAAACATGGATAGAGCCATACATCATCATTGATTGAATGCATGCTTATAACCAACACAATAACAACAAAAATACAATGGATATAACAACAATAAAATCCATTCATAAACTAGTACATTTTCATACTAAATACTAGAGGAATGAGCTCTTCATTATTGAATGTGAAAACCAATTAAAGATGGGACTTCCACGTTCCCCCCGACCATAGATTGGCTAAGCCAGGTCTCACTTCAGAAAATCACCCCCCTGCCATATTCCAAGCATGAATGTGGGACTTTATCAAAACACATCAATCAACACCAAACCAGGGCTCCAAAGACCAAACTATATCAACTCCCAAACTAGCGATTCCACCTCACAGTCTGACATCACTAACCATCAGGGATTGATCTCTATCCAAGTTGTTCTAGGGCTCCATAGTGTTTGTTCCAACAAGGTATTCTACGACTAGTAACTCAACCCCAACTATTACATGGATTACAAAGTTTCTATCCAAACGTGGCTTCCAGGATTAGTAACTCAACCCACCTAGTACTTCCAGAGTGTTTGTCCAACCAAGGATTCCAGGACTAGTAAGTCAACCCATAGTTGTTCTTTGGGCTTCTAGAGCATTTGTCCAACCAAGGTTTCTAGGAACTAATAACTCAACACACAGATAAAGGAATCATGAGAACCAACCAAAAAAAAATCAATGGAAATAAACCCACAACACCATGTCTATCCGGGAAATGGTAAGGCTAGGAAAATCCACACGCATACACCATGCATGCCAAAACTAGTGAGGGAAACATACATGTAACTCGGTACTTGCAGTCAAATCTCGTTGTAGTTGTTGATCCCGATGTCCACTTGCGCTTTCTTGCTCTTCCTTTGCCTTCTTGCTCCAAATCACCAAGTATCCACACTCTCCAAGGGTGCTCCAAGAAAACTCTAAGTATCCAAGAGTATGAGAGAGAGAGAGAATAATGAGAGATCTCCAAAAATGCACTGGAAAAATCTTACCAACTGATCCTCAGAAACCTTTTTATTAATAATGCCTCTATTTTCTTCATTTTCCATTATTTTCCTTCAATTTCATCCTCATGTGCAGCCTGTGACCTTTCACCTTCCTCTTCTCCTAATTTCCTTTATTTTCATAAGTAAAATGCCAATTAATGCCTCATGTCTTTCCAAATCCTTTTCCATTGCATTTGCAAATTTCCTTACCATATTAAATCTAAGTGAACACTTGTTAGGATTTTTTTCCCACCATTCAACTTGGAATACATGTCCCATCACCGTGGTCTTATATTTTTTTAATGAGTGTTTTTTTCAGGGATATTACAGATATGATGTTTGAAATATTTTTAGGAACAATCCAATTCATAATAGTTTTAATTTTTTCAAGATCCACCACTAAACCTTCCAAAGACATAACATCTCCCAAATACTGTATTTTTTCCTTAAATAAATCACATTTGTTGAACTTGGCATAAAGTTGATTCTCCCTCGGGATCTACAAAACTACCCGAAGATGTTATTTATGTTCCTCTAGATTTCAAGAATAAATTAGAATGTCATCTATGAAAATAAAGACAAATTTATCTAGATAAGGATGGAAAATGCCATTCATCAGACTCATAAATGTGGCTGGGGCATTAGTGAGACTGAAAGGAAGAACCAAAAATTCATAATGACCATAGCGAGTACGGAATGTTGTCTTAGGAATATATTCCTCCTTAATTATAATCTCGTGATATCCTGATCGTAGGTAAATTTTAGAAAATATAGTAGTGCCTTTTTCCAAATCAAACATTTCATCAATCCTTGGCAATGGATACTTATTTTTCACAGTCATCTTGTTCAATTGCTTGTAATCTATACATAATCGAAAGGTGTCATCATTTTTCTTTACAAACAATAGAGGGGCTCCCCTAGTTGATACACTTGGGCGAATGTACCCCTTCTCAAGCAATTCTTGTAGCTACAATTTTAGTTTAGTTAGCTCATAAATTCTCATATGGTAAGGGGTTCTTAATACCGGGGCTATTCCTGGGACTAGTTCTATAGTAAAATCTATATTTTCATTTAGGTGGCAGCCCTGGAATTTCTTCCAGAAATACATTTACAAACTATTGTATGATTGATATATTTTCCAGAGCTATCATTTTATCCTTAGCATTGGTATACCCCACTTGAACTACATAAAGTTGACATTTTTTCCACATACATTTACTTAGTTGGCTCGCTGTAATAGGTCATAACCTTATACCCCTTTGTATGCCTTGTATTTTATTTCTACCACCCTCTTCTGTGAGGAAACTAATAGTTTTATCCTTGCAGTTTACTACAGTCCAGTGTTGTTCTAACTAGTCCATACCAATTAGTGTGCCATGGGATCCTAGAGGCAGAACATTTAATGTAGCACTGATTTTCTTTCCTCCAATTTTTATAGGACAATATTTAACTTTAGTGCTCACTCATTGTCTTGCTTTGAGGACCAATTGTACCAACCATGAAATTTTAAATTTGATGCTTTGCATTTGACTTAATTCAACTATTTTAGGATGAATATATCTCAAATTGGCACCAAGGTCTATTAAAATAGAAACATGGTGTTTATCTACTTTACCTTCGAATTCCACCATCGTCAGCTGGTATTCATTTTGATGATTCTCCAAGGAAATGTTTATTTGTGGAATACTCCTTACGATGCACCCAACTGTGGAAGCTTCTTGAATGTTAGCAGTTGGTTACATTTAGGTGTGATGTGGAAATTTTTGTAATAGTTGTGTTCTCCACAGCCCAAATGATGTAAAGGGCCTTTTGGTGGCTAGTTGAGGTCTAGATTACTTTATACTTCATTCTTCTTGTTTTCACTTTGAATCTTATTATTTTGTGGATTCCTTCTAGGTGGTGCATTCCATGGTTTCCTATGTGTACCTTTTCCTCTAGCACTTCTAGCATTCTTAAGATTTTGAAAAAAAAATTGACCTTTCTTATTTATCCATACTCTACTAGGTTCCCCTTTCTGCTTCATTTGCTGGTAACATATCAGGGATTTTTGTATAGATTCATTCATCGTCTTTGGATTATCAAATTCTAGCCTTTCCTTCATCAAATTTGGCAGCCTACTGGTGAATCGCTACACTTTCACTTTCTCCTCTCAGATGTAAGGTACATATCTTAGCAATGAGGTAAATTTTGTGATAAATTTTTCCATGATCAGTTGTCCCAATATTAAATCGTTAAACTCTTTTTCCTTCTTGTCGTAAAAAATTTCTATTAAATACTTTTCCTTGAAATGTTTCTAGAAGTTGTCCCATGTAACCTCATGTTCATCAATCTCATGGACTTTTCATTAGAAAACTTTTGATGTCTAAAATGGGCCTCCTAAGAAAAATGTACAACCAAAATCAAATATATAAGAACCAATAGCATTCAAGATGATAATGTCAACCATGGGGGATGATTCACCATTTTTGGGATAAAAAAAAAGTAAAAATATTAAAAAATAATAAAATAATTAAACTACTATTTCAACTTGTATTTTCAACTTATCTCCCTAAGGGTTTACTCAAATTTCGAGTGGGAGTACTCGTTGGATGAAAAATTTAACTCATCATCCAAGGAGTACCCATGTTGCATACTTTCGATGGACCCTGCTACATAAAAAAAAAGAAAAATACATGAAAAAACGTGATTGCAATCATGTTTTATTGTATTTCTCATTTTTCGTGTAGCAGAGTCCATAAAACTATGCAACATGGGTACTCCTTGAATGAGGAATCAAATTCTACATCCAACGAGTGTTTCCGCTCGAAATTTGAGTAAACCCATAGATAAATAAGTTGAAAATACGACTTGAAAAAGTAGTTTTTTTCTTTCTTCCTTCTAAAATTTGATGATGTAATCAAATGCTATTTAATTATTTCCACTATTATTTTATAATTTCCTTAGGAGGCCCATTTTAGACCTGAAAATTCCCCTAATGTTAATTTCCTCCCACCATAGGGTCGCTTTTCCCTGTAATTGATAGATTTACAATCTAGCTTTCAGATTATCATCATAATCTTAGATATAAAAATACTTGTTCATATTGATTAACCATCCTTCAACAACCTCTTCATTTTCCGAGTCGAAAATTGGAGGTTTAATTTTTTTAAACTCTCCTTGCAATTCCACTTTCTGTTTCTTATTTTCTCTATCACCCGAAGCATTTTCTTATTCTTCTTCATTCTCAATTTGTCCTCCTTCCACCTCTGGATGTTCCTTCCCTCGACATTGCATCTTGTCTCTATTTGCATTTTCTGGGTGGGGTTTGGATGCATCTAGTTCTTCCTATTGGATAAGATTTTCATAATCCGTTCTTGCTCCAACCTCATTCTTTCGTTGTCATCATATATGCCTACAATTGTTGGAATGTTTCCAACAAAAGCGCATTTTAATTAGATGCATTCTCACCTAACTGAACCCCCATTTCCGGGGATGGCTCCATGCGGGGTCAAGATCCATCACCTATTGTTTCCCCTCCTCATGTTTCTTACTAACTTCCTATATGCATCAATAATACTTTTTTTAATGTTGGATGTCCCACTTAGGTCTTAGCTTTGAATTTGGCGCTCTGATACCAATTGCACAATCACCCATGAATTAAGAGTTAAAAACATAATAATAATAAAAAGTTCTTATCTCAAAGTAAAGATACAGGTTATGAATTTACTATCATAGTTTGGGTACTACATTACCCAGTTTAAATTGTATGAATTGTAATGAAACCTAATGGATCTGTCACATAATTAATTTCAAAAATGTCATAGCTCGTATGTTGTACCATGGATACATCAATTTTTATTACATTAGTATGATATATTTAATTTCATATCACTGAGGAATCTATTTGCCTTTGCTAATACTCGAATTAATTTTTGATAAGGTCCTATGGTAGGGTGTTTATTTTGATTTATCTTCCATATGTCTTGCCCTTATGCCTCCAAACTTTCTAGAAGCGCTGCCATTAGACGAATTTGGAGGTCTAAAATGGGCCTCCTAAGAAAAATGTATAACAAAAATAAAATTTATAAAAACCAATAGGATTCAAGATGATGATGTCAACCATGGGGGATGATTCACCATTTTTGGAGTAAAAAAGTAAAAAGATTAAAAAATAATAAAATAATAAAACTATTTTTTCAACTTGTATTTTCAACTTATCTGCCTAAGGTTTTACTCAAATTTTGAGCAGGAGTACTCGTTGGATGCAAAATTTAATTCCTCATCCAAGGAGTACCCATGTTGCATACTTTCAATGAACCCCGCTACACAAAAAGTGACAAATACATGAAAAAACATTATCGCAATCACATTTTTCATGTATTTCTCATTTTTTGTGTAGCAGTGTCTATTGAAAGTATGCAACATGGGTAATCCTTGGATGAGGAATCAAATTCTACATCCAACAAGTGTTTTTGCTCGAAATTTGAGTAAACACATAGGGATATAAGTTGAAAATATGATTTGTAAAAATAGTTTTTTCTAATTTCCCTATAAAATTTGATGATGTAATCTAATATTATTTTATTTTTTCCACTATTATTTTATAATTTCCTGAGGAGGCCCATTTTAGACCTCAACATTCCCCTAATGTTGGCAGTTAGTTGAGTGGGAAAGTAGTTGTTTGTGGGTCGTATATCTTGGTGGGATCAGACGGCTACATGAATTTAGGGGTGGTTAGGGTACCCACCCCCCCTCTCCCCCAAACCCTAACCATTTTCAATTTCATTTCCGCTCCGTCTTTGGTGAAACTTTGCACCTGGTTTGAACCTGCTACTATGACATGAAGGTGTTTTCAATCTTAGTCCCATCGTCTTCTCATCACTACTTTGGTAAGTCTTCTTCCACATAGAGTTTTCCATTCTCGAATTCAGGCTTTACCCAATTCAACTAGTTAATTTTATTTTCTATCGTTTCCTCTTTTGTGTAAAGTTTACTTACAGATCGGGTTTGTAATGTGTCCAAGTATACTTAGCACAACTATGAAGACTTCATGTAAGTAAATTGTAATGAACACCTCCTCCAACATTTCGTTTACTTAGGATGGTTTAGCTATAGATAATCGTCACAGTTTTCCTTTGCCACCGTAGATGTCGAGCTACGACAAAACTCTTTCAGTAGTTATAATTTCCTTCCTCTAATTTTGTCCATTGATTGTAGGTATGTTCTTTTTCTCATGGTCTTCTCTCCTAACTTGAGGATATTACGATGTTCAGACTTACTCTTGGCCATTTTTCCAGGCACGCCTTTCGATCTTCTCATGTTTAATCAATAGTCCTCCTCATTGATTTTCTGGCTAAGGGTTTTCTATGACAAACAATTTAATTTTCATATTGTATTATTTTTATGAGGGTTTAAACCCTCCTGTTTTTTACTTCTTGTAGCATGCCCCGATATAGGGTTTAGTCTTAAGAGTTTTAAAACTTGATGTAGTATTTTTTTTAATGCAGCTACTTTTGGGATGGTTTCAAATCTGGATGATGTGACCAAGATATTACAGTGAGTCTTATTTTGTTAATGTTATTGGTTGTTTGTTTGTTTTTCACTTCTAGAACGGTAAAATATTTTGTCTAATTAGTACTGTGTTGGATCTGAAGTTGTACCCATCTGAAATATTTTGGGTGTGCATACTTATTAATGTTTGGTTGAATGATATATATGAGTATTGTTTTTTTTTAAGATCGAAATTCTATTTTTTCATTTGTTTCATCCACTACGAAAGTTTTCTTTGTTATTACGTCTTATTACTCACGAATTCCATACAATGTAAACCTACACCAACACCTCTAATTCCGACGTTGGCCTGTGGTTTTATCATTTCAGATACCTTGAGATTATTTTTATATTCTTTTTTAAACTGTTAGGGTTCTGGTGCCAGTGGTCATAACTATGTTGCCTGAATTTCCTACTGGTATGCTAATACCCAATGCATCTTATGCATGACTAGTTTTGGTCAGTCTCTTACAATTATTCTGGTAAATACCACTTCGTTTGTGTTTTTCATTGCCTAATTAATATACATTTTTTCTCTACAGTAATTACAAAACAGTAAAGTTTATATCAGAGTTCTTTGCAATAACATTATTGAACAAGATCAGTAACTGCAGAACAATAAAGTTTGTTTCAGAGTTATTTTCAATGGTATTATTGAATAGGATCATTATTTTCATATCGGCTCTTTTATATTCTTTTGTTAGAGATAAATTTATCATCCAGAGTCTTGAAATTATAACAGAACTCATTTCATCATTACTATTGAACATGTTAAATATAGGTAAATATATATCAGTTTTGTTTATTCTTTCAAACTAGAAATAAACTTAACATTCATAGTCCACTATATTCCTCCCATTAATTTACCTAAGTTAAAGAAAACACTTATATGTCTGCTAGCTAGTCCGCAAAATAAAACAGAGGAGAACCCTCCTCCCTGCCAATGAGTTCAGAAATTACACCTGATGCCTCACGAGATTTCCAAGTACTCAACAATTCTACTTACAAGGGTGATATTTATGATTGTTTATAGACCTCAAGACTCTCTAGTCTATTCTGAAAACATGCCAATATGGAGGAAGTTCCATTGGGATTTCCCATCTCAGGAACAATTCTCCTTTACTATGTGCAACACATATTGGTCCAATCTCTTCCTTTCTCAATACGCTTGATTCTTCTTTTGAAAAGGTTAAAAAAGAACCCATTTCCTTCTTCCGAGAGCCTTTTATCTCTCTCCCTAGAAGGATCAAGAAGACATGACCATATAACTGCCGAGTAGTTAGACAAATCATTTAGGGTCTCTTGTTTGAGTTTTCCAAACATACCAATTTGGCAATAATTCATTCATGAATCATACGAAAATAATAAATTTTCATTAACATACATCCAAATCAACTAACTTCCTCAAGTTCTCGTTAACAGTTTTACAAATAAAATACTATTAACCAAGAATGACTAACTCAGGTGTTCAACAACTATTATAGCAGTCATGTTGTTATATGCATTATTGTTTAAATGCATGAAGCATGTAGCCATGCTTTCATCATATAAAATACTAGTGGAGACTTCATAACATATACGATGCACATCAATATCATAAATATAATGTATTGATGTGTACTATTGATATAATTCCCTAGTGTTTTCAATATCTAAAATGTCCATGAAATTGATTAAAATATTTCATATGTATTGGTTCTCATTGTTGGGATTTTAAGGCAGTAATGTATATTAGTACATTTCTTACTTGCACATTATAAACATAAATACTACATCAATACACTTTATCAATTTAAGCACACTATGGAGAAAAAATCTTACTAGAATTTTCCAAAAAAAATTCAGTTATAGTGAAAAGTAAAACCTTAAGTACCTAAGGTTTCATTTTTATTTTGTCCAATATTATAACACTAGACATTTTTACCAAAAAAATCTACTAAAAAATGTTTTTGTTGTAGTTTTTATTTAATATTTATTATATCATATAAATTTTAAAAAGGTAAGAAAGTGAGATTGAAATTAACAAAATAAAAAACATAGAAATAATTATCATCTATGGAACTTGCACTTTATAACCATGGCTTTTGGAAATATCAACTATCATGATACAAATTTTAATTCAAGCATGTTTAATCATAGTAATTTCCCCAAAAATAAACTCCTTTTAACTAATATGCAAAATGTTGGAAGTATTGTACCTTGCTATGCCTAACCAAACCCACTTGCTTTTTCTTTTACAAAACTTAAATATATTTTAATTAAATAAGATTGTTACACTACATACATGTTTTAGAAGGGACAATTCACTCTATGTAATAAATTATAGAAAAAAATATCATTAATAAATATTTTTCATTAAAAAAAGTTATAATTAAATAATTTAAAATATTAATGTGAAAACAATATTATATAAATTAATTATAATTTTTTTTTTAGATTTTTCAAAATACTACTAATTCAACTTTTTGAACTTTATAATTAAAATTAAATTTTAAGTTTCAAAATTCTTTTAAGAAAATATTATTATTATAGTTACCCAATATCATTATAGTTATATTGTAATTAGTTTCGGTCAAAATGTTTTGGTTTCTAATTAATTTTAAAATTATTGAAAATTATTTACAAAGTTTATCAATGTTTTTGAAAAATTAAATATTAAATTTATTTTTTGGAAAATTTAAAATTAATTTTTAAATTTTTTAAATTTAAATTTCTATTTTTTATTGGTGAACATTGCTAAATAAACTAATTTTATGGACTTTAAAGTCAATTTGCTCAAATTAAAAACTATTTAAAAAAATAAAAAATAACAAAAAAAATTGTCCAATTGCCAAATATCCTCATAAATAAATTAATTAAAAATTTTAATATATCCTATCCACAATTCTACAAGGTCGATCATCTTGTTTAACTTAGCGTTGTCATAAGAAATGTTTTAAATGACGTGATTACCTTGGAAGCACCATTTTAAATTTATTTTCTTCTACAACACAAACTATTTATTTTCCCTTTGTACAAAGTTAAAATCACTCTTAGCATTCGAGATTTAATGGTGCCACCAAAATTTATTTACTTGATCCATGCCCCATCCAAAGAAATGTACAAAATTCCTCATTAATTCATAAAAGTAAAAAAGGATCAATTACAAGCTTCTTATTGAAGTGATTTTTCCTTATTAAAGTTACAGATGGCATTACTTTGCAATCCTACTCAATTTTAGTTACATAGTTTAATACTTTAGCATTAAAATTATTATTTTATTTAAATAATGTAAATGATTATATATTATTGAAATTATGATGATAATAATGATGGTTACCATCTTTTGAGACCAATGCGGTCAATCGAACCTTAAGAAAGGAGAAAGAATCTAAGTTTGATTCTTCAAAATCTCGTTTCTATTATCAAAGAGAAGCGAAATAAGTGTTCGAAGATCACTATAGGTGGGTTGGATTAATAGGTCAAGAAGACTGGAAGTGTGGCAGATGGTAGGGAATTGAAAGCGAATGTGAGTAAGAGTAGGGCAGTCTAAAAGGAAGTGCTTTTCATCTTCCACCTGCTTAGAGTCGCAAATCTAACAGATTTTTTGAAGTTCAACAAGAAATTTCAGCACCTACACTAGTCTCAGACCAGGAGGTCCAAGCAGCACCTACACTAGTGTGGGACCACAGGCCTTAGTAGCACCTACACTAGTGTGGGCTAAATTTGGTGCATGTCTATTTTGGTTATCCCTTAATTAAGATGGACAATAAAATGTAATCTACTCTCAAAATAACTTGTAATAGTGAACTCAGTGAGATGAACTCAGTTAACTCATGAATTTTGAGTTGAGGGTAGTTGGCGAGGCATGCAGAGTAATTCAAGTTGTAACAGAGTTCGAAGTGGAGTGGTGCATTAGTTAATGCATGTTGTAAATCAATTTAACTCAGTTAAGTGAGTTAAAGTTAGTTGTGATAGTTGTAACTATAGATACACTAGTGAGAGATCAAGTGAAATACATATTAGTTAATTCACAATCAGTGGTCTTACATGAAACTGATGTTTTACTATCATTAGCTGCATGCATGTCAGTTCCAGTGGAGACCTAGTTGAGATCTAGGTGAAAGGAATGTTGACTATTAGTTGTAGGATTATTTGGTTGTACCCATGCAACCAAACACTCATTGGATTTCCCATGATCCTTGTGTAGTTTAGGAAGGCCAAAATTCCTATTCTTTAGGGTTTGCATTCATCAGGAATTGCGCAAGCAAGGCATGTTGTCTGGAGGCAGTAAATTGGCTAAGTATTGGTCAGTTTTATCAGAGACAGTGTGAGACAATTAGATGAGTACAGGAGGCCTCTTGTGAGAATAGTTGTATGTAACTGTTTCATGTATCAATGCTGAATATAAAATAGAAGATAGTGGGGTTTTGAGTAGCAAGCTTTCCCCGAGAAATTATTTGTGTTGTGGTTTGATTGATTATTCTTTGCTTCATGTGATTGCGATTGTGTTTTTAATTCTGCAATCGATTTGTAGAAACGATTCAATATTTAACTTTATTACATTGTTATATCAGATTGAATCCATAATATAAATGCTTGTTGTATAATTTCTGCATGGTATCAGAGCACAAGAAATCACAATAGTGAAGGAGGATCCGAGTTTGTGATTGGATAGAATTTGAATTTGCAAAAAGACTTTCTTGGTGCTACAATTGATTGAGGATCGAAATGGATTTCAATGGCTTGAGATTGGGGTATGCACTCGAGGGAAACTCTAACTATATTTCTTGGAAGGACAGGATGGACACAGTACTCGAAGACAATGGCTTGAAGGAATTCATTGACAAAGATGTTCCTAAACTCGTTGTGACAGATGCTGCAAATATTGATGCATGGAAAAAGAAAGTGGCAAAGGGGAGGATGATCCTAATGGAGGGAGCACAAGACCATGTTGTCTCAAGCCTCCATGGAAAATACACACCATATGCAATGTGGAAGGCTTCCACAGATCTATTCAGAGCAGTAGTTACCATAGGAAATTGGCACTCAAAGATAAACTCGGGAAGATCAAGATGGAGAAAGGCGACTCCATGCCAAAATATTTAACAAAGTTTTTCAAATGTCGGGATGAGCTAGGGAGCGTTGGCATTACTTTCCCTGATGACGATTTGGTGATTTTAGCTCTCGTAGGACTTCCCAAGATTTGGCACAATTATCAAGACTCTGTCAATGTAAAGGAAAAGTTTCTAGATTGGTAACAATTGTGGTTGGATTTGGTGCAGGAGGAGTTCAGATAGAACACCAGAGATGGATCTTCATATAGGAATGAAGATGAAGAAGATTGTGCTTTGGCTGCAAAGGAAAATAAGGGTAAGGGGACAAAATTCCATTCCAAATCTGAGTCCAAAGTGGCAAGAAACGAGATATGTCCAGGGTGAAGTGTTTTAACTATCACGAGCATGGGAATTATGCTATTAATTTTCCACAAAAGAATAAGAACAAGAAGGTTGGAGGATTTGTAGCTGTTGAGGCTTTGGCCTCGCAAATTGAGCTTGACTTCTCATTGATCGCATGCATGGTGTCACGTGCATTGGGATCTGTGTGGTATTTGGATAGTGGTGCTTCCTTTCACATGACGGGAGACAAGGAACTTTTTAGTAGCTTGGAGGTGAAGGATCTCCAGATGCATATTGAAATGGGTGATGACGGGTGGTACAGTGCTAGTGGGATTGGTACCATTACCTTCCAGAGATAGTCAGGTAAACACTTTCAATTAAAATATGTAATGCATGTACTAGGTTTGAAGAAAAAAGTAGTCTCAGTTGCAATGATGGAGGATAGAGTCTATGATGTTGTTTTTAGTGATGGAAAAGCTTTCTTGTGACACAAAACAACAGGACAAGCCAAGAAGATTGGGATTCAAGTTAAGAATCTATACAAGCTGCATGTAGATGGTTGCGCAACATTGATGGGCAAGGCAGACAAAGTGGTGAGCCGGGATGAGGGCGAATTATGGCACAAGAGATTGGGCCATCTTCACCATGGAGCCTTGAAAGTCATGCAACATATTTCTACTGGTCTTCCCAAGTGTACACTTGCGCAATCAAACACATGCAAGGGATGTACTATGGGAAAATATGTAAAGGCCACCTTTCATGAGAAGGAAAACTGAGCCTCGGGGATCCTTGACAGAGTTCACAGAGACGTGTGTGGACCATTATTTTTTGTTTCGACAACAAAACATAAGTACTATGTGATATTTGTTGATGACTTTTCTCATAAGTGTTGGATCTACTTCATGCAAAAGAAAGATCAAACATTCTCAAGGTTTCTTGAGTTTAGAGCACTGGTGGAGAAAGACATGGGGAAGCAAGTGAAGGCTCTTAGGAGCGATAATGGTGGTGAGTACATCTCTAACAAATTCAAGAACTTATACAACAAAGAAGGAATTTGAAGAGAATTCATAGCACCTCATAACCCAGAGTAGAATGGGGTTGCTGAAAGAAAGAACAGAAAAATTGTGGGTGCAGCAAGACTGATGTTGCATGATCAAGGCCTACCAATGCATCTGTAGGCAGAATCATGCAACACTGCGGTATTTGTGTAGAACCGTTGTCCTCATAGGATACTTGGCATGAGTACACCATAAGAGGCTTTCACTAGTAAGAAACCTGATGTTTCACATTTTAATATTTTTGGCTCATATGTTTATGTGCCTGTGACCAAAGACACCCAGAATAAGATGGAACCAACAGCTAAGATTGGGATTTTTGTGGGGTACACTGAAACTCTCCACAACTATCAGGTATATTTTCCAAACAACAGAATGATTGTTGTGTGATAAGATATAAAATTTGATGAGGTGAAAGCCATGCGATTATCCCTTGAGAGGGAGCTGGATTTGCATGTAGAGGAGGAACTCTTGGTTTCCAAGGATGAGCCTCTCGATGTGGATCAACCACATGTAAAGGATCATGGAGTGGCAGAAAACACTCATACAGAGCCATCCATCCAAAATGGAAGAAGGCGCACCACGGAAGCTGATAGATTGAGAATTGATGTTGCAGAGAATGTAGGATCCCATACTTCACAGCACAGATAGAGAAAGTCTCCAGACAGGTTTACTGGATACATGGCTCTTATGAGAAAATGTATTGTGACTGAACCATGTTCCTTTCAGGAGGCAGTGCAAAAACCAATCTGGGTTAATGCAATGGTGGAGGAGTATCACTCCATTGTCAAGAACAGTGCATGGGAGGTTGTCCCAAGACCGGTAAGCAAATCAGTGGTTGGATCTAGATGGATCTACAAGGTAAATCAAGCTCTTGATGGGAGTGTGGAGAAATACAAGGGTAGATTTGTGGCCCGAGGATTCTCACAAATTGAGGGGATCGATTATGATGAAACTTTTGCACCAGTTGCAAGGTACTCTTCCATTAGATCCATCCTTGCACTCTCAACATAGATGGGGTGGCGCATTCGTTAGATGGATGTGAAAAATGTGCTTTTCAATGGAGTCATTGAGGAAGAATTATACCTAGAGTAGCCAGAAGGTTTCGAGATCTTCAACAGTGAGTCACATGTGTGTCGACTCAAGAGAGCATTGTATGGGCTGAAGCAAGCATCTCATGCTTGGTACACTCGGATAGACAATTATTTCACCAGACTAGGCTTCACCAAAAGTGAAGCTGATGCAAACCTATACCAGATTGTGGTTGAGGGTAAGATATTGATTATTGTTCTTTATGTTGATGATCTAATTTTTATTGGTGATGAGCAGCTGATACACTCATGCAAGGAGGATCTTTCAAGGGAGTTTGAAATGAAGGACATGGGAATCCTTCATTATTTCCTTGGTTTGGAAATATGGCTATGGGATGGTGAATTTTTTTTTTTCTTGGGGAAAGTATGCCAAAGAGATACTAGGTAAGTTTCACATGGAGAGCTGCAAACCCATGGACACTCCTCTTCTAGGAAATTGGAGGAAAGAGGATGCTACTTCTGGAGAGGAAGTGGATGCTACTATCTACATGCAGTTAGTTGGTTCACTGATGTATTTAGTGAACACTAGACTAGGCATTTGCTACGTAGTTAACCAGCTGATTCAAGCTATGGTTAAGCCTACCAAGCTCTTTTGGAAGGCGGGGAAGCATGTATTGAGATACCTGAGGGGCACATTAGAGTATGGATTATGGTACAGATGGACAGAGGGATTGAAGCTTCAAGGCTTCACGGATGTAGATTGGGCAGGCAGTCCATTAGATAGAAAAAGCACATCAAGAGGGATCTTCAACATAGGATCGACATCAGTTTCTTGGTACAGCAGGAAGCAACGATCTGTGGCACTCAGTTTAGTGGAAGTAAAGTACATGGCATAAAGTCAAGCTTCATGTGAGGCTATCTGGATGAGAAAGATCTTGGTTGGTTTTTTTGGTTCTCAGATGGATTTGACAGTCATACATTGTGATAATCAGAGTTGCATTAAACTCTCAATTAATCTTGTGTTTCATGATAGGTCCAAGCACATAGATATCCGGTACCACCATCTCAGAGATTGTGTGTAGAGGCGAATAATGCTACTTTAGTACATTCCCATGGAATTTCAGGATGCAGATATTCTGACGAAGGTGCTCACCAGGAAAAAATTCGAATACCATAGAGACAGGATCGAGGTGAAGGATAATCCCTTTCTTGTTGAGAGGGAGTGTTGAAGTTCAACAAGAAATTTCAGCACCTACACTAGTGTGGGACCAGGAGGTCCAAGCAGCACCTACACTAGTGTGGGACCACAGGTCTTAGCAGCACCTACACTAGTGTGGGCTAAATTTGGCGCATTTCTATTTTGGTTACACCATAATTAAGATGGACAATAAAATGTGATCTAATCTCGAAATAACTTGTAATAGTTAACTAAGTGAGATAAACTCAGTTAACTCATGAATTTCGAGTTGAGGGTAGTTGGTGAGGCATGAAAAGTAATTCTAGTTGCAACAGAGTTCGAAGTGCAGTGGTGCATTAGTTAATGCATGTTGTAAATCAGTTTAACTCAGTTAAGTGAGTTAAAGTAAGTTTTGCTAATTGTAACTGTAGATACACTAGTGAGAGATCAAGTGAATTAAATATTATTTAATTCACAATCAGTGGTCTCACATGCAACTAATGTTTTACTATTATTAGCTACATGCATGTCAGTTCCAGTGGAGACTCAGTTGAGCTCTAGGTTAAAGAGATGTTGACTATCAGTTGTAGGATTATTGGGTTGCACCCATGCAACGAAACACTCATTTGATTTCCCATTATCCTTCCATAGTTTAGGAAGGCCAAAATTCCTATTTTTAGGGATTGCATTCATCAGGAATTGCGCAAGCAAGGCAGGCTGTCTGGAGGTAGTAAATTGCCTAAGTATTGGTCAGTTTTATCTGAGACAGTGTGAGACAATTAGCTGAGTACAGGAGGGTGCTTGTGAGAAGAGTTGTATGTAATTGTTTCATGTATCCATGCTGTATATACAATAGAATATAGTGGGGTTTTGATCAGGAAGCTTTCCTTGGGAAATTATTTATGTTGTGGTTTGATTGATTCTTCTTTGCTTCATGTGATTGGCGATTGTGTTTTTAATTCCGCAATTAATTTGTAGAAGCGATTAAGTATTTAACTTTAGTACATTGTTAGATCGAATTGAATCCATGATATACATGATTGTTTTATAATTTCTACAAGATTATATCATTCCAAGGGGTCTTGGGAAAATACCACCACCCGGTCTCACTCCAAAGCTCATGGGAATTAGTTCTTATCTTAGAGATGTTCATTTTTTTCTTATTGTTGGACAACATAGAGAGATAATTTTGAGTATCAAGGGTGGGGTTGATCACTTCCTTATAGTAGCTTAGCTTCCTTTTACCCTCCAGCTCTTGATCCTCCCACAACTTGTCTTTAAACTTGGAGGTAATAGTATTTTTGATATTATATTTTCTTTCCAACTGAGCTCCTCCTTAATTACCCAATGGTTGAGCTAGGACTGGGCATCCTTATGCCACCTGCACTTGAGACGAAGGTGAGGTTTTTGACGATAGTTAGGAGAAATTTTAGGGGCCCTTTTTATTCCATGTTTTCAAGCTTCTTCTTATACATCAGATATCTAAACATAGCAGTACTTTCAATGGGGGGTAAACCAGATTCGATCAAGAGGATAGGATAGGGAGTATTTCTCTTCATCTTAAGGTTGTAGGTTATGAATTTATTTTGAATCATCTCAATCTTCCTCCAAGCCTCTCTAGATATATTGCAACCCCAAACTTCACATTCGTATAAGACAACAGGGGTGACAAGGGTCTCAAAGAGGAACCTATTTTTACTCCAAATGTAAATATTGACCGACTTACAATTGTTTTCAAGCTCATAATAATCTTTCCAACCCCCAATAATCATTTTCTCAATGATATAATTCCAATTGAGATGATGAGGGAAGTCAATACCCAAATACTTATAAGAATAAAACTGCTCTAGGCACTGGTTATTATACACGAAACTACCATGGGAGATATTTTTGGATTTAATGATCATGACTTTAGTCTTGTTGGTAT
The DNA here is from genome assembly GCA_034641835.2 of Pinus albicaulis. Classification (NCBI taxonomy): domain Eukaryota; kingdom Viridiplantae; phylum Streptophyta; class Pinopsida; order Pinales; family Pinaceae; genus Pinus; species Pinus albicaulis. The sequence goes on from CM076570.1 coordinate 1,479,614,667, forward strand.
TAACTGTCATACCCATATTGGAGCAGTGATCATGAAGAATCTAGAGCTTCTTGTCAAGGTCATCATGGATTTTTGCGAGAAGAATAATATCGCCGACATAGAGGAGAAGAGTAATGAGAACACTAGCAAGCTCTGTGCCCTTGCACCCCACAGATTCCAGATAGTCCTCTAGCTTATCGATGTATATGCCAAAAAGGGTAGGGGATAGGGGAAACCCTTGATTAACTCCAATATTGCATTTAATGTCTTTAGACCACCCCTCATTGGTCTTAAGCTTGGCACTGACGGTCTCGTAGAGACAGATCACAACAATCCTTAGCTTAGGAGGGACCATGATTTCTTTAAGTGTCTCCCAAATTTTATCTCGAGGAATAGTGTCGAAAGATTTTCTAAAGTCCACAAATAAACTGAATATATCAGCTTTATTATTGCGACATTCCTCCACAATGATTCTAAGAGTGACCAGATGGTCAATATTTGAGTGATGTCTCCTAAAACCAGCTTGTCCTTTAGCTCTTTTTCCTTGGATTTCAAGCCAAACGCTAAGCTTCTTCTCCAAAATGAGCCCATAAAGATTTGTCAGGATATGGATAACCATATTTTTCCTATAGTTAGATGTAACGCTCTTGTTCCCATTTTTAAATATAGGTACAATAAGGATTTGCATCCAAATCCGAGGGAAGCCATGCATTACAGCCAAATTGAGAAGCTTGTGGAGATAAGGAATGAGTATAGATCTTTCCATTTTAAGAATCTCAGCTTGGTATCCTTCAATATATTTAGCTTTCCCATTTGCAAGCTTATTAATACCAGACTCAATGTCATCAAGAGAGAATACATCCTCCATAATTGGAGTGATTAAGGTGGTTCCCATAGTGTCCGGAGAGTCATACAACTTCTTAAGATAGTTGTCCTAGTTTTCTAAGAAGATAGAATGGTTATCTTTGGTTTTACGGACAAGAACATTCCGCTAATTTTTTTTATTAACAGTTGGCACATATTAATTTTGTTAACAGTTGGCGCATATTAATTTTTGGTTGGTATGTTGTGTATTTATGGAACATAGTGGTGAGGCCGTCCGATGGGGGCCCGCCACATGGGTCGGGCAGGTTCGTGCCCCATCGGCCTCAGCCTTAACCCAATATATAATACATGTATGGTGGGCGAGGTTTGCACCTCATGACCCCAAACCAACCATCACCAACACACACACACACACACACACATATGGGACAACTCTGGTGGTGGTAGGGTTTGATCACCCATCACTGCATATTTTGATGTGGTTCGGTATTTGGGTTTGGCGAGGGTGGTGACTCGCCAAACAAACATTATAATATTTTTTCCTTTTGGTTTTAATTTATATATATTAATGGTTTTCGTTTGGACAAAACTAGGGGTCATTAGCAAAATTAGGCATTCAAAAAAATTTCCCTCTTTCGGGAGGCCAGTTCCATGCCCTGGACTCGGTCAATTTGTAGGCTCATTATTCATGGCCCACATGGCCACTTTGACCAAAAATTTGACCAGTCCTATCTCCTTGATATGAACTCAGATTGGAGGTCCGTTCACATCGTTAGAATCAGGGCGACAAGCACTTCGATCTAGTCTTGGTTCAAGAGAAATCTAACCACTTTGATCTTTGACCTATTATGAGCCCCTCTTGGACTTTTGAGTGTCTCTAGAGCCACCTGGATCATGATTATCCTATATTTGTATCCATCCACCTGCCTAATCCTCATTGGATTTCCCTTTGTTTCCCCATTGAGCCTTCTTCTCTTTGGGTTTTTCTAGGGTTGATCTAAGGCTTGCTTTAAGTCTGCAATAAAATCCTAAGATGTGCTTCTCTTCTCTTTGCATATTTTCCTCATTTCTATGTAACCAATTTGACGGTTGAAAATGAATTGAAATGGATAAAACCTTCTCCAAATTTCCTACAAACTAACAAGTTAATGGTTCATCTAGGGATGTCCCTTAAAAATGGTATTTCAGTTTGAGGTGAAATTCTTTTATATGAAATATGCAATCTAGTTTGCATAGACTCAATGCTGATTTCTTTTGTTAATTAGATTTCAAAAATAATCATTTAAGCCTATTCCTTGCTTTACCAAGTTGCATAAAATCTCTCTGCTTATCTATTTTCCATACTTAACCAATGGTGTGGCCAAAGCCTGAACTAGACAAAGAGATCAATTTTCTTTGTATGACTAGATTAAGTTGTTTGTGGATTATTATGTATTATTAGCTTGTTGTGCACGTCTTGGTCTTGCTATTGAATTATTTTTTATTAAGTTAAAAATAGGGGCTACATGGTTATAGATTTTACAAATATTATGCCATTATGTGTTGAACATTTTTTTTAAAAACAATGTCTATATATGAAATTTCAAGGAGGGTAATAACTCCTCACATAATTCTTTAAAGGGTGATAACTCAATGGAAGAGCACTTTCCTTATAAGCAAGAGGTTTGTGGTTCGATTCCACTTTGTCATAACATGAACTAATCATTGATATTGCACTTTATTTTTTTTATTTTTTATTTTTTTGTAAGTTTGGTAGTTCCTCCCTATTCTTCCATTAGATAAGAAAAAGCAGGTTACAATCATAATATATATTGGATGGCCTCAACCTTCCCATAGGAAACCGGGTCTATTGGCCACCTTAAAGAGTTAAAGGCCAACAAAAATTGATAAAGTTTAAATCTGTCCCTATCTGCCTTAACAATTGTATTATCTACTACATCTAAAGAATTAACCAAAAAGTAAATGTTATTTGTTATATGCATCTCAAAAAAAACAAAGAGTAATAAAACTTAGTCATCTGATGATTCTATAAGCGTTGGGTCCTTAACACTTGAACCAGGCATGTTGACTTGGTTCATACTTTACAACTGGCATTCCATTCGGCCAAGGCGGACATTCTGGTGGTGTTGCAGAAGATGGATTTCCTGGATGTCCTTGCACATTTCAGCTAGAATAGAGGTTTCTTTTGGACCACCACCTATTTCTTGAACATTAACAATGGCCTTATCCAATAAGCATTTCATTGTCTAGTATATACGAAATGATTATTTAAATAAATACAGTCTACCGCTGGTATTCCCTGGATCTGTCAACATCTCCATCTCTTCCTCAAAGATGTCTTCTTCCTCTTTTGTTTTTTGATCTCACTCCAAACCTGAAATCAGGGATTTCACATGACCATGTGTACCTACCCCACATGCCTAGAAAATATTCTCCATTATTTCCTTCCCTGACTTTCTTCCCCTCCTACTTAGGCCCGCTTTTGAAATTCCTTTATCCGAATTTCCTTTGTCCTTATATTCTTTTTTCACAGGTTTCCCTTTCACCATTTTGTCTTGGTGATGTTCGGCCAACAACTGAATTATCTTTTTGGGCCACACCAGAGGTCTAAGAAAACCTATAGAGGTACTAAGAATACCTGTAAAAGGAAATAGAATTTCAATATTGAATTTAGTGAAGAAACAGAGGATAATATCCGGCTTATTGAGGGTGACCACCTCAATTTTAATTGTATGCTTAGAGTCATCTACCCCTCTTCCTTTATCCCTAAGAATTATGAGACTTGCAAGTTGAGGCAGCTCAAGTCGATACAGCTCATTGGGATGACCTAAGAGCGTTATATAGCTCTCGTTGCTTTTAGTTCGTAGATTAGGGCCACATAAAGGCTCCTCTATTTTCCACATAGGAATTACATTCATGACATGCAGGAGCGAACCTTGCAGAAATGAAATGTTTCCATATGCCACAAACACCCAGACAAAGACGAGACAATGACCCTAAAATACAGCCTGATACGCTCCACACATGCCACCCAAGCATAAAACTTGATAAGCTTCACAACTTTAACCATAAAATAAACCCTCCCTATACATGGTAATAGAAGTAAGCCCCCCAAAAATAACCTGAAGTCTATCTTACCATGCAAGTTGTGAGACAGAACTCTACCCCCAAAAGTATCATTATATGCCATGCAATCAATTTCATGAAGCTATCGAGCCGAGCTATGGAAGTTGCAAACATGGAAAATAGGTTGGCTTACATTAATATGGCCATAACCAGTAAAATTATGAAAATTTATGTCTATGCAGTGAAGGTGAGAGAGTTAAATTTTTTAAGACTGTTAGGATTATGAATTGGGTATACAAAAATGAGAAATTGACGAGGAGAGTCCAAAAATGATAGACGACTCTGATATGATGACATGAAAATCCAATTAAGAGACATGCAGGGTCATTCAAGCAATTTAACAGATAAGAAAAGTTGGGATTAGAGATTTCCCATACACTTTCTCCTACCACCTATACTGCATACTTCATGCCCAAGATTTTGGGATTATCACGACAAACAACAGCCAAACAGAAGATGCAAGCGAATTGAAAACCATGGAGACAGAAGAGGATAAGATTACCATGAAAACTTGAAACCCAGTACCCATAGCTGCCAGACTTCCTAGGCTTAACAATGGTAACATCCCATGTAGAATTCAGTAGACCAACCCAAGAAACATACATCATATTAAAACCAAGGCAAATCGCTTCCATTACAAACGCAAATAACAAAAATAAAGCCAATGAACCAAGGCCTTATTTTACTGCAGCAACACACATACTGATAATGAGGCTAAGAACATACCCGAGGAGGTGACACACAGCTACTGCCAAATCCTTCACCTGCTCGCCAACTTTCTACTCTACTTCCTGCTCAACAGACATCCACGAAGGAACTGACTTTCCAGCCTTAACATATATTTTCTTCCTCCCATGCTGACGCTTTCCCCAAGGCTTTTCTGACAACATGAGTTGTCTTCCATTAGTATTTAATGTTTTCATTATACGGTGTGGGTGGTACCACCCACATCCCTCACCACGTGTCAGCATGGTCTTATCGTGTGGCCCACACGGTCTTCTGCCGCCTCACACCTTGTGCTGTACACCTGGCACCCCAATCGGGGATCCTGATTATCTTTATTATCTTTGTCAACTATCCCCTACAGAGTTTGAAGCCCTGCCTCCTAAGCCATTCCATCCTAGGTGATATCTAGGTTCTGTCCTTCATGAGTGCATCCCCAATTCGCCAAAAAATCAGTCGCTCTGTTTCTAGCTCCGTGAATGTGAGATGGAATCATGTACTCGATACTTGGTAGAAGGTCCTTGATTTCTTGAATTATTCGAGTTGTTCTCCAGCTTCGGCTTATTTTTTCCCACCCTGATCCTTGCTGCAATATTTTCAGAATCCCCGTTACCGTAGCTGAGTCACCTTCCACTACAATCCTACTATATTGTTCTCGTATTGCTATAAAGAGTCCTTGTTTGACTGCAGTTATATTAGCTTCATTTTTTGTAGCAAAACCCAAGTCTGTCACATATATTCATCTTACCTGACCCTGTGAATCTTTGAAGATGCCACATGCTCCTGCTTGGCCAAGATTACCTTTTGAGGCCCCATCGTAATTGAGTTTGAGGAAGCCTTGTTGTAGAACATTGAATTTATCCTTCTGATGACTTACCATAGGTTTTTGTTTCCAGGAAGCCGAGGCAAGCATTTGGGATTTGAGGTTTAGTTTTTACAAAATCCTAGCCTCATTCGCATTCACTTTCCAGTCATCCTGATGCCATTTTTCAGCAAGGATGGTTTCCCTTATATTCTCCATAATAGTCTTCCAAGTCTCTTCTGTCTGCCGAGACTCCTCTCTGAACGTTCACTTGTTCCTTTCTTTCCATATTGCCCACATAATAAAGCCTATAGAGATAACCCAAGCTCTATTGATAACTGGGCATTGATATCCCCCTTTTCTCCAAGCTTTCAATTGTATGCTTGATACTCATTCTGTCTCTATCTGTTTGTTGAAAAAGGAAGGAGAAGTTATGTCACAAATATTCAGCTATAGGGAATTTTTTCAACAGCTGTTTGATCATTTCAGTATGCTTCCCACACATCTTACAAGCAAACAGACCATGCATTCCTCTCTTCTTCAACTAATACCAGGTAAGTTTCTTTCCATGACTAACAAGCCATAGAAAGTATTTAATTTTTGGCCAATGTTTTTCCGACCATATTTTTTGCCAAAGGGGTACTATTATAGTCTGTATATTATTGATTTTAATGTGATATCCTTCTTGTATTGTAAACATTCCTTTCGTTCTGTGCCCCCATCGGAGGATATCATCTCCCATTACTGCTATTAATTTTCTAGTTTTTAGTTCCTTTTCATAATTCTCCCATTGATGAGTATCGGGATCATTTTGCCACTTTTCTTTTAGTTTCCATTTCGTCCATTTATGGTATTTCCATTCATCCCATAATTGAGCTAAAATATTGATATTCAACCTATTAGTGAATAAGAATATATCTCCTAGATATATTCTACTGAATAATTTCTCCCTTTGTTGCCATGAATCTTCCCAAAACCGGTCAATGTTGCCTCCCATAATTTCCAAAAAGTTGTGTTCTCTAATGAAATATTTGTTTGACGTCACTAAATTCCAAATTGTTGATCCTTTAGGAGTATTTTTAACCTTCATTTTACCTGCAGTAGATAATGACATTGCGCAATTTTTCTCCCATATATTCTTCCAAAAATCTTTGCCTCCCTATATCCATCTCCACCAGAGCTTAGCTCCCATAACCTGATTCAACATATACGGGTCTCTCAAACCCAAGCGTCTTGTATTTTTCATTTTTTTGATTTTTTCCCATGAGAGAAGAGCCCATTCATGAGCTTGTTGGGATCTTTGCCACAATTGTTTTTTTAAACATATTAGCCATAGTAGTACAACTAGTTTTAGGGGTAGCCAATCTTGATAGCTAGTAAATAGGGATAGATTGTAAAACTGCTTTCAATAGAACAACACGAATCAGAGAGTTTAGAGCCTGAAATGACTAATTTTGAAGTTGAGCTTGGATACAGTTTAAGAGATATTTCCAATAGGAAACCCGGAGGGAATTAGGGCTGAGAGGGGTACCAAGATATTTCATAGGAAGGGATCCTATGTTGAACCCCAAAGCGTGTGCCAAAAAGAATTCGGACAACGAATTGGTATTAAAGAAGAAAACACTATATTTTTTATTATTTATCAGAGTACCATAGGCTTCCATGGAATCCTTAAGAATGGAAAGGATTGCCTTGGATTCTTTTAGATTTTCTTGGCAGAAGAGCATTATATCATCAAAAAAATATTGGTGTGAAGATTGAGGCCTACACCCCATAAATTTAAGCCATTAAGGTGACCTCCCTCAACCTTGTTTTAATATGTATACCAAGGCCTTCGGTAGTGATAATAAAGGGGAAAGGGGATAGCGGGTCACCTTGTCTCAACCCACGAGTGGTATTGAAAGGATCAGACATAACCCCATTAAGCAGAATAGAGTAATTAGGAGAAGAAATAAAAGACAGGATCCAATGAATCCATCTCAAATCAAAGCCAAAAGCCTGTAGAATACATTTAAGATAATTACAGCTAAGAGAGTCATAAGCTTTGGAAAGATCAATTTTGATCATTAGACCTTTGGATTTGAGGGTTCTGAGGGAGTGAATAGCTTCTTGAGCAGTGATTATACCATCAAGGATTTGTCTACCTTTCACAAAACTAGTCTGTTCCGGAGAGATTAAAGTTGGAAGGATATGCTTAAGGTAATTCACCATAATAGAGGAAAATATTTTATATATAAAATTACATAAAGCTATGGGTCGGAAACCAGCTAGTTCAATGGAATGATCCTGCTTAGGAGTTAAGGAAATGAGAGTGGAATTAAGGGCTGGATATACCTTTCTAGTCTAGCATGATTCCTCTACTAATTCCAATATGTCTCGGCCAATGAATGACCACGCTACCTGGTAGAATTCTGTTGTAAAACCATATGGTTCGGGGGCTTTGTTTATTGCTAGGCCTTTAACGACTTCTTCTACCTCCTCAAGCGTACTTCCTGTAAGAGCACCAAATTATGTTCTCGACTGATTATATTGGGTATGTTTTGTTGTATCCTTTCAATTGCTTCTATTCTATGTTAATCTAGTTCCATAAAAATATCACTGAAATGTTTCACCAGCAAGGCTTCCATATCTTGATGTTGAACCATCATGTTTGCTCTGGGATCTTTGAGGGAGAAAATATGATTGTGTTGTCTTCTTTGAATCATTGCCTTATGAAAAAATTTAGTATTTCTATCCCCTTCTCTTAGCCACTGTATTCGAGATTTTTGTTTCCATAGTATTTCCTCCTGCTTTATTCGTTCTTCTAGTTTACATAAAAGATTTGCTTCCTCTCTCACAAGATTCTTTGATCTCTCGTATAGAATAATTTGTTGCTGAATTTGATTCATATGGGCCTGTAATCTTTCCTTATCTTGTTGAATATTTCAAACTCTGTTTTATTCCATTTCTTTATTTTTTACTTTAAATCTTTTAGTCAAATTTGGAATGAATGCATCATGTTCTGTTAGGTCCCTATATTACTAGTATAGTCCCTTATTGTTGTTAGTGTAACCCTCTTATTATTATTTTTGTACCCTTGTAACCCCAATAATGTCATTATTGTGCCCTTACATTATTATTGTTAGGTTGGCTAGGATTATATTGTGACCCCATGGACTCCTATATATAGAATGAGGTTTTGTCATTTGTATCATCCAAGAATTTTTCATTTATGTAATGTATTGGAGGTTTCCCCCTCGAAGTGGCTAATTTCTAAGGCGTTGATCTCTCTTTTCTTCTATTTTTGGAGTTGTTTTCATAACATTTGGTATCAGAGCTTTGGATTCTAGGGTTTCGCTTCTCCAAATAGGTCATCGTGCAATTTTCGCTATAAAGTTTTTCTACAAAGGTTCAGAAGTTGAAATTTTTACAGAGTGAAGCCAAAATCATGAGTAACATCTTGTAAAAATTTCAGATCATGGTCCGCAATATTTTCGGAGATATGATCTGTGGAAGTTAGGGTTTTTTTTAGGCTCCAAATTTCATCTCAAAGAGGTGACCATGGGAAAATCATCATAACTCTCTCTCTCTCTGAGCGTCAGATTGGAATTTCGTAAAAAGTGGCTGCAAGTACACAGCCTTTAGTTTCCTTTATATCAATTTCAAAGTAGAAGGAGGAAACAATGACATGTGGCATGTCGTACAAGTTTTCTCTACTAAACCAGTCCATAATTAGGTCATTGTGGGAGATTGGCATAACTTTGCCTTGAATAATCCAAATCAAGTCAGATCTGTGGCATTCGAAGGAAGATTCAGAGTGCTACTACAAGACTTAATTTCAAATATTGAAGATCTGAAATCACAGATATAATTCAATTTCGATATTGAGCTCCTCAAAAGCAAGATAAAGTTGTGTGTTTTTTTCCGAATTGCATAAGTCTTGTTTGAAGAATCAATTTGAATTGATTCCAAGGGCATATTGTAGAATAGATATTAGTATTGGGTTCTAAAATTCCCCCTAAATAGAATTCAACATACATTAAACCTTTATAAGGCTTTACTATGGCTCATGAAGATGAAGAAATGCAACATGACAAATCAAAATTACAAGAGCAAGTGCACCAAATTTCTCTCTCGCAAAGAGAGAAAAAAAATGAAATGGGTGTTTTGAAGAAAAGTGTGGAAGGTAAGATGGATGGTTTGAAGAAAGGCGTGGAAACTACGATGGATGGTTTGATGAATGATATGGAAGAAAAAATCGAAGGTTTGAAGGAATACATGGAAGGTTTGAAGGAAGGTTTGTCAAATTTGATACAAGAAATTATTCCTAATGGCGAAAAGGTAGTAGAGGAAACTCATGATGAGAACAAAATAAATGTTAATCGTGATTTCATAAACTCTAATGTTGGATTGAAGAACCACCATATTCCAAATATGTATATGAGTAAGTTTGACGGCAAGGATCTCGTAACATGGATACTATAGATGGAGCAATATTTTGATATCAATAATGTGAAAAACACATAAAAGGTACGCATTTCAACTTTACATTAAGATCAAAATACATTTGTATCGTATCGATGGCTTTTCTCCCATAAAAAAATTGTCACTTGGTCAATTTTTATGGAGGAAATCATAGCACATTATGAGGATACAAAGAGCAACACCTTCTTTAGCCAATTGATAAATCTCAAACAAAAAGGGTTCAATGGTGGAGCACATTGAGGACTTCCAAAAATTGAATATAAGGGTAACTGATATTCTAGAGGAACACATGATTGATGTCTTCATAAGGACTTTAAAGGATAACATCCAACATGACCTTTGTGTTTGGGAACCCAATTCATTGGAAAAGACATTCAGGTTGGCAATAAAAATTGAATGTAAAATTATGGTGACAAGGAATCCTACCACTCACATCTATAAAGATGAAAGGGTTTCTACTCCTAGACTTCCACAACCTACAAAGTTGACACCACAACAATTGGAAGAAAAAAGAGAAAAAGGACTTTGCTACAGCTGTGATAAAAAATACACTAAAGGTCATAAGTGTGCTGAGAAGAAATTATTTTACATAGATTGTGAAGATGAGGAAGAAAATGTTGAACAAGAAACTTCAAAAGAAGAGGATATACACCAGGAACCAACCTTAGAAGAAAAATGATTGTGTCTGACCATATCATGTAATGCATTGGCAGGAATTACCACTCCTCAAACTCTCAAGATAGAAGGACATGTCAAGAAGAAAAAGGTAATAGCATTGATTGATTCGAATAGTACCCATAATTTTATTCATTGTAAGGTAGCCAAGGAATTGAATTGTTTCCTATACCCAACACCAGAATGTCAAGAGATGGTTGCAAAAGGAGGAACTATAAATTGCTCTGGAAAATTCCATAATATCGATCTAACCATGGGGGAATATGTATTGAATAGTCCAATTCTTTCCATTCCAATGGGAGGTGATGATGTTGTACTAGGAGTACAATGGTTACAATCTTTGGGGACGACAGCTTTTAATTTTCAAGAACTTTTCTTGAAATTTTTTTCGGAAGGAAAGGAAATCGAATTATGGGGTATCGCAGCGAAGCCAGGAAAGATAATAAGCTCTAATGTCATGAAAAATCTTCTGAAGAAAGAACAATGAGGCATAATTGCACAATTATGCTCATTAGAAGTTCCAACATCAAAATCATATATTTCTCTAGATCTCCAAAAAGTATTGGACAATCATTCCAAGGTGTTTGAAACTCCCAAAGGACTCCCACATATTCGTGATCATGATCATGCTATTCATTTGATTCCAAGAAGTGTTCCTCCAAACATGAGACCTTACAGATATCCTTATGTCCAAAAGAGCGAAATTGAACGTATGATTGCAAAAATGTTAGAGGATGGTATAAATTAACCCAGTCAAAGTTCTTTCTCTACTCCAGTAATATTGGTGCATAAGAAGGATGGATCATGGCACATGTGTCTGGATTATAGGGAGCTCAATAAACTCACTACTAAAGATAAATTTCCTATTCCTGTGATTGATGAATTATTGGATGAATTACATGAAGCGATTTATCTTGCCAAGTTGGATCTTAATTCAGGATATCATCAAATTAGAATGAAGACTAAAGATATTCTGATAATAGAATTTTGAATTCATGAGGGTCATTATGAATTTTTGGTCATGCCTTTTGGCCTTACCAATGCACCTTCTACATTTCAAAGGTTGATGAATTCCATTTTCAAACCCTTCCTTATAAAAATTGTGCTAGTATTTTTTGATGACATACTAATCTATAGCAGGTCTTGGAAGGATCATGTTCAACATTTTGACAGGGTGCTCAAACTATTGGAGGAGAGACAATTATATGCAAAACATCCAAATGTTTCTTTGGAGTACAAGAGGTGGAATATCTGGATCATATTGTATCTCACGAGGGTGTTAAGGTAGACCCTAAAAAAATTAAAGCCATTAAGGAATGGAAAGTCCCCACAACCATGAAGCAACTGCAAGGATTTCTCGGGTTAACAGGGTATTATCGCAAGTTTGTTAAGAATTATGGGAGAATAGCAACACCTCTAACAACATTATTGTGAACATCTTAAAAAGGCAATGTGCCTAGAACCAGTCTTAGCTACGCCAGACTTGACAAAAACCTTTATTGTGGAATGTGATGCCTCAGGAAATGGAATTGGTGTTGTTTAAATGCAAGAAGGAAGACCCATTGCTTTTGAAAGTCATCCAATCAAAGGAAAATATTTACAGAAAGGTATTTATGAGAAGGAAATGGCGGCAATACTACATGCACTAACGAAATGGTGACCTTACCTAATGGGAAGACACTTCAAGGTAAAAACTGATCATAATAGTCTTCAACACCTTTTGGAACAAAGAATATCTTCAACAGAGTAGCAAAATGGGTCACAAAGATGTTGGGTTATGACTTTGAAATCATCTACAAAAAAGGGAAGCTGAATTTTTTTGTAGATGCACTCTCAAGAAAGGATGAAGAGGTGGAAGCATTGCTTTGTGCCATTTCTATTATTCAACCAGATTGGATAACCGAAGCAAGGGTTGAATAGAAGAAGGACGAAGAAGTGTGGACACTCATTCAAAATTTGAAGCAATATCCTAGTACATTTGATACATTTAGTTGGAAAAATGATTCCTTATGGTACAAAGATCGCTTATATATTTGCAAGAATTTCCAACTAAAACAAAATATTATTTTGGAATTGCACACTTCTTCCTTAGGAGGACACTCGAGATTTTTAAAAACTTACCACAGGGTGAAGAAAGAATTTTTTTGGGATGGCCTTAAATCTGATATTCAAAAGTTTGTGGCAAAATGTTTGGTTTTCCAGCAAAATAAAGTTGAGACAATTAAGACCCCAGGTATTCTACAACCTTTATCCATTTCAAGTCAACGTTGAGAGGAGATTTCAATGGATTTTATCATACATTTACCTAAGTCCAAAGGAAAGAGTGTCATCATGGTGGTAGTTGATAGACTTACCAAGTATGCACACTTTTGTGCATTATCTCATCCATTTAAAGAAAGTACAGTTGCTACTGCATTTATGGAAACAATTCAAAAGCTACATGGAAACCCAAAGATTATTGTAACTGATAGAGATCCCATTTTTACTAGAAATTTTTGGACGGAATTATTTTCTTGTTTGGGTACTCAACTAGCTCATAGCTCATCTTATCATCCTCAATCTGATGGTCAAATGGAGATAGTGAATAAATGTTTTGAAGGATATCTTCGTTGTTTTGTATCTAATAAGCAAACATAATGGTTCAAGTGGTTACCTCTCACTGAATGGTGGTATAACACTTCCTTCCATACTACAACAAAAATGACCCCATTTATGGCACTTTATGGATATCATCCACCGTCCATCACATCTTCTTTAAGAGAAAATTCTAAGGTTCAAGTAGTTGAAGATCACATCGAGCATCAACAAGAAGTTATCCAACTCTTAAAGGATAACCTAAATTTGGCACAAAATCGAATGAAAATACAGGCAAATCAACATCGCAGCGAGAAAATTTTATCGCCAAAGTACTATGGTCCTTACAAGGTGTTGTAAAAGATTGGTACTATGGCATACAAATTGGAGCTTCCTAATTCTTCGCGAGTGCATCTAGTTTTCTATGTTTCATGCTTAAATAAGGTTATAGGGGACAAAATTCCAGTTCAAAAAGTATTTCCAGAACTTGATGAGGAAGGAAAAATCATATTGGAACTTGAAGCAGTCACGGAAACAAGAGCTTGACAGCTACGAAATCAATCAATTTCAAAGTATCTCATCAAATGGAAGAACTTGCACACCGAAGATTCTACATGGGAGGATGAGAATTTTATACAGAAGCATCCAAAGCTACTCAAGCGTTTAGGACAACACTTTTTTGAAGGAGAGGGACATGTTAGGTCCCTATATTACTAGTATAGTCCCTTATTGTGGTTAGTGTAACCCCCTTATTGTTATTGTTGTACCCCTGTAACCCTAATATTGTCATTATTGTGCCCTTAAATTATTATTGTTAGGTCAGCTAGGATTATATTGTGACCCCATATAGAAGGAGGTTTTGTCATTTGTATCATCCAAGAATTGTTCATTTATGTAATGTATTAGAGGTTTACCCCTCGAAGTGTCTGATTTCTAAAGCGTTGATCTCTATTTTCTTCTATTTTTGGAGCTAGTTTCATAACATGTTCCCACCTTGAATTTGACTTGATTCCCACCATCCCTTGGCTTTGTCTAGGAAGGTTGGGTCCCTTAACCAAAATGCCTCAAATCTGAATGGTCTTTTCTTATTACACTACTTCATGTCTACCTCCAGGCATATCGACCAGTGGTATGATCCCAAACTAGGAAGGATGGAGGCCTCATAAAAAACATCACTACTTACAAGGGCTTCAAATGCTAAAAAAATATCTAACCTTAATGCTACTTGGTGATCACCCCCTCCTTTATTGATCCAGGTGTACTTTCCATTAACAGTCGAAATGTCTACTAGATGCAAGTCAATTAGCAAATCCTTGAATAAATCCATTTCTGGTTCTTCTCTTCTTATGCCTCCTTTCTTTTTTGCTAGACTTCTGATCATATTGAAATCATATCCTATCAACCAATGCTTCTCATTATGCATATTATTAAGCGTTCTTATTCTTTGAAGGAACGTTGCCTTTTCTCCTGGAATATGAGGACCATAGACAGATGAAATAAGAATCCAATCAGTCGTTCCAATTTTCCTAAATCTTCAAGTTAAAATGCGAGGCAGTCCTATCCAGCCTTCCGCCATAATCTCTGTTGGGTTCCATAGAATATCTATACCACTCGAACTGCCTCTCGAGTCTATAGCCATTGCTTCATAATGCGGTTTCAGAAACTTCAGGATTTCCTCGAGTCTTTGTCCTGATACCTTGGTTTCCTAAAGGAGTATCACATGTAGCCTCTTTGTCTTCAGTCTCTCTTTTCAATATCTAAGTTTTCCTTTACTATTTAGGCCTCTCATATTCCAAGAGATCACTATCATTGGTAAACTTTGTGCAGTTGTTGGAATACCGTTGATAATGGTATTACCCTCCTCAAATTGACTAACATTTCACCTACCATTTGAATCGATCCTTGCAAATTCCTTCTTCCCCTCTTCTTTCCCCCTTTGGCTTGGGTGTTGGGTTCCTTAGAGGTTCCTTTCTAAGAGCTCAAAGTATCTATCATTTCCGTACGTCTCTGTTCTTGGGAAGTCATGTATTGTTCAAAAGTTTCATTCTACAACCTCTTTTGGTCTTCTGGTATAAATCTGTCATCTAGGTTTCTCCATTCTTGCAGTAATTTTTTTAACACTACCTCTTCCATGATTAACTCATCCTTGCTTGTGTCCACCTCCATAGCCGATTGTTCCACCATTTGTGATTGATCTTCCTTCTCTGTTGGTTTTGATTGAGCCATTCTTTTAGATTTCATAGCTTTTTCAGTTATATGGCCCTGACCTTCTTCATTGGTTGTTCAAATTCTTTCGAACTTTCTCCAATATCTTGCAGTATTTCATACCTATTTTGATTTCTCTTCTGCTTAGTTGGACTACTGATCTGATTTGCATGTGATTTGTTGTTCTTATTCCTACTCGTTACTCTCTTTAACCCATCATCCTTTCTGAGTGATCCTCCTCCTCCATCTAGTTACTTCACCTCCATTTGGTCTAGATTATTGAGAGGGAAAATTTTGTATAGATGGTCCTATTCATGACATCTTCGGAACCTAAACGGAATATGTTCATAATCAAGAATCTGTTGCCAAACTTCCCCTTCATATTCTAGTTCTATTTATTTTGGTAAAGGCTCTGATATATTCATATTAACACAGATACGGGCAAGAGAAGTATACCTTCTTCGTCGAGTAGTTTCTGTTATTTTAACGAAGCTACCAAGGGAGTTGTCAATGCCTTCAAGTATTTATGGGTCCCAAAATTCAACTGGCAATGCAAAGAGTCTCACCCAAATAGGCACTACCAAGAATTGTTCCTGGTCAGGGTTATAACATTCTTCCCATCACCTCAAAAATAACCCTGCATTATAGTAGAAATATGGGCCTCCCTCAAAAATTCTTTCTTTGTTTATGAGGCTAGTAAAGATTAGTGTAAAAAATCCTCTAGGCCTAAATTTCAAATCTATATGACCCTTAGGTTGTCATTTTAACTAGATCCATTTGAGTAAATCCTTCTTAGTTGGTCAAATACCTATGAATTTACAGATTAAGGCATTGTCCTTCATATAACTTCGATACTGGTCCAGTTTATTGCTGTAATGACAAAGCATGGCTTCTTTGTGGCTCTTGGCAAGCATTGGACTCTAGCTTTTGCCTGCCATTGTGCTCCCAAAATCGGTCCTAGATTAGGTTTGGCCCATCCTTAGGATCATGTCTATTTTTTGTTATATTCCCCTGTCATTACATTCCAATAGGAGGGGATTTGCCCCCTCCCCCCGACGATGCTCCCATCCAGCCGCTCGGAGTTGTCTTGGATCCGCCTGCTGCTTCCTTGAATCCAACGCTGTCAGTTTTCTCAGTACTACCCAAACCCTAGCCACTATCCGAACCCTAACATAGCTTCGAATCACGTCACATATTTCACTTTATTTTTAATTAAATACTTTTTATATTTGTTACACCATTTTTTGGTCATCTAACCCATTATCGTTAGATAAACCCAAGTACACCATGTAAGACCAATTTTACCCCAAGTAAAATTGCTTTCACCACATTTGTTTACGTTTCTTGGTCATATTTAACCCAAAACAAGGTAATCAATTAAATAAATCATTATTTATTTAATTATTTCTTAAGAATAAGTTATTTAAATCATTATTTAAATAATATTCTTAGTTAAATTTGACTAAATCACATATAAATAATTAAATAAACCATTATTTGTTTAATTATATTCCCCTCATCTCCCTTAAAATAATAAATAAATCATTTATTTATTTTTTATTTATAAATAAAGGAATTGACCCAAGTCAAAAGCCCTTTTCCCTCCAACAAATATAATAAAATATTCCTAAAGGGTGATTCTAGAATTTGATTAATAATATTTTATTCATGCACCAAGTTCTAGAACACCCCAATATTTCGTTATAAATAGGAGAGTTTTCCCCATTCATTGGTCACCTCCATTGCATTAGATCACACTAGATCTACTCTTGGTCACCAATTTTATTTGTTTGCATTTTGAACTCCCATTGAGTTCCATGTTTGTTAGGGTTTTCCACATTAACCAAAGAGAGGAATTTTAGATCTGAAACACTGAGGACTTCCAAGAACCCATCCCACTGAGGAGAACTGGAAAACACCTTTCTTGTTTTCCTCTCAGGTACCCCATTCTTTAATATAATATAAGATTCTTTTTATACATTGTTCTTGTCTTGTTCATTGGATGCATGGAGCCATTTTACATTTTATCTGCTTAATGTCTTTTATGCTTATATCTAATTTTATGCAGCAAAATTAAAGATATTTTGCAGCCATACTTGATGTTAGGGCTACTTGATATGCATAGCTAAAGTGATCTTTTACGACGAAAGAATCATACTAACAATATTGATTTATTTCAATGGTGTATATTGTATTTAAAGAGACAAAAAACATATTTTCTCTATAACACTTGTGTTATATATTGTCAGAGATTTTTTTTAAGACAACAATAGTTAAGAAAATACAAAAGTTTTTTTTTTTTGGTCTCAAAGTTAATAGAATTTACCCAAAAAAATGTCTTAAATATTGTCTTAAAATTGGTCTCTATTTTTTAGTGAAACCACCATTTCACAAAGCAAATCCATGGATAGGCTACCATACATTTTTGTATTTCAACTCTATTTTTGGACTCACATACACCCAATCCGATTAAGAGGAGAATGTTGGACAAATAATCAATGAGAGTTGACATGGAGGAAATCCAATTATTGGATGTCCAACTAACCTCTTAGAAAATGGAGGGTCAAAATACATGGATTAATTTATAGATTTTGTTAATAAAAAATATTCCACAATTATCTAAATCTACCTATTAATATTTATATATGTTTAACATTGTCATAAATCAATAAAATATAATTAGACAAAAGGTTTACTAATTTCTAAAAAAGATAAACTAATAACTCATTTTTGGACTATTAAATTTTCAATTCAAACTGATGAAAATCAGGTATAACACATCAGAAATAGGTAAACACAAAAGCCAGAATTCACCAGTGGACGCTTCAACCTGTTGAAAGAGTCATGCTTATTTATAATGGATTTCCAATCTATTCAAGTTCTTTAGCTTACCGAGGGATGGTTGTAGAGAGTGCAGGTCAGGAATTCTGAGTTCCAGAACTTCCAAATGGCTTAGATCTCCCAATGCAACTGGAAAATATTTTATGTTTGTGCACATCAAATGTAATTCTGTGAGGAACTTTTGATGTGCCACTTGAGGAGGCAATACTTCAATTTTCTCACACCAGAAAAGATTTAGGTGTTCAACTGTGCGGGTGTTTCCCAGTGTTTCTCTTGATATTTGTTAAATTGCTGCAGTAGCTCAGATCAAGATATTTAAGTCTAATTAAATTCCCGAAGTAATTTGGAAGCCGCTCCAAATTTTCTACCTGGGACAAATCGAGGTGTTCCAGATTTGTTAAATCCCTGAAGGAATCTGGCAATGACTTCAGTTTTGAGCACAACCCTAACTTCAATGCCTTCAAAGAACACAGAAGAAAAAATTCTTCTGGCAAAATTTCCAAATTAACCTGCTTTGAAAAGATAAAAATCTGTTCGAGATGCTTTAGCTGGCCTATGGAATTTGGAATATTTGAGAGGGGAGCATAAATATGTAACTCCCTCAACTGCAAAGGCGCCTGCAAAATATTCGAACTATAAGAAACAGATACGATTCTCATCAATAAAATTAAAAATGCCAAACACACAAAATTTAACTCTAAATTCCAATTTACCTGGGATTGCCCTTGCCGCAACGTTTGCAGTAAGCTGCCCCCACCTCCAAATACATTAAATTCTGCATTGGTATCTAGGAAGACAGGGATGAGAAGGGACACTTGTACCAGTGAATCCATATTACATTTGGTGACTACACTCTCCTGAAAATGCGTTCCATGTCAGCGTCTTCAACGTCAAGGAGGCTGACATGAAGAAAACGATGACGTGTATTGACGAGCACTTCTGAAATTTTTGAGACAAAGCAATCGGAATCCAGAAGAAAAACAAACAAAGAATTACACCATAAGAAGGTGTTGTACTGTACAACAACCCTCCCCCTTCTAAATTTTTATATTAAATTTCAATAAGAAATAGGTCCCCTTTTCTTTTTAGACAGGAATAAAACTTTGAGGAAATTCGATTATCATAGAAAAACAATAGAAAAGATTCATTATTAAAAACACATAAAAGCATCAATTGCATATTGTTTATCCCAAATGCAAATAAACCAATGTGATATCAAACTAATTCCGATCCAATCAATCATAAGACTTATATTGCATCGTCAAAAAGTCTAAACGTTTTCCTTTCGAAAAGTCCAATGCGATAAAGTAAATCACAAATCGCAAATCGGAGGAGTATTATATTTTTATATCTTCTTTACAAAGCTCCGATGCGATGAGACTTATTGGTAACCACATTTCGGATAAGTCATACTCCATTAGGTCTATTTGAGAAACTCCGATTTGATGTAATTTTAGTCGCAATCGCATTTCGGTGAAACAATATCACAATTACTTGCTTTATAAACGTTCCGACGCAATGGACCCCACCACAATCGCAATCGCATTTCAGCAAAGTCACATTATTATTCAATTCCTTTGGAAAAATCCGATGCGATAAACCATCAGTTATCATTAATCGCTAATCATACTTCGCACATATCATTCATCGGAAAATCGCAATCGGAAGTTCCAAAAGGTAATTTCTTACAACAAGATTTTGACATCGCCGATCCCGGATGTACTACCATCATTAATTAGAAATCAAACGAATTATGACAAGAAATTCAAATATGAATGTGTGAATGTGACTTCCCTTAAAGGCATTCAATTTTGATACGGAGATAATCAATTTAGAATCATGAATAAAATTCTTCACAAAATTATTCTTAAATAATGTCCCTTTTTTTAAACGATGTTTATTCTGACTCAATTTCTTCCAGCTTCTAAGAGGATTTTATCATTTACAGATCTACAGAACAACAATTCTTCTTATTTGTAGAACTGTTGAGACGATACCAGAAAGAAAAAATGTCAAAGAAGCTTAAGAATTCGAGAGCTGCTGCTGTCTCAAAGGTTACCATCATGCCAAAGGAAAAGCTAGTCAAAATAAAGCTAATTACGGATACTACATGCTTGGGTCTCGGAAATATTTCCTGGGAAGAAGTTTATAAATTTCTTGAAGCAGAAAACCCTACTGTTACAGAAGTAAAGGCGATGGTGCCAAACGAAGAATCAGATACAGATAGTCCCCTTTAAGAACTGGAAAATTATTTTCTCCATAGAATTGCAGCTCGAGCAAATGTATTTTCATACTATGATCTAATACGGTGGGTAATAGAAACCACAACCATCACAGACAGAACTTTGTCACAGTTGGAGGAAATATGTTTGGATCCTTTAGAGCAGAAGACATCAAGGCAATGTATCATCTTCCAGAACCTCGAAACACCTACAACAAAGCCTTCATAGAAGATTTCGCTTCAAGCAACGAAATAGAATCAGACCCTATTAGGGAATGGAGACAAGCTCCTAAAAAACATAAGCATGAGAACTCAGGTATGTATTTTGTAGAATCTCTCGCACCTCTGTATTGCTATGCTGCTGCCATGATGTGCAGAATTTTTGGGAGTAATGATTCTGCAAGGTTTTCTATTCAAATGGTACCCCTGATTGATGCCGCTGTAAGTTCCATTATTATGGATTGGTCAGTCATTCTATCTGATAAGATAGCAAACAAAATTCTGGACTATAGAAGAAATAAGCATAATGGAACTACACCACCATTTCATTTATGTGCTTACATTTTAGATGCCTTATGCTTTAATTCTAAGTTTCCTATTTTGGGATGGAAATGGACTCCTCAGGATCCTACTCCTATACACATATATCATAAATATTTGTGGAAAGAACCATGTATACAGAATTTTCCATGGCTATATGTTGCCCATTTATCAAGCTATTTTTAGCAAACCCCCTCCTCGGCTCTCAGATAAGGCAAAACTTGATTTAACCCCAATCAAAAGCTGGTTTGGCGAAGAAAATTTCACCTATATCAAGATATTTGGAAGCATTTTTGAACCTCAAATCTTGCCCTTATATGTCCCCGATAAACTATTGGCTCAAGAAACAGCTTACCAGTTGACTGAAAAGGGAATCTCCAGAAGTTCAAAGAATTCTAAAAAATTGATGTGGCCTACATTTCCTTTACAATGTGGAACTTATACCCTCCATGACTTCAAGCATGCAGAAAAATAAGACCTTAAGATAAAATAAATCAAGCTTGCAACTGTTCCCAGTAGGCAATATGATCCAAATAATGTTGCCTTTAACTTCACATCCATGGTACAAATTGCTAAATTTGAGCATGAAACTGATGATTTTGATGACCTATTTGTCTCGATTGAGAAATTTTCACAGGTTTATCATTCAGCTAAAGAAAAGTTTCAAACAGAGGACTTGAATAAGTTTTTACAGTTTAGAAGCAAAAGACTGCTTACAGTTCCCCTTGACCAGTTAAAGACTACTTTACAAGAAAAAGAGAGTACTGAAACAGAACAAAACAAAGAGGATATAGGCAGAAAAATTGATGTACAGACAGAGCAAGAAGATACAAGCAGCAAGCCTAATGATCAAATTAAAAAAGAGAAGACCAGTGAAAAAGAGGGAGATTCTGCTGAAACCAATATTAATGACCAGTTGTTAAAAGAATATGAAAAATTTGCTCAACAGATAGGAGATCAGGGAAATTCTCAAATTGATAACATTGATTGTCAAGATATTGAAATCATTCTTGAAAACCCATCTGAAGAAATTGTACTAAAAGTTGAAGACATACCCCCTCTAGATGTCTTTTACAGCCCTAATCATAGAGTTGTAGTAAGAAAACAAAGAAAGAAAAGGAGGATTTATCAAGGACCATTTGTAACTCCCTAGGTTGAACTAATGAATGTTGTTTGCAAGAATTCTACAGTAAATCCTTCAGAGGATCTAACCAAACAATCCCAATATGCAGGGGCTTATAGTGTAGCCACAATGGATAAAGCTACTGAGGTTACTCAACTGGTAAAACAAAAGGACTTACAGATAGCATTGTTAGAAGAAAGGACAATAAATGATCAACAAAGGATATCACAGTTAGAGTAGCAGATGGAAGAAGAAAGACTGAGAATCAAGCAACTAGAAGAACAATTGAACATTGAAAATAAAAAGCTTAATCAACAAGATTTAAACAAACAACAACAATTATCCCAGGAACTAACAAAATTGTAGACATTGCTGCAAAATGAGAAAGCTACCAAGGAAGAGAAAAGTATAATATTTCAAGAAAAAATGGATAAATTCAAATATTATCCTAAACTGGACCAGTTCAAAACAGAAGCTCTTGAAATGAGTAAGTTGTTGTCCCAAAAATTGGATGATCTATGCTATAAAATATCACAAGCTGAACCCCTCTGTGAAATAACATCATCCCTCATTGACAAAGCAGTCAATACAAGATTAGAATTTGAAAGCGCCGATGAGAAGATTTCAAAATTTATCACATGGCAGGAAACAGAACAGGGTAAAATTGCAAATCTTCCTAGAATTGAAGCATCACATAAAGAAATTCTATTTGCTGAGTGGGAAACTCAAATGATTAAAGAAGAACATGCTACTTCTAGAGCAAGGACTATAATGAATAATTTGGCACAACTAGTTAATGATAGTCTATATGCAGCAATTTTAATCTCAGATTGCACTCCAGGAAAGTTGTTGAAGGTCAAAGTAATAGATAAAAGGTGGAAACAGGAATTAATCAGCAAAGATCAAAAGATCAATAAAACATATGGAATTACATGGGATGACTTATGGTCCCATTTGATCAAGCCATACAGTCAGAAGATGGCAACCAAATGTCTTTCCAGTGCCATCAATTATATCATCCCAGAATTTTTTGATGCCACATACACCAGTCAACTGCATTCTCAGCTGAGTCACCCAATTGAAGTGAAAGATATGCTCAAGATCTGCCAGCTTTGCACATTAGATATTATGGAAATCCATTGAACCTGTTTTATTGAAGATTGCAATTCTATTTTCGGATCTCCGATGATCTTTCTTAGCAATATTTTTAGTTAATTTGTTTTTTTTAATTTCCTATTTAAACCCCTTTCGGGCATTTTAGAAAGGGTCCTGAATTTGTAATATTTTGGGCTTGGATAATACATTTCTGTACTCCTTGACTATCTTATTTTTATAGAAGGATCACATCCTATGATTTTATGGTGAATTATTTTTGAGAGTTTCATTTCTGTACCTTGACAATTGTTCTAAGTTAAAGAGCAGGATCATAATATCAAATTGCATCAGGAATATATCAAATGTATCTGGTATTTCTATCGATTACATTTTATTCTCTTTATGTAATGAAATATTCTCATTGAAATTTTCTATCATTTATATATACTTGTTTCTCAAATATTTCTTTATCATATCATTTTTTAAGATACAGGAATATCATCTTTCATACCGTGTGTAAATGATATAAATTTATGAATGCGATGTGCTATTATAACTCTGTTTAATTTCTTAAAAAAAGTTATCATTATATCATACTGCATATTTCTTTTAAGTAAATAATACATTTTCATGGTTATTTGTTTAAATGAAAATAATCTTTAAGATGTATTCATATTTAATACCTGGGTTAGTTTTAGAGTTATTTGTAAGTCATAAATTAAGTTAGATAGATTAGCTTAATTAGTTAGTTTCATTATCCACTTGCACAAACACCTCATCACCAATCCATTCATTACTAGGAAACTGGTCCTATAAATCCAGTCGGAGCCACCATCCCAAACGGAGAAGGAGTTGTTCTAAGGTCCAAACTGGGTGGTTTTCCCCCAATGTTTGAAGCAACGATTTTCGGAGCTTCAAAATTTTTGGTGCTAGAAGGAGGGCCTAAGCTATGAATGGTAAGTAAATCCAAATCTACAGGCCATTACAAGAGCAATTCACCCTCATCATCTTCTTCAATTTATTCTACATCTCAAATCTCTAAAGAAGAAATTGAGAAGAACATTAATACACCCACTACCAAAGATTTAGATCTATCAGAAAATCAACCTCCTGAGTCCCCTGAAGTACAAGCTTTAATTCATAAACTCAAAGGGTTCTCATTATCTTTAGAAGAGTCTAAATTATTCGAAGGTAGTGTTACTTCACAATTCATATCTTCAAAACCTCTTACTAGGTCACAAAATGAAAAACTTGGTATTCCTCCAAAGGAATTTCCTTTACCTAGTCGAGTTAAAACCAAAAAAACACCATCAGAATCAGATAGTGATATTATTTCCTCATCACAAACTCACTCATTTGCTTCCAAAATTCAAACCCAGAAGAGTACAGTTATCCCAACAACATCTACTCAAACACCAGTTGTCTCTTCAAGTCCCTCAACCATTATCACAACAATGGCACAAAGACCATGGACTAATCCAGGAGCTGTTGAAATGCCTGCACCTTTGCATACATTACTAGATCATCTTGAAAAATGGTTGCCAAAATTTAGTCCTGAGCTTGGCATACAAGCAGAAGAACACATTAATAACTTTATGTTGTCTGTAAATTTAGATGCAGTAGAACATGAAGATTTTGTGATCAGATTATTCCCTTATACTTTGCAAGGGGTAGCAGGATCTTGGTATTTTTCATTACCATCAGGATCTATTACAAGTTGGGATATGTTACGAGAACATTTCTTAACCAAATTTGGAGATGATAGATCAATAGCGACTTTAGTCAATGATCTTTCCAATTTGAGAGTAGAATCCAGAGAACCCATCAAAGATTTTAATTCCCCATTTAACAAAATTTTGAATAAAATTCCTACAACATCAAAACCTAGTGAGCAAGTCTGAAGTGAATGGTATATAATAGCTTTGCCTTCAAATATAGCTATCTTCGTAGATAGAGCTGCTAAACCTACCTTAGCTGAAAACATGAAAGAAGCAATTGCAGTAGAAAGATGGATTATTACTTTAGATAAAAAGAATGCTAATGAGGAAAGAAAAATCCCAAAAATTTAGTTTCAAGGATGATTCAAAGAAGAAGACACCTAGGGATCCATATGATATGGAAGGCTTATAGAAAGTCCTGAAGACTATGTCCAATGAAATGGTCGAAATTAAAAAACAAGTAGCAGAAACTTCCACCAATAGACCCTTTAGAAAATTCAAAAGAAATCAGACGATTGAATTCAAACCACCCAACTCAATATCTAATGCAGAGTCAGATTTAGAGGAAGATGAAGAAGAAGATACACCTCCATTATCAGAAGAAGAAGAAGAGGAGGAAATAGTTGAATTACATGGGATGTGGGATTTCATTTTTCCTAACTCAGATAGTGAAAAGGAACAAGAAGCTCTGCCAGTAAGTCCAAGAAGTAAAGCTACAGTAGAACCTATTCAAACAGTTCCCAAGAAGAAAATTTCAACTCCGACTACCAAAGACAAAACCCCTGTAAAGAAATCTTCTCCTCTGCCTACTCAAAATAAACCATCATCTTCTAATCCTCCTACAACAACATCTAAGACTCTGGTAGTGTCTGATTCTATGGATTATAACATTATTGAAGACACGAAGAAGAATAGAGAAAATATTTCTTTACATGAACTTAGCAAACTCAAGCATCAACAGAAGTTGTTGTTGAAAGAATTAAATGCAACATCTCTTTCTCCTCTATCAA
Source organism: Pinus albicaulis (assembly GCA_034641835.2). Taxonomy (NCBI): domain Eukaryota; kingdom Viridiplantae; phylum Streptophyta; class Pinopsida; order Pinales; family Pinaceae; genus Pinus; species Pinus albicaulis. The sequence continues at coordinate 1,479,640,588 of CM076570.1, forward strand.
ATGGTGTAATTTCCAAAGCAGCCAAAGGATCAGGTAAGCCACCAGATAAAGTAGATGCTACTGATATTGTTCTTATTGGAGATAGATCTAATTCTCAGACACCTCCTTTTCTCTTGACTTATGAGATATATAACAAGAACCTATATAACTGCTTGATAGATTCAGGAGCATCAACAAATATAATTCCTACTTCAGTCTGCTCAAAATTAAACATTGAACCCCAAACGTTTGCAGTTCATATTGTTCAATTAGATCGGACTAATGTACAAGTTGTGGGAGAAATTAATTCAGTCACTATTAGGTTAGCCTCTGATCCTAGGATAGTCCAGAGAATTGATATACCGATTGTAGATATTCCTGAGTTTTATGGATTAGTGTTGAGCATGGATTGGTCTGCAAAACTTAATGGTTATATCACTACTGATTATTCTCACATGTGGATTCCCCACAAAGGGAAACCGAATCAAATCAAAGTCAAGTGAGAAAAACACATGATGCATACTGTAACAGAATTTGAACAAGAAAATTAACTTGTAGCTTTTAATAACAACATTCTCGAAGGTTATTCTACTGAATCATTCCTTGGAAATTTCACGGCACCTAAATCACCTTTTTCTGTAAATACTTTTTTTTTCTTCACAGAAAAAAATTGAACTTTCTATTATAAATAGATAGTCTCAAAACATATGCAGAGCATTTCAAAACAAGACCAATCCCTTCTTGCAAAGGGGGATGGAGACACAGCTACTTTACAAAACTAGTGGTGATGCAAAGTAACCAGTGATAAGCAAAAACGCTCAAGAAACCAATGCATCTCCTCTAGCTCATCATCCCTCGGATATGTGACCGAAATAGAGATGAGAGTAAAAGTATAAGGATGCAGAGGCAAAGCCCAAAGCTTCCTTTTATCAAAAGAAGGACTGGCAGTAGAAACTATCCCAGTCCCCTATAGTTTATGTTCAAAAATGGAACCCAAAACCTCCTTACATAAGGAAAACAGTTCTGAGCTCGTATAGAGTAGCATTTTAGAGTTTGTAAAAGAAAATATGTACATAAATTAAAAGAAACAACAGAGATTTAAATAAAATCCGGCTTTTCCCTAGCATGAACAGCCCCATTCACCAGCTCAGTTACTGTCCAAGACCCCAAATCTTGTTGAGCACCTTCTTTAGATAAACGATCTGCTTCCTGGTTCCTTTCCTTGTAAATGTGACAAACAGATATCTCAGTGAGAAACATTTAAGACGACGAAGCTCCTTAAGCAAAGGTAACAGAATATAATTTCTGCACTGCTGAGTCCCATTAAACCAATTCACAACATTTATAGAATCACCAAAAAACTGGATTTGTCTCAATTGTTTTGAAATCAACCAGCATAGAAGAAAATGTAGAGCTTTAAGCTCAGCGAAATTATTAGACCCTTGCCCAAGGCCCACCGAAGCACGAAGAGAGTTATCATGAGAAATGTGAATAACTAAACCAGCACCACATGAACCATTTAAAGCAGAGGCCCCGTCAAAGAAAGCCCACAGAAATGAATCATTGATGACTTCAGGCAGGATATTCTATGGAGGACCTGGACCTGAAGAAGAAGGTATGATGTCATAGATGGCAGCTCCTTCTGCATCCAATCTGGTAATAGGGAAAGACTGCTCATTAAAAATAGCCCTATTATGAGAAATCCATGTTTCCCAAGCTATGAGTAGGGGTAAAGATCTGTCTTTATCATTTGAGGCCTCCTGCCACCATTGGTTCCAAGCCTGAAGAAGGTCATCACCACGCCAACTGTGAGGAATATTAATCATACTTAAAGTTTCTGCCCAGAAGCTGGAATTAAAAGGACAAAGAAGGAAGAGATGGAGAACAGTTTCTTCAGCTGACTTGCAGAGAGAGCACCAGCTCGGACCCACTTTTCCCCTCTTTTGGAGGAAGTCCCACGTTGGCACTTTATTCTAGAGAATGCACCAAAAGAAAAGTCTAGTCTTGGCTAGGCATTTCAGCTTCCAGATTGGTTTATACCACCAGCTCGGGGCTGCCCTCCCCACTTGGGACATCAGCCATTTATAACTAGATTTTGGAGAGTATAAACCTGACTGCGCATGAACCCAGCGCAATTCATCACTTGAGTCCGAAATCCGAACTGAATAAAAGAGTAAGGCTGAGACATAGTTGTTCCATTCTTCCAACCACTTGTCATCCAAATGCAGATCCCTACCTGTAAGCCAACCTTATTTCACATGGGGGGTTGATCTAGGATCAGCTATCTGGTTCAAAGTGTAAAAGCCTCTATCATTGAGAAAGGCTACCAGAGCCAGAGAGAGGGAGAGATTATCAGAGTAACCCACCCATGGATCGCAACCTAGTCGGACTTGAGAACCATCTCTAACATTCCAGGCCAATCCTTGTTCAATTGTTTGAACCGAAGCCATAACTGCTTTCCAAACAATAGAAGCGTTTTTGGAGGACTTGACTGAAGAACGAATCCAATCCAGAACAGAGAGTTGGTTGATATATTTCCTTTTGATGATCGATACCCAAAGAGAGTCCGTTGAAATAAAATGCCAAGCGAGCTTGGCTGCTAGGGATTTTGCGAAGGATGACAGATTTTTAATCCCCCAACCTCCCCATTCCTTAGGTTTAGTGATTTTATCCCAAGCAACCCAAGGGGTGACATGTTCCAGTTTTGACCCTGCCCAAAGAAATTTACTGCACATTTTATCAATTGAGGACAAGATGCCTTTCGGAACCCAAGAGAGGTTGGCCCAATAGATTAGAATGGCCATCAGCACTGACTTTTCTATAAATACTTTTACTTCACAAATTGAAATTTTTTCACAAACCGATTCCTCAAGATGCGTTAATATTTCTGATCAATCTGTAAATAAACCTGTAGATAATTCTTTATTTTGGTCTTTGTATTTTGATGGATCAAAATCCAATGATGGCGTAGGAGCAGGATGCATTTTAGTTGATCCAGAAGGAGAAAAAACTATGTTGTCATGTACACTAGAATTTGAATGTACAAACAACACTGCAAAATATGAAGCCTTGATCCAAGGGCTTTATAAAGCAATAGGATTGAATGTTAAATACCTGAAAGTATATGGTGATTCTGAAATTGTGATCAGACAGGTAAGGAACATTATCCATTGTCGTTCAGGTCATCTTAAACATTATCAATCTCTTGTTCAAGATCTTACCACTCAATTTTTAGCATTCAATATCTCTTATATCCCTAGAACTCAGAATTCAGCAGCTGATTTATTATCTAATGTTGCTTCCAAGCTTCTTCCAGCTGAAGATTATAGTGCAGATAGGTTTTCAGTTGAATTAATTTTTCGACCTTCTGTACATGATAATATCAGCAATTGGAGAGTATTCTATCATGATGAAGATATCTTAAATTTCTTGACTTCAGAAAAATCTTATGATGACCAAATAATTGATGAGAGTGATCATGATCTTCAAAACACATCAAAAGACAATGAAAATCCTACTCCCAAATCTGTAGTTAAACTTGAAGATCTATATGATATCAAAGAGATATTCAAAAAGGTTACCAATGCCAAACTTCAAAGTTCTACTTTGAAGTTTGAATTAGTAAATCTTGGTACTGAGTCTAAACCACAAAATGTTAATTTAGGACTCGAGTTAACTTCAGAGGAAAGGATCGCTTTCATCAAGCTTCTAAATAAGTACAAAAATGTATTTTCTTGGAATTATTAAGATTTGAAAACTTATGACACTTTTGTCATTCAACATACAATTCCAATGCTTTCCGATGCAAAACCAGTACAATAGAAGTTAAGAAAAATTCATCCCAATATGGAAAGTCAAATCAAGACAGAATTGAATAAACTTTTGAAGGCGAAATTTTTTTTTCCTATAAGACATTCCAGTTGGGTCTCAAACATGGTGCCTGTCAGGAAGAAGAATGGAGATATTAGGATCTGTATTGATTTTAGAAATCTAAACAAGGCATGTCAAAAGGATAACTTCCCATTACCAACAATGGAACAAATACTTCAAAGAGTAGCTGGTTCTGAACTAATGTCTTTTCTTGATGGTTTTTCAGGTTATAACCAAATATTGGTACATCCGGATGATAGGCTGAAAACTACCTTCAGAACCAAGTGGGGAACATATGCCTACCAAAAAATGCCTTTTAGTTCAATAAATGCAGGAGCTACTTTTCAAAGAGCCATGGATATAGCATTCAAGAGTTTGATTAATAGATCAGTTTTTATCTATCTTGATGACATAACCGTTTTTTCAAAGAAAAGAGATAATCATCTGCATGATTTGAAACGGATATTTGAACGATGTAGAAGGTTTGGCATTTCTTTAAATCCAAAGAAATCTTTCTTTGCTCTAAATGAAGGAAAGCTCTTAGGATTTGTTGTGTCTAAAGATGGCATATATATTGACCCTAATAGAGTAAAAGAAATTTTTGATATTTCCTTACCACATAATAAGAAATCCATACAATCCTTTTTGGGACAGATCAATTTTGTGAAGAGATTTGTTCTTGATTTTTCTCAAATAGTTTTACCTTTGCAGAATATGATTAAGAAAATTTCAGTTTTCAAATGGGGACATAAAGAAAAAGAAGCCTTTTATTCAATCAAACAGGCAATCATTAATGCACCTAATTGAATACCCCCGATTTTTTTAAACATTTCATTCCGTATATTTTGGCTACTAAAACATCCTATGTTGTCATTTTGACACAACCCAATGATCAACAAGCAGAAGCACCAATCTCTTCCTTTAGTTCAAATCTGCAAGGAACCGAACTTAACTACTCTGATGTAGAAAAACAAGCCTTTGCTATATTTAAATCAATCAAACATTTTAGACCATTTCTCCTAAAGACACATACAAAAATTATTGTCCCATTCTCTGCAGTGAGACAATTGTTAGTACAAAAGGAAGTAGGAGAAAAGAGAGCTAATTGGGTGACAACTTTACAAGAATATGATATTGATATTAAGCCAGCCAGAATTGTTAGAGAATAAGGTTTTTGCGGATTGTTAGCAGGAGCTTCCAACATACCAGAACATCAAGATCAAGATAATACAGTTCAAGTAAATCAGATAAGTGTTATAGATTCTAAATCTCAATATCTTGATCTGATCTTTTATTTGAAACATGGGTATGCTCCTTCTAATCTCAGCTATAAAAACAAGCGCGCTTTAAGATTAAAAGAAAAAAACTTCAAAATCATTGATGATGTGTTATTCAGAAGAAATTATGATTCCATTTTATTACGATGTCTTGAAAAAACTGAAGCACACAAGGTATTGCAGGAATTACATAATGGACTAGCAGGTGGACATTTTGGAGGAGATACTACAGCTCACAAAATAATCCATGCTGGTTACTATTGGCCTACCTTGTTCAAAGATGCACATGACTATGTAAGGAAATGTGAGACTTGTCAAACTGCTAGTGGGAGATAAAGGAAAACAACCTTTCCTTTACAACCAGTAAACATTGAGCAACCATTTGAACAATGGGGACTTGATATTATTGGAGAAATTTTTCCACATTCTTCTAAGCAACACAGATACATCCTTACAGCAACAGATTACTTTACAAAGTGGGTAGAATAAATTCCTTTAAAGGTAGCCAATTCTGATGCAATCATTGAATTCATTAATCAATTCATCATTACCAGGTTTGGTGTACCTAATGCTCTTGTTTTTTACAATGCATCTTATTTTTCTGAAAATAGTATAATGGAATTTACAATCAAAAGAGGTTTCAAATTGAAATGTTCAACAAATTATTATCCACAAGGTAATGGTTTAGCTGAATCAACTAATAAAAATCTCATCAAAATTATCAAAAGAACAATTGATCAGAGTCAAAAGAATTGGCATAAGTCTTTAATATTTGCACTATGGGCTGATTGCATAACTCACAAGGCTTCAATAGGTACTTCACCTTTTAATCTAGTCTATGGAAAAGAAGTTGTAATACCGTCAAACCTAGTACTTCCATCTCTGGCCTTGGTTCAATTTATTGAAGAGAATCCTTCATCATCTATTCAATTAAGATTTGATCAAATTCTTAAATTAGAAGAAGATAGAGAGAAAGCTAAAAGTGTTCATACCAAACATCAACAACTCATAAAATCTTCTTTTGATTTAAGTTCTACCAGATCCAAAACTTTGCAAATTGGTGATCTTGTTCTGAAATGGGACAAAGCACATGAAGATAAAGGTAAACATACAAAATTTCAAAATATGTGACTTGGACCATTTCAGATCATTGAAAAGATAGGCTCATCAACATTCATATTGAAATATTTAATAGGAAAGAGAGAATCTCTTCCTGTGAATGGGCTTATTTTGAAAAAATTCTTTTCTTAAGAAGGCAACCCCTTCTTACCTGTACATATTCCATTATGCAAGTTTGTTTGTTAACAAATAAGGTTGTTTAATAGTCTTTAATTGACTTTTTACTATTTGAAAATATCTTTGAGAAAATATTGTAAATACCTATTTATGTAAATAAGAATTTTTAAGGAAATGATTACAGTTTTGGATAGTTGAAATAAAATATTAAACTTTGAAAATATGTTTAAACATTTGCAAAATCTTCTGAAACCTTAAAAATATTGTAAATTATTATAAGTTTATTAAGCATAGAAAGGTTATCTATAAAAAGTAAAGACTTTTCCAAATTTTGGCACTCAAAAAACTCTAAAAATTGTCATCCATTAACTCTTAAGGAGAAAATCATTCACCCCATCCATTAAGGTTGTGATTTTTTTTAGAATGTAATTCTAAGAAATTATCTGTCAAATATTAAGAGATAAGAGGTCTCATCACGACACTGCTTACCATGATCATAAGAAGTAATTAAACTGACATTACCACCACTACATACCAAAATAGGGTAATGGCTTAGAATCATAAGGCAAGGGGTCTCATCACGAGCCAACTTGTTTAGTTTAGTTACAACTAGTAAGTGGCATTGTTATCAACTGGATACCAAACCAGAAAAATGCTTTTAAATTTAAAAAAAAAAAAATATATATATATATATATATATATATATATATATATAGAAAACACAAGATAGTATATCTTATGAATTTATCTTTTAAAGAGTCATGCTCTTAGATGGATGGGACAATGAATGATTAATGGTTAAAAGGTAACCTTGTCGAGACTATGAACGTTTGTAGGAAGCAGAGGCACTACCTATGACAATAGAGTAAATCACAAAGCTAAGAATGGAGAGGCCCCCTACTTTATCTTTATCAACCAATTAAAGCTTGATAAAACCAAAAAAATGTTTTTATTTTTGAGGAATTAAAAGAGATTGTAAGTGAATTTTATTCTTTTTCAGAGTTATATTTTATTTAAATTTTTCTAAGATAGTTTTCATTATCTTTAAAACTTTTTAATTACTAAAAGTATAGTGTTCATTTTATTTTTTCAGAGATAACTGTTTCTTCCAATGAATCGCCAATTGTTGTACTGTACAACAACCCTCCCCATTTCTAAATTTTTATATTAAATTTCAATAAGAAATAGGTCCCCTTTTCTTTTAGATAGGAATAAAACTTTGAGGAAATCTGATTATCATAGAAAAACAATAGAAAATATTCATTGTTAAAAACACATAAAAGCATCAATTGCATATCGTTTATCCCAAATGCAAATAAACCAATGTGATATCAAACTAATTCCGATCCAATCAATCATAAGACTTATATTGCATCGGAAAAAAGTCGAAACGTTTTCCTTTCGAAAAGTCCAATGCGATAAAGTAAATCGAAAATCGCAAATCAGAGGAGTATTATATTTTTATATCTTCTTTACAAAGCTCCGATGCGATGAGACTTATCGGTAATCGCATTTCGGATAAGTCATACTTCATTAGGTCTATTTGAGAAACTCCGATGTGATGTAATTTTAGTCACAATCGCATTTCGGTGAAACAATATCACAATTACTTGCTTTATAAACGTTCCGACGTGATGGACCCCACCACAATCGCAATCGTATTTCGGCAAAGTCACATTATTATTCAATTCCTTTGGAAAAATATGATGCGATAAACCATCGGTTATCATCAATCGCTACTCATACTTCACACATATCATTCATCGGCAAATCACAATCGGAAGTTCCAAAAAGTAATTTCTTACATCAAGATTTTGACATCTTCGATCTCCGTTGTACGACCATCATTAATCGAAAATCAAACGAATTATGACAAGAAATTAAAATATGAATGTGTGAATGTGACTTCCCTTAAAGGCATTCAATTTTGATACGGAGATAATCAATTTAAAATCATGAATAAAATCCTTCGCAAAATTGTTCTTAAATAATGTCCTTTTTTTTAAACGATGTTTATTTTGATTCAATTTCTTCCCGCTTCTAAGAGGATTTTCTCATTTATAGATCTGTAGAACAACAATTCCGCTTATTCGTAGAACTGTTGAGATGATACCAGAAAGAAAAAATGGCAAAGAAGCTTAAGAAATCAAGAGATGTTGCCATCTTAAAGGTTACCATCATGCCAAAGGAAAAGCCAGTCAAAATAAAGCTAATTACGGATACTACGTTCTTGGGTCTTGGAAATATTTCCTGGGAAAATGTTTATAAATTGCTTGAAGCAGAAAACCCTACTGTTACAGAAGTAAAGGCGATGGTGCTAGATGAAGAATCAGATTCAGATAGTCCCCTTAAAGAACTAGAAAATTCTTTTCTCCATAGAATTGCAGCTCAAGCAAATGTATTTCCATACTATGATCTAATATGATGGGTAATAGAAACAGCAACCAGCACAGATAGAACATTTGTCACAATTGGAGGAAAGATGTTTGGATTCTTTAGAGCAGAAGAAATCAAGGCAATTTATCATCTGCCAGAACCTCAGAACACCTACAAAAAAGCATTCATAGAAGATTTCGCTTCAAGCAACGAAATAGAATTAGACCCTATTAGGGAATGGATACAAGCTCCAGAAAAACATAAGCATGGGAACTCAGGTATGTATTATGTAGAATCTCTCGCACCTCTGTATTGCTATGTTGCTGCCATGATCTGCAGACTTTTTGGGAGTAACGATTCTGCAAGGTTTTCTATTCAAATGGTACCCCTGATTAATGCCACTGTAAGTTCTGTTATTACGGATTGGTCAGTCATTATATATGATAAGATAGCAAATATAATTCTGGATTATAGAAGAAATAAGCATACTGGAACTACACCCCCATTTCATTTCTGTGCTTACATTTTAGATGCCTTATGCTTTAATTCTGAGTTTCCTATTTTGGGATGGAAATGGACTCCTCAGGATCCTACTCCTATACACATCTATCATAAATATTTGTGGAAAGCCCATTTCAAGAACCATGTATACAGAATTTTCCATGGCTATATGTTGCCCATTTATCAAGCTATTTTTAACCAACCCCCTCCTCAGCTCTCAGATAAGGCAAAACTTGATTTAACCCCAATCGGAAGTTGGTTCAGGGAAGAAAATTTCACCTATATCAGGATATTTGGAAGCATTGTTGAACCTCACATCTTGCCCTTATATGTCCCCGATAAACTATTGGCTCAAGAAATAGCTTACCAGTTGATCGAAAAGGGAATGTCTAGAAGCTTAAAGAATTCTAAAAAATGATGTGGCCTACATTTCCTTTACAATGTGGAACTTATACCCTCCATGACTTCAAGAATGCAGAAAAATAAGACCTTAAGATAAAATAAATCAAGCTTGCAACTGTTCCCAGTAGGCAATATGATCCGAATAATGTTGCCTTTAACTTCACGTCCATGGTACAAATTGCTAAATTTGAGCATGAAACTGATGATTTTGATGACCTATTTGTCTCGATTGAGAAATTTTCACAGGTTTATGATTCAGCTAAAGCAAAGTTTCAAACAGAGGACATGAATAAGTTTTTACAGTTTAGAAGCAAAATACTACTTACAGTTCCCCTTGACTAGTTAAAGACTACTTTACAAGAAAAAGAGAGTACTAAAACAGAACAAAAAAGAGAGGATATAGGCAACGAAATTGATGTACAGACAGAGCAAGAAGATACAAGCAACAAGCCTAATAATAAAATTGAAAAAGAGAAGATCAGTGAGAAAGAGGGAGATTCTGCTGAAACCAATACTAATGACCAGTTGTTAAAAGAATATGAACAATTTTCTCAACAGATAGGAGATCAGGGCAATTCTCAAATTGATAACATTGATTTTCAAGATATTGAAATCATTCCTGAAAACCTATTCGAAGAAATTGTACTAAAAGTTGAAGACATACCCCCTCTAGATGTCTTTTACAGCCCTTAGCATAGAGCTATAGTAAGAAAACAAAGAAAGAAAATGAGGATTGATAAAGGACCATTTGTAACTCCCCGATTTGAACTAATGAATGTTGTTTGGAAGCACTTTGAAGTAAATCCTTCAGAGGATCTAACCAAACTATCCCAATATGCAGGGGCTTATAGTGCAGCCACAATGGATAAAGCTATTAAGGTTACTCAATTGGTAAAACAAAAGGACTTGCAGATAGCATTGTTAGAAGAAAGGACAACAAATGATCAACAAAGGATATCACAGTTAGAGCAGCAGCTGGAAGAAGAAAGACTGAGAATCAAGCAACTAGAAGAACAATTGAACATTGAAAAGAAAAAGCTTAATCAACAAGATTTAAACAAACAACAAAAGTTGTCCCAGGAAGTAACAAAATTGTAGACATTGCTGCAAAATGAGAAAGCTTCCAAGGAAGATCAAAGTATAATATTTCAAGCAAAAATGGATAAATTCAAAGATTATCCTAAACTGGACCAGTTCAAAACAAAAGCCCTTGAAATGAGTAAGTTTTTGTCCCAAAAATTGGATGATCTATGCCAGAAAATATCACAAGCTGAACCCCTCTGTGAAATAGCATCATCCCTCATCGACAAAGCAGTCAATACAAGATTAGAATTTGAAAGCGCCGATGAGAAGATTTCAGAATTTATCACATGGCAGGAAACAGAACAGGGTAAAATTGCAAATCTTCCTAGAATTGAAGCATCACATAAAGAAATTCTATTTGCTGAGTGGGAAACTCAAATGATTAAAGAAGAACATGCTACTTCTAGAGCAAGGACTATAATGAATAATTTGGCACAACTAGTTAATGATAGTCTATATGCAGCAATTTTAATCTCAGATTGCACTCCAGGAAAGTTGTTGAAGGTCAAAGTAATAGATAAAAGGTGGAAACAGGAATTAATCAGCAAAGATCAAAAGATCAATAAAACATATGGAATTACATGGGATGACTTATGGTCCCATTTGATCAAGCCATACAGTCAGAAGATGGCAACCAAATGTCTTTCCAGTGCCATCAATTATATCATCCCAGAATTTTTTGATGCCACATACACCAGTCAACTGCATTCTCAGCTGAGTCACCCAATTGAAGTGAAAGATATGCTCAAGATCTGCCAGCTTTGCACATTAGATATTATGGAAATCCATTGAACCTGTTTTATTGAAGATTGCAATTCTATTTTCGGATCTCCGATGATCTTTCTTAGCAATATTTTTAGTTAATTTGTTTTTTTTAATTTCCTATTTAAACCCCTTTCGGGCATTTTAGAAAGGGTCCTGAATTTGTAATATTTTGGGCTTGGATAATACATTTCTGTACTCCTTGACTATCTTATTTTTATAGAAGGATCACATCCTATGATTTTATGGTGAATTATTTTTGAGAGTTTCATTTCTGTACCTTGACAATTGTTCTAAGTTAAAGAGCAGGATCATAATATCAAATTGCATCAGGAATATATCAAATGTATCTGGTATTTCTATCGATTACATTTTATTCTCTTTATGTAATGAAATATTCTCATTGAAATTTTCTATCATTTTTATATACTTATTTCTCAAATATTTCTTTATCATATCATTTCTGAAGATACAGGAATATCATCTTTCATAGTGTGTGTAAATGATATAAATTTATGAATGTGATGTGCCATTATAACTTTGTTTAATTTTTTAAACAGAGTTATCATTATCGTATCTCTGTTTCTACTCATGTTTGTGCAGGGCTTCGACATACAAGCCCTTTTGGCCCACGGTCCACTTGAGGTCGAAGGGTTTAACATTATAAAAGATTGTGATAATGGTGGCGCCCATCTCAAGCATGAGTAGGAGTTCGTCAAGACACCAACGAGATTCTGCATATCGTGGAGAGAAGATTGCAATATGGACAGAAGCTGATTTAATAGCAGCTTTTATTTGAGAATCAAAGTAATCACCCTCTTACAATTCTTTTTGGTCCAAAAATACTTGGTATCCATATAAAATAAATCGGCGATAAAAATGGTTGGCAAAGGTTTTCTTTGTGTCAGTGCGACGGTGATTTATAAATATATCACACGGGTGATTGCTATTGAGATTCAAAGCATTGGAAGTGGAGGTAGAGGTAGAGGTGATGTGGAAGTGTCCATGTTTAATTTGGATGAGGTGAAGGCGATTAGCCTTCAAATTCTATTACAGTTAGAGGGTAGTTTTAGAGTATAGAACTAAAAATAGATGAGGGTTGTGGGTTGCAGAGGCACGAAAGGATAGAAATAGATATTACCATTAAACCATTCGCTCCCTAGTTTATGCGCCTAGGAACCAATAAAATCCAATGCCCCCCTCGGCCCTCCTTCCTCAAACGCGTTTCACTGTAAATGATCAATTTGCAAGTGGAAACTCAATCGAAATGAATGAGAAGATGCACACCACCCAATGCATGGACTACAACTTGATAGACACGACATGATTGCAAGCAAATCACAATATGCTTACTTTGGGTCCTGCATAAATAGTGAATCAGAATCTTCCCTTTCCAACTTTAAAGCAAAGGGATTGATGCCCCGTTTTAACTATTTAAATTTTAATTATTACTCGATGACAACCCATTACGGAATAAAAAATGTAAGTATGTATTTTTATCTCATACCAAGTTGCTTCCTTCCTTTGGCTTCAAATAATTCTTGACATTTATAAACTTCCTAAATTCTTTACTAAAGAAAATTAAGAATTTTGACATTTGCAAACTTCATTTATAAAGTAGAAAATTCAGAGTCCATTCTTTTCACTATGAACCTATCTTTTTATTATGAGAGATGCTTAACAACGTTACGTGAATTTTTAGTTCATATAAACATAATTGTTTTCACTATGAACCGACAGATGCTTAACATTATTATTAATATTAAGTGAATTTTAGTTCAAATAAACATAATTATTAATCTTATGATTGGAGTGTCTATTTTTATTTTCAATTTCATATAAATTAATATTCAAATTTATAGTTAATTAAATTTAATTAGTTTATTATATCATTATAATTAATTTTAAATTTTAAATATTAAATTAAAAAATAAAATAATATTATTTATTTAATAAAAATAATTTATCGGACAATGGACTTTCTATATATATGGATTTGACTAATCTAGGAAGAAGCATACTCTAACTTTATTGGATTTGAAACTATAAATATTCTAGGACAAGCCCATATTTAATCATTAAAATCATTCACTCAAGTCCTTTGTAATTATAACATATTCTTTTATTTCATGATGTTTTAAGAAGAATTCAACACCTTGTTTTACTACAAAATTACTGGAAATTTATTTTTATTTCAAGAGTGTTGTTTTCTATTTCAAATCATTAGTTTTTGCTTCTGCATGGACTATAGCATTCACCTAGCAGTCAAAGTGCCTTAAATCAATATTATTTTGCTGTGTTTTTTCAATTTTCTTAATATTTCAATTTTCTCATAAATTCAAAAAAATATATTATTTTTTGCAAATCTTATTTCTAATTTTTTATTGGCTTAGGGAGCTCTAATGGGACACAATTCACTATATATTGTAACATAATTGCAAAATCGAGGAAACCAACATGAACATGGATTGCTATGGATAAAAAATGCTCCTATCTATGAAACAAGTACAAACATTGAAATTGAAAGTTTAGTTGATGAATACTTGTGTTTCGATTCAACTAAACTACTTGCAAATCTAAAAACTATTCAACGTTATCGTCATACAAACACTTGCAATAAAAGAAAACAGATGCATTGTAGGTTCAATTTTCTAATTCCACCAATGTGAAAGATGAAAATACTTAATCCTATGGAATTTGACAATGAAAAAGCAAAAGTGAATGCAATAACGATATTTGATGCACTAGAGAATTTGGAACATAATGAGACATATATATTTCATAGTTTTCTTGAAAAATTATGTATAGGTGAATATGATTATATCCATGCAATTCAATGTAATATGAAATGAAGGAAAATTCTATTGAAGAGAGAATCAACAAACAAATAGACTAATAGCTAAATGCTCAACATATTCTATTAATTCGAGTGCAAATATTGATGCCCAATGACTAATAGCTAAATGCTCAACATATTCTATTAATTTGGGTGCAAAATACTGATGTCCAATTTGTACTTAACTCACATGCTACTACTTATTGTAGTTCATATATGACATGGCTACATAAAAAACAGACATTGATGTTTAAATGTGTATGAAGTGAATGTAAAAAAAACAATGGTGGTATCATAGAAACAATTGCAAGACTTGGAAAAGATTTATTGAATCACAAAAAATGTCTACACAACAAGTTGTATATATAATGTTGTCAATGCCACTGAATACTAGTTCAAGAAAACACATATTTATTAATAATCTAGCACTAGATAATCATACATTTTTACTAACTAAAGCAAGAGAGTTGGAGTGTAAAACAGATGATTTAGAAAACATAACATGCTTATTAATTATCAACCGATATGTGCAAAGACCAAAAAACATTGAACATGTATGCTTAGTGTAATTTGTGTCATGCTACACACTACAAGGTAGGAAAAGAGGAGGCGTTGAGAGACTATATGTTATAATATACATAAAGTATAATAAACATATTGATCTCTATAACTATTGCAGGGAACGATTAATGTTTCATGTCCCATATCGTATTTACGTGAACAATTCTAAGGAACAATATTCGACTTGGGGAAATTCATAATTATTGTTTGATAAAATCATAAAATGCAATGAACTAAAATTCATGAACGGAACAGTGACATCATGGACTATTATTTATAGCATAACAACTGAGCTAGAAAACAAACAAAGCGAATTGTTTGAAAGAGATGTACCTACATATGAAGAAATAGATAACGAAAATTGTTATCAAGAATACAATATCAAAGAATATTTGCAATATTTGCAAAAGGATAGAAATGAAAAATCAATTGTTGAGAGACATTACCAACTTGTAAAACAACCATAAACACTAGAAGAAGCAAAATTCTATGAAATCATTAGAATGTTCAACCCATAACAAGAAATTGTATGTACTTGTAACAGGTGGTGATTTGAGTATGAATGTTAGTTTTGTTGTGCTAATTTCATCTTCAGATTTAAAATTTATTTGCTGATCTTATGCTTGATGTACATAGTTTTCCTTGGTGCTTATGTGTGTCAAACAGGTAAATTAATTGAGTTTTATGAGTGAATTAAAGAGCATAAGGTACGAAAATCAAATTTTGAACAAAATAAACAAAATACACAACAAACCATCACAATTGATCCATCAACAAAGAGTTTTGATGAAGGAGTTCACCCCTCGTGGGCTACATCTCCTTGGTCCAACTTCCATGGATTGGGCCTCTGTATTAGCTCAATAGTGAAAAAATTGTTTTTTACATGCATCAAATGCTCTTAAAACATACTACAATGAGTCCAAAATGTGAAAATCTATTAGAAATGACTATTCATTCTCTCAATTTGGCCTTCAGTTGATTTAGGCATAGCCTTCCTTCCTAGTGGCCCTAGGCTTCCTTTTTCTTCAAAGTGATAAAAACACCTGTATAATTGCTCTTCTACCTTTGCAACCTATACCAATGTGTTCATAGCATGCTAATTTGCTAGGAATGACTCTTCTTGAGCCAAAATTGGTCGAAAATTTCTCAAGATATGAGTCATTCAATTTTCCTAGGAAATCTCCTCCAAATCTCGAGAAGACTCTAGCTAAGTCCACCAACTTTGGAGGGTCCGTCGGTTTGGGATTCGCCCCTAAAAATTCACCTACCTAACTACAGTATTAATTAATGTTAAATCTATATTAAATGGTGGATAAGTGTGTTTAGCGCGATAAGTGGGTTTTAAATTAATCTAGGTTTAACAAACTTAAGCTATGGATTATATGTTAATTAATCTGTGCTTAAAAATTAAATCTCGTCGGTTTAATCTTCATCCGCTTCGTTGGTTAGGTGATAAGGAAATATGGGAGGGGGTTAGCCTGCAGGGCTGGCCCCCTCTCTTCCCATCGTCAGAGAATGCATATAATTCAAATAGATGTCGGGCGCTTTGGTTATTAAGACCCATGTTGATGGCCTGATGGTATGGGTGGAGAGTATGTTGGGGGAGGTCGTGGGGTCAAGCCCCGACCTCCGCCCATCCGACATATATTTTTCCATCTTGTTATACATGCCCTGACCATGGTTTAAAACTTTGGTTTAATTAAATATGCTGCACCATATGCTATATGCGCTCAGGCTAAGATCAAACCTTGGGCTACATAATATGATTGGCCAACTTTGCAATATATGAATAATGTGCTCCATAATATATATCATATAATAATTCCAGACTTTGGATTAATGAAATCAATCTGACCTAAAATCCAACCTCACCATAAATATAAAATGCGGATTTACACCATAGTTAACAATGAAATTCAAACCTTGGAGTTGGAGAGAGTCCACCAGAGGGGGCAAGTGGTGGCCCCTAGTTGCACCACGTGTCAGCCTCTGGTTGGCTACCCATCCATATAAAAAAAATTTGAATTCAATAAAAAAAAAAATAACCTTAAAACCAATTCGGTGAATCCTGTTCTGACACTTGTCATAGTGCCACTAGGAAAAAAATAAAGAATATTCCCTGCATGCTGACTAGGATGCCATGTCATCAACATGTCGTTGTTCTACTATTTTTTTTTAAATTCGCATGTTCTGAATGGCGATAAGCAAGCTATAACTTCTTCATCCGGATTCAGTTTTTGACGAAACGAAGTGCTTCGGATTCTTGGTGACGGTTCAGTCGTGTTCATTCAGTTTCCAATCAATTTTGAGCACTTTCATTTTTGAGCTTTTACACTGAGCACCTAATAATTCCTCCCCACTAGAAGCCTTTTGGACCCCAAAATCTCTCTGATTACTGATCATGTGGATGAGGGTATTGTTCCCTCATCCTTCCAGTCTCTATCCACTGAAATTTTCCCATTTTCATCAAGTAGAGTTTTCAGAAAAACTTAACTTTTTCCTTGATTCTTGCGACCTTCTCTTACTGTCATTGGTACCATCATGCTGAAATTTTTCTGAATTTGCATTGCAGCAAGCTATTCTTTCAAAAACCATATTGTTCTTATCTTGGTCATTAATCAAAGGAAACTTAAAAATTGTCTCACCTTGCACACTTTCACCATGGCAATTCTTAACTGATTTTGCTTTGTACTTGCGTCGACTCTTGACCAAGAATATTCTCCATTGCCATGTACCATTTGGAAACTAAAAACAAGCATTTGTGGAACCTATTAGTCATCCATAATTTTCACTATCTAAAGATAACTAAGTATCGGTTCTAGATTTCTATAAGCAAAGTTCATGAACATTGTGAGTTCTAGAAATCTCACAGCCTTCTTTATCCTTAGGATAATTTTCTCCTATTTTTCATCTTCCTATCTAGTAACCACTAGCCCACCACTCCTGGAAGACCCATCCTTGGTTCAAGCAATTTGTTTTAAAACCCCAACTATCACCCATTTTTCACCATGTCTTGCCTTTTGGCCCAAAACCTCTGTTTTTCTTATCTACAAGATTCCCTGCTACTGTTCAAACCTACCAATCAAATAATCTTGCTGACTCTTCCATGATATTCTCAGACACTAATTGTCTCCGCGGACCCTCTGGATAATAAAAAATGCTAGACCCTAGGTCTTCAAAAAGCACTAAGCTTATCACAGGTCCTATCTTATACTTGGTGATCCCTAAGTCTAAAATCCCTATCCAAAATCCAAGTCCAAAGGTCCCCATTAGGTCATCAGAGGTTTCAATAAGTCATAAAATGGATTTGGTGCCCAATAAGTTGTGCCTTCCTGCATAAAGAGGTTCCATTCAAAGGGGAATAAAATCAAGCATTTTGACCCAAGGTCATTCAAGGAAAGCCTCCTTAGCTTAGAGCACAAGCACTGCAAGGGACAACTGCCCTTGTTCACATTTTTTAAAGAGTAGCCAAGGTGACCACTAGAAACAAGAGGAGGCAAGGTAATAGGATGTAATTATCACCAGGAGGCAAACACAAACAAGACAAAAAACAATAGGCCTACAAGTAAAAGAGTATCGGGGTTTGTTTTGGTGGATTAACAAAACATTGGTGACAAGAAAAGAACCATCTCAAAGATTTCAAGGACAAAAGCCTCCTCCTTAAGGTTTTTGCCAAAATAGCACTGCTTCAGCTACACTAAGAGAAGAAAGACAAAGGGTATCAGGTTAAAGAAGACCATTTTTCCAAAGGGTAGAAAAAACATAGTTTTTGAAGAAGAAAGTTGGGTTATAAGTTATTGTCAAGACAGGCCTAAAAAGGAAAAATGTGACCTTGATTTCTTCATCTCAATGATAGGCTCCCAACAAAGGGCCTCCATGCCAAAAATATTGTTCTACAAAAATATTGGTAAAGGCAGAAATAAACATGTTTTCCAAAAAATGTTAAAGTGTGTTCACAACAAACATTAGTCAAAATGCACACTGAACGATAGGAGACCCCAACTTTACAAAAGTGGGTTTGGTATTTTAATTTACTTTTCAAATCGAGTATAAAAACCAATTGAACCTTCCCCATGCATCATTTGCCCATTTCTGAGGAGAAGAAGCCGTTGAGAAGAAAGTATTTTGGTTTTCGGGCAAACTGTGAAAAATTAGCAGGCGCTACGCGCTGAGCACGGCGCTACGCCCCTAGCTTCTGATGCTACATGCAAAGGCAAGGCTGGGAGTTTAAAACCACATTGCACTACGCGCTCTCGAGTTGGCATTGCGTGCCTGGGTTGGCGTTGTGCGCAAGCTCAGAAACGATCCCTGGTGCCCGGGAGACTACCTATTTCCACCCAGTGCTATGCCCCGACAGCCCTACTGGCTCGACGCTATGCACAAGTGCTACGTACTGGCGCTGAGCCCCTGGCAGCACTTCAAAAAGTTTGCCAAAAATGTTCAAAATCAAGTTTTTCGCCCCCTACAAAGCTTCTACAAGTTAATACAAGGTTGGTCAACCTTTTTTCCTTCTCCCAAGTATTATTTATCAGAGAGGTCATCCATGGTTAGAATTGACCAAAACCCTAGACTATGAAAAAATAAATTGTCATGTCTTTGAACTAGGGTTTATAAGAATAATTGTTTTTTTTATACAAAGAGGGAACTGAGTGACTATAAGCCCAACCTCTACCACCAAGTGCAAGCTTTGAAAGATGTCTTCACCTTAGCTTTCCTCTTTGCAAAAGTTTGACCTACACCACTTGTTTTACTCCAAATACCCTAAAGAAAAACTCAAGGTACCTTCTGCTGTTTGGACTAGCCATCATGTCAGACAGAGACAATCACAACAGTGGTGATGAGAGTCATACTCCCACCAAGCCAAAACATCATGGAGGAAAAGCTAAAAGGTTTGAGCCCTTAGACACCACTCCAATTACTTCCTCTCCTATGATCCTTTCATACTTCCAGGATGTAGGGTGCTACCATTTTTGTGAGAAGGTCAAGCAAGTCGAATACCATCCAGACTTAACCATGTTGTTTTCTTGTAGCCTAAAAAACCATCAAGTTAATCTAGCAGGGGTCCAATTTGAGCTTTCATCTGAAATCATTTCTAAGGCAACCGGTATACCAGACGTTGGTGAGCTTTGGTTCAAACAAAAGAAATTGGATTTGGGTTATTATGGGCCTTATTTGAAACCCACCTATCAGCAAAACTGCAAGGCTATTTTTCCTTTTTCTTATTTTCTAGAGAGGTATGCAACATTAATGAGGCAAATTATCGGTTTTTTCACATGTGAGGGAAGGTACTCCTGGCTCTATTCATATCATATCAGATTGTTGATGCATTTTACCAAAGTCAAGATGATGAACCTACCTTATTACCTTTTCCAGAGTATTGATAAAATGGCCTCTGTTGTCAAGAGGAAAAGCTATGACCACCAAATGCCTAGCCTTTTTCATCACTCCCTAATCAAGATGATTGTCCTATACCAGCTAGAGAAATAAGGTATATCCTTGGAGACCTTCATCTCACATGATGTGTTTGCAGACTCCCGGGCCTTCATCCAGTAGAGCTTTCCTTCCACTTCACAACCATCTACCTCCACACAGCCATCCTCTCCCCATTTGCCTTCTCCACAAATAATTTCACCTATTAACTCCTCCCTTAAATTACCAAGTGAAGGGGATGACAGTAGCCCTAGTGAAGGGAAAATAGGAGGGAACAGTGAGGAAGAAGATGAGACAGATAATGATGAATAAGGAGAGGACAATGAAGAAGAAGTTGATGATGAAGAAGAAGAGGATGAAAATGAAGAAAATGATGAAGAAAGTAGCCATGATCATGAAGAAAGCAGTGATGATCATGAGGAAAGCATTGAAAAGGAAGATGATATAGAGGAAGAAGAAAATGAGGAAGAGGTAAGTGGTGTTACACTAAAAATTGTCATCCTGACATTATGCTATGGTTATGAGCTCATTATAACTCATACTTCATCCTTGTGCAAGTCTAACATATCATTTCTTCATATCAAGTCTTGAAAATCAGAGAAAAGTTCCTAAAAATCTCTTAAACTTTGGTATCGCACTTTCTCTATACATTGCCTGCGGTCCCGCACCTAATGCTCAGCTCTATTGCGGACCTAAAATGCACTTTCTATGTGTTATAGGTGCGGACTCCTGTAAAACTCAAAAAGGCGAGAAAGTAAAGTTAAAAAATGATTTGAGATTAATTCTAGAAGATTCTAGACAAGAATTTTCGGGGATGAGTACCCTTTGATAAGGTGCATGTATCCCTTACCTTATGGAGCTAACCCCTTGATGTGAGGAGCTTATCCCTTTGAAGGAGGATTCTATCCCTTCATATTTGGAACAGAAAAACCTCCTCTTTTCCATTATAAAAAGAGGCATTGGGTAGCCTCAAAGGGAGTTGAAGCTTTAGAATATTTGAAGATAAGTGCTGTTGAGATTCAGACTCAGTTAAACAAGACTTTTGTGAGGAGATATTACATACCTCTATTTGTCTTGATTGAAAGAGTGTAGAGCTTGTCAAAGTAGAGGAGACTCCTGCTTCGGACCCCGGGAAGGCCTGTGCAACATCAAGGCTCAGGTTGTAAGGTTTTCCTTCTTTTGAAATTAATACAAATATACTCATTTTTCTCAATAAGCTGTCTATTAATGGTTTATTTCATAGATTCCTTGATCACTATGATAAGCATGGTTTATGATGATGTCTATACAGGTGCTATGTAATATTTTTCTTGTTTTTGACTGCAGGTTTACGAAGAAAACTCCTTCAAATGCACGAGGGACAACAACGACTTCAAACAAGCACTGGACATAAGGTAGGTCTTTTACACCTCTATAGAACTATTTGTAAATCATATATGCTTAGAGAAAGATTAGTTTATTTGGTTGTTTGTTGCTAGATACTTTTAGTACTAGGGAGATCGGTCTTGTCCGCAAGAACGATTTATCCGTCCAACAAATTGGCGACTCCGCTGGGGAAGAACTTGTTGTTTTTGGTTCTCTTTTATTTTGATTTGAAGAAACGTTTTTTCTTAGTTTTTGATTGATAGACATCTGCCTGGGTAGTTTAGGTTTTCTCTGTTTTAGAAAATTTTCAAATCTTTAGTGTTTTTCTCTAATTTTTCCTGGGACCGCACTTTGTCTTCTTTTAACAGTGCGGGCAGTTTCGCATCTTCTTTAAGTAAACAGTGCGGTACCGCTCCTGGTACTTCTGGAAGCCTGCAGACCCTGTTTAAATTTTAGAAAAGCTCTAGATTTCTTTCTTTAGTTTATCTTTATTTTGATTTAGTATTTTTGATTTCTGCCCAGATTGATTACTCTTTTTGTCAAAAACTTTCTATGAATGAATTCCAGCAGTGTTGATGTTTTGATGATTTTATATAAGACTTTTCATTCTGGATTGCATTTCACTTGGTCTTCGTAGCGATTTGAAGCATTTGACATTTTGAAATACCTCAGATTACATCGGTTTTCTTGTCTTTTTGCTGAATCTGACCTTCTTGTGAAATCATCCTTTATTGAGAAATAGAGCTACTTGTTTCTTTGCAAATCTTCGAAAAAAACTCTGTTATTGGTTTTTTGAATTTCATTTTTTGTAAACAACATATTTGAGTGTTTTTGATCTGTTTTTTATTCTGAACGAATAGATCCTTAGTTTGCTCAATAACTAAGTAAAACATTCTTCAAAAAATCTTAAAGCTTTTATTCTTTTAGATTGTTAAAAATTAGTTAGACCTTAAGATTAGTTTTGTAGTTTTGAGTGTTTTTTTTTTAAATTTCTAGCTTTCTTTTGAAGGAAAATCGTTTTGTACCTTCAAGTTTTTGGAAAGTGAAAGGATTTTTATTGTGAGCTTTGATAATTTATTGGAAAAAACAAAAATGTTTTCTTTCAAGTATTCTTTATGTTTAAAGAAGGAATTGTTTATTAAAAGAGTTGCATTCTCTAACTTTTCCATAATTAGAATTTCATTGAAAGAAAACAATCTGATTATCATTTTTAGATGCATTTTTAGTGTCTTTTGGAAATCGAGTCTTCACACCACCAAAGTTTCATTTCCGCACCCATTGAATTAAGAAACAACTTTTAAAAGTAACGCTTAATTAAAATTCATCTAGCAATCTTTTATTTTCTAGGGCTCTTATCACCAACATAGCTTAGGCTAGTATCTTGGAGTAGGGAGTAATTAACTCTCCAAGATAGTAAAAACAAACAAGTAGACAAATCTTGCGGTAGGAAGAAATTCCAATTGTTGCATCTATGCTCTGGGAAGCTCCTCTTAAAGGAGTCAAGCACGAGATCATATCTGAACCAGTGACATAATCAATCCTTCCTCATTGGGAACGATAGAAGATATACGCGTATTAACAATGGTAAACCTCGTATAGACCATTGTTGAGGAGCCTGGGGTCACTTGTTGGCATACCTTGGATTATTTCAAGGAGCCTTCAAGGGGATTGAGCTTTGTTACTCTGCCCTTGCGTGTGTGTGGGATCGTAGACTTCTTCCCCAGGTATATTTGTTTCTGTTGGTAACCTTAGAGGCCATAATCTTTAGGATTCTTTCCTAAGGTGACGGTGGAGGGAAGATCCCACTGTACCTGGAGCAGACATCGGCTAGACTCACTTGGACTCTCCGGAGGGTTATCTTCACTCGAGATGGTATAGTGGAGAAACTTGCACCGGTTTGTTTCATTAAGCAGGTTGTCGGGGTAACTGTTCCAACCGCCCTTTTCATATTAAATTTCTACTAAGTTGGATTTCATCACCAACTAGTGCTTTTAGTACGGAAAGTTACTGTTTGTGTGTGGATTGAACTCTTAGATTTTTTTTAAGCGTATGATTCAACTATTTGTTTCTTAGAGACTTTAGGTGTTTTCGTTGAAATTTTCTTTGTTTGCGTGTGATTAATTAATTTTTTAATCGTGGCGGACTTGCCAAGACAATCCCGGAGACTACAAGGGAAACCCCCTGAATATACACCAAGTAAACTTGAAGGGCTACGTGCTCTGGTATCATCTAGCAGCAGTAGGATTAGATCAACAGAAATTGGAACTTCATCCATTGTAATTCATCCTGATTATCAAACGCCCAAAACAGAATACATTCAAGAGCCGATTTCATTTTCTGAAGTTACTGGTTATATTTCTCCTTCCAGTGAACTAGTTGATGAACCTGAAATCTCTGAACCTGAAACTAAACCTTCTGTTTTGGAAACATCCTCAGGATTTATTTCACCAACTTCTAGCGATCTTGGTTCACCTAAGGTAAGAAATATCGTCACTGATGATCTTCCAGCTGGTCTTATTTCTATTGAAGAACTTACTAATCCAGACGAGGATATATCTCTTCCCGACTCCCCTCAATATTTAAATCTTAGGGAGTGTGAATCTATTTTCTACAACCCTATTCGAACTAGTGCTTGGTATCTATCCTTAACAATTTTTTTAGAGAATCCGGGTCTTTCTTTTCATCCACCTCGAGTTCCATTTCATCCTACACCCAAAGGTTACTATCCACCATCCATTATGGCAGGAGAGTCATCCATGTTTTCCCAGACTCCGGAATCATTTTTACACGGTGGTCCTTCTGTTCCTTCGGGATACCAGGCTCTATCTGGTACTTTCTCGGGAGCAGCTCCTAAACCCATTGAAAACGTGTTATCATCTGGTCTTAATGGTCTTAAAATTGAAACGTCGAACACAGAGCAATTTTTATGATGTCTGGTAATGTTCCCAATCCTCAACCACAAGGCAGTTAGTTACCGCCTGGGGGGCAACCTCAAGGAAATCCATTACCGCTTGGGGGGCAACCTCAGGGTAGTCAGTTACCGCCTGGGGGGAAACCTTCAAGTAGTCAGTTACCACCTGGAGGGCAACCTCAAGGTAGTCAGTTACCACCCGGGGCACAACCTCAAGGTAGCTTTTTCCCAGGACAAACTGTGGAATCATATTATTTTGGGGGACAACCCCAAGGACAGTACATACCTCAAGGGTATCAACCTTCAGGACAGTACATACCTCAAGGTCAACCCCAAACTCAATATGCTCCTCAGGGTCCTTATCAACCCCAGCCTCAGTACGCACCTCAGGGTTATCAACCTCAAGGTCAGTACCCAATTCAAGGTTGCCAACAGCCTTCTGGTCAACCATGTATTCAAGGAGCCGGAAATGTACCACTTAATTATCAACCCTACGTTCAACCAGGTTATGGTCCTTATGTTCAACCTTCTGCGGGACAATACCCCGGAATGATGGTGTGGGATCCGTCCCAATATCAAAAAACTATGCATCCTAATGTGAAGATGCCTTATCAACCTGGACAGCCATTGGTTTCTAGTCCAACCCAGCAACCTATCCAGCCAACTATTCAAACTCCTGCACCTAGTTCTGTTCAGCAGGCTGGGCCTAGTTCACCTCAGACTCCACCTCAAACCGCTGCAACCACTGCAACGACTGTCCAACCTGTAACACCTGTTTCTGGAGTATCTGTAACCCCAAGTTTGGCTATCCCTATATCCATGCAAATTCCTCAAGTATCTGTACCCCAGTCAGGACCTTCAGTTCACACTTCAGTTTAGATACCTGCAGGACAAACTGGTACAAGTACAGTTGTCACAAGTCAACCACAATTCACGTATCAACCGTACCAGGGACAGCCGCAATTCGGTCCCTATACACAAAATTCAAACTATCAGTATCAACCGTACCCTGGCTATACTTATCAACAGCCTCAACAACCCCAGTTTGGTACGATTAATCCTGGTTACCCAGGAAGTTACACAATTCCTAATGCAAATCCGATTCCAAGCTATCCTGGGTATCCACCTCCTGGAACTGCTTTGGCTACTCAAGTTTTTCGTGATCCTAACCGTCAATTACCATTTATAGCAACTTTAGATTTACTCGACTTGACGCACCTTACGAATGATCCAATTTTCTATTATCAAAATTGGCTGCCAATGCCACATAAGTTACCTAGTGATATACCTAAATTCGAAGGTAAGTCAGGAGAGGATCCATCAAATCACGTCATGACTTATCACCTCTGGTGTGCATCTAATTCAATCATTGATGATTTGATTCGCTTACGTCTTTTCCAAAGAACTCTTATATGTCTTGCAGCCAAATGGTACATTGAGTTACCACGAGGCTCGTTTCATAATTTCAGTCAGTTAGCAACTGCCTTCTTGACTCATTTTCAGTTGCCAATTAGATACGACAATGGCACGGAATTATTAACTTCACTGAAACAGTCCACGTCTACGTATATTTCTGACCATATTCATGAATGGCGACGTAGGAGACGTTTGGTGAAAGTTTATATTCCGGATCAAATTTTGGCAGAATGGTTTGTTAAATCATTGCTACCCAAGATTACTGAAGATGTAGCTAAGGCTGGTGTTGTTACTGAGTGGCAAGTAATTACTCAAGATCAGTACCTTGACCTCGTTTATACGCAGTCAGGTACTTTACATGAAAAAATCCCAGACCTTCCAAAACAAGGTCAAATAGCTGCTGCTCCTTCAAGGTCTCATGCCGCTGACGGTATGATTGGTACGGTCAATTCTAAAAGCAAGAAGAAATCTTCAAATAATTCTTCTCCTATTATAAATTTACCTGATTCCCCGAAAGGAGAATCTTCCCCCGAAGTTTTTGCCGATATTCACGTCGTAGAGACATCTACGACCAAATCTAAATCCAGTGGTAAAAAGAAAGGGAAGAATAAAAACAAAAATAATTCGAAAGAGAAAACTGATAAAAATGAATCCAATGACGAAAAACGTAAACCTCGCTATCCTTGTTTCATTTGTGAAGAGGATCATTTCACAAAATAATGTCCATATCAAGCTGAAGTTACGAAATTCGTTAAAGGATCGCAACAACCTGCTGTCTTGAAGGATCCTTTTCCAATTCAAGATAGTAAGATGGTTGGTTCTACCTCGACTACTTTTGAAGAACCTATTATGATGATGTCTCATGTAAGGATTGCGACGCGATCACAAGATTATGGTAGTAAGAATCATGTTGATGGTAAAGAAGCAGAATCTTCTAATGCAAACGCATCAACTACACCTCCTCCTGTTTCTGGTCCGCTACAGATCGAAAAAAAAAATCCAGACTTAATAATCAAACCACCTGCTAAAGGTGTTCTTCTTAAATCAGCTTTCAATCCACATGCGAGAGCTGCTCAGAATTACAACATTGTTGAAGACTTAGCTATTTCTCCTTCAGCAATGTCGACTTTGGAAGTTTTGCAATCATGCCCAGCACAGCGTAAATTTCTTTTGTCTACTATAGGAGCTGTTGATATTTAGGATTCTAACCTTATAATCTTCGATTTAGAAAATAGTACACCTCGTCTACCTCACCAAATGGCTTTCCAGATTCCAGTGTTAGTAAAAAACAGACCAATCTTTCGGACTGTGATTGATGAGGGAGCTTCAACGTGTATTATGTCGATTTAGTGTTGGAAATCACTTGGTTCTCCTACACTTAACCAATCTCCGACGATTCTTAAGGCTTTTGATGGTCGAGGTTTTCAAACTTTTGGTATTTTGCAGGATTTACCCATAGGGGTCGAAGGTAAAATAGTAAATCTAGATGTGGAAGTGGTTGATGCCCCTCTAGATTACAACCTTCTCCTAGGTCGTAGTTGGTCTTATGCTATGACTGCTATTGTTTCTTCGGTCTTTCGACTCATAAAATTTCCATATCAAGGAAAGATCGTTACAATAGATCTGTTAACTTATTTTTCTTCCGACCCAGCCTCTACAGAAACAATCCAGCATGTTGGAAAAATAGTTATCCCTTACAAGGATGTTGGAGTAGGTTTGTTTAAATATTCTGGTTTACTAGGAACTTTTTCCTTTCCTCCTCCTAAATTTTCACCTTCTATTACAAATATTCACATGATTTCATCAGACACTGTTACGTTTGATGATCCTTGGATCATACCTTCCGACTCTAAGTTAGATTCATTTGATGGCATGATGCCTTTGAGTCCATTTGAAATTGTGTATCAGGCTGTACAGTCACTTTCCAACCCCTCTTCAACCGAAACTGATCCAATGAATGGGATCCATGAGGAATCACTTTCTATATCTAGTTCAGCCACAACGACATTTCCTGAACTTGTTCATACTGATGAGAAAATTTTGTGAGTTTTTTTTTGTTGACGATTTACCTGGGAAGATCTACATCACTGATCTTCGTTTTTACCTGAGCTAGATCATTTTGAAGATGATTTCGCTTCAATTTTTACTGCTGAATATGTTAAAGAACCACAGAATCCTTTGCAAAATCCTGATTATGAGTTAAATTTGAAAAATATATCTCGAACGGTTCCCATTGACATTTCAGTAAAACCAGGAATAATTGAAAACATTCATATAGGTGCTTGTTGTACGGAAGATGAAATTCAAACTTATAAAGCCCTATTTCAAGAATTATGTGATGTGTTTGCCTGGTCCTATGAAGAAATGCCAGGAATCGATCCGTCAATCATCATACATGAAATCAAGACTTACCCGGATACTAAACCTGTTCGTCAACGTTTACGTCAAATTCATCCTAGAAAAGCTACTGCTATCAAAGCAGAAGTTGAAAAATTACTTCGTGCAGGATTCATTTATCCAATCCCCTTAACGGATTGGGTATCGAATATTGTTCATGTGACTAAAAAACAAGGAACAATAAGAGTATGTATCGATTATAGGGATATTAATTGAGCTTGTCCTAAGGAAAATTATCCAACCCCCTATATCGATCAAATAATCGATGATTGTGCTAGTAGTGAAATGTTTTCCTTTATGGATGGCTTTTTCGGTTACAATCAAATAAACATACTCCCTGCTGATCAACCAAAAATAGCTTTTATTTGTCCGTGGGGTATGTTTGCTTACTGTAAACTACATTTTGGATTAAAGAACGCTGGAGCAAATTTTCAACAGGCAATGTCTTACGCATTTCATGACATTAAGCACATTGTGCAGCCTTATCTTGATGATTTACCTGCTCATTCATCGCATAGGGCCGATCATCTCACTCACTTACGAGCTATCTTTATGAGATGTAGGCATTATTGAATTAGGCTGAATCCACACAAATGTGTTTTCTGTGTAGAATCGAGTCGATTACTGGGATTTATTGTTTCAAAAGCAGGCATTCACGTCGATCTGTCGAAGGTCGAAGCTATTGTTAAATTGCCTCCTCCTTCGACTTTACGCCAACTCCAAAGTTTGCAGGGGAAAGAAAATTTTTTACGTCGATTCATTCCTAACTATGCCGAGCTTACAAAGGGTTTTACCCGATTGTTAAAACAGAACATTCCATTCTTTTGGGATGAGATCGCTGATCGATCTTTTGATGCACTTAAACACACGTTGACCCATGCACCATTATTGCATCCTCCCAATTACAATCAGGATTACTTTTTGTACCTCGCTGCTTCTCATTCCACTATTGGGATGGTGTTAGTTCAGAAAGATGAATCTCACAATGAACATGTGATTTACTATCTTAGTCGAAATTTGCATCCGACTGAGATCAAATACACACATGTGGAGAAATTGGCCTTGGCAGTTGTACAAGCTATCCAAAGATTTAGACATTACATTTTGTTACGCAAAACCACAGTAATTTTTTATTGCAACCCTATGATGTACATTTTAACCAAACAATTGCTAGGGGGCAAGTATTCCAAATGGATAGTTATCCTCGAGGAATTTGACTTGGAATTTGAAAAATCCAAGGCAAAGAAATCTTTGGTCTTTGCGGAACTAATGTGTGATTTCCCCTCTACTGATACTGAAACAATGGCATAGGAGTCCATTGCAGACGAATATTTGTTTCTTATCAGTACTCTTGACCCATGGTATGGAGATATTATTGTTTATCTCCAAACCAAATATTTTCAGCCAGAAATTTCACGATCTCAGCAATGGAAAATACGCTTCCAATCCCAACAGTATAATATTATTGGTGATACACTTTATCGTCGTGGGGCGGATTCAGTTTTTCGAAGTTGTCTTGTTCATGAAGAAGCTGAAAAGGTTTTAAATGACTGCCACTCTGGAGCATGTGGCGGTCATATGTCTGGGTATGCCACAGCCCAAAAGATATTGTGTGCTGGTTATTTCCGGCCATCGTTATTCAAAGATTGTATTTATGCCATCCGGAAATGCCATAATTGTCAAATTTTTGATCGTAAAATGCGCGCGCCACCCGCTCCTCTTCACCCTATAATTGATGTTGGTCCATTCGCAAAGTGGGGTATCGACTTTATTACATGTAACCCTCACTCGACCGGGGGGCATGCATATATTATCTTAGCAGTAGATTATTTTACTAAGTGGGCCGAGGCGATGCCTACATTTTCCACTGATGGCAAGACTGCTGCAACTTTCGTATTTAATCACATAATTGCTAGGTTCGGTGTTCCTCAAGCCATTATTATAGATCATGGAAGTCATTTTCGGAATGTCATGATGACTGAATTGACAAATCAACTTGGCCTGCGTCACGATAGTTCCACTCCGTATTATCCGCAAGCCAATGGTCTGGTTGAAGCCATAAATAAAGTTTTAGTCACCATGATTAGACAAATTATTGGTATTCACCAAACGAATTGGCATTCCATGTTATTTTCAGTACTTTGGGCATATCAAACCTCAGTTAAAACATCAACAGGTTTCACTCCCTTTCAACTCGTTTACGGTTTGGAAGTTGTGTTGCCAATTGAATGCGAAATTCCGTCTTTAAAATTAGCCATAGAATTACTCCCAGCTACTTCTGAAGAGGAGAAACGTTTCTTGTACTTGGCTCAGCTAGATGAGAATCGACGAAACGCTGCAATAGCAAACGAGGCTCATGTTAAACGAATTAAAGCTCAGTATGATAGAAGCGTGACCCCTTGAAATTTTTCAGAAGGAGACCTAGTCTTACTTTATGATCAAGCCAACGATAAGCTAGGAGCTGGGAAATTCGTGCCTATGTGGCATGGTCCTTTCATTATTAAACGAAAACTAGCAAAAGGGGCCTATGAGTTGATAGATTTTGACGGTGTCCCTTTGGATAAACCTAGAAATTGGATTTATCTAAAGCGATATTATGCTTAAACTTAGTGTGGAGATTTTTTGTTAGATTAGATTTCTTTACTGCTGGTCTGTTTTAGGTTAGAAAAGTGTGCCTAGTTTAGAAGTGTATTTTTATCACTATTCCTGCTTATCTGAGTTTTACTCCTGATATTACAGATGTCGACGTCTCTTCAAACCTACATTGGTTTTGCTGATGGTGCTTGTCGTAGTACACGGAACATTTCTTCCGCAGCTTGGGTTATTTATTCACCCTCTGACGAGTTAATATCCATGCATGGGGTAAGCCTTGGTCAAACAATGAATAACATTGCCGAGTATAGTGCAGTGATTGAGTTATTGTCTGAATCCATATCATTTTGAATTCGGAGTTTGATTGTTAGGTTGGATTCTGAACTTGTTGTATTACAATTAAACAGAGTTTATACCATTAGAAATCCAGTGTTATTACGGTTATTTTTAAGAGTTCATCTCTTGGAACGTGAATTTGATTACATTGAATATCAACATATTCCAAGACATTTAAATACATTAGTAGATGCAGTTGCTTCTAGTATGATAAATCGACATTTGCAATGATCAAAACAGTAAAACAAACAACATTCATAACATGTACACAGATAGCCGGTAAATAGTGATATATCATAATATAGGAGTGTTTTCAAAAAATATACATCGTCTTCGATCATAGGTTGGAAACACCTTATGATCGGTAAAATGATAACACAAAAAGTCAAAATATGAGTCTACAACACGATCATCCCATCACTGATGGTGATCACGATAAGAGACCACTGCTCGAGCCACCCTACACAGGAACCTCCTAAAAGGTCCTGGAACACCAATCACGTATCTTTGTAATCTGAATGGAATCTCATCTATATCCGTCTCTGGAATATCTAGAGTCAGGCGCTCTAGGTGATGCTCTAAGTCAGACAAGATTTCCGCTGATTGGCCTGTTGGGGCTGGGGCTGGTGCAACTGCAGCTGGTTGTCTTCTTTCATAAGGTTGGAGATGGGCTGGTTGCCGTGGGACCACATCTGCATTCAAAACTTTTGGTTATTAGCTTCCAAGACGATCAAAAAATTAAAAAAAATAGAACTTAGAAATTGTTGAAAATGATTTTACCTGATTCATCCCACTGTTCCCCTGTTGGGAGAGTCATCTCTCGATCGCCGCGGAAGTCTATTCCGGCATATGGAAATTCCTCTATGATAAAAATTTGGCGATCCAGCCAATGAAAATATGAAGAAGGAAATCGAACAATCTCAGAGCCCTCAATACTGTGACGGGCCATCAGTGCGACCCAACGAGTCATCCTAGGTTCTCGAACTTGACCGGCATCAACAGAAATACTCTGCGGAGCTAGCATGGGGATCCTCTCTAGAGTAAAGGTAACAACAATGGATCCATATCCAGAGTTTTTTAGTTTACCATTCTTCGCTCTAGTCAATTGTCCTTTTATATTGGCCAACACAGCTTCGCACCAGTTGAAAATGGTGCCGCGAAAACAGTCCACAGCAATACGCATTTGGGAACCGGTAGCCACATGCAGCGCAGCAATCCCACACAGTATAGTAACAGTAAATGCAATAACTTTCAACTCGGGACGGATGATGTTTTTTTATGTCAATCCGTTTGTCCCTAGGGTTTTCCTGATCAATACAAAATTCTAGTTGAAGACTAGCGACAGACTGGCCACCTGGCCTAGTCCCAAACAGAGAAACTTGTTCGCCCCTTTTGGACAAACCAGTCAGAAAATAAATATCCTCCAGCTCAATTTCGAGCCGGTGGCCGTCAATAATGAAACACTGGTCCTGCACGTTCCACCTATTTACCAGCCATGTCAGGAGGTCTACCTATGCCCTCATGCCTTGGATGGCCCAGAATTTATATATACCGCATGCTTTTAATGCTTGCATTGTGGGCAAATGGAGCATTGCGGCGTCATCCACGTCCTCATGTTCGCGTTCTCTCCAAATCAACATCTTGTTACTCCTGCAATGCATAGAAACACAAGTTAGAACAATCTAATTTGGAAATTTTTGGGCGGCAAATGAGAAATTTGAGTTTTAAATTTAAATGCGCGGGCACCGCACTTAGCCTTTATACACAGTGCGTAGAAATGCACGTGCTCTGTGTGATGAGTGCGGACCCACGACTTTTTTCTATATATAAAAAATTCGGGGTCCGCAGGTCCCATGTGTCTTACCTGTGGACCCCCGCGGGCATATTTTTAAACCATATTTTTCCCTAAAAATAAAATCTAAAGCCTAAAACTGAATTGTAAACGGATGAAATACAAGATTAAGAGGTCATGGATTACCTGGGACTAACGGTTCTCGATTTCGCTGGATGGATTTTCCAGAATCTTCACAGGAACTTTCTTACCCAAAAGCTTTTTACTTTTCACTCTGAAACTAAACAGTAAAAATGAAATTGAAAAAGTCATTTTTATAAGTTTTTTCGAATAGATGAATTTTTAATTTGTTTATTTTTCACTTTAAAAAGGGTATTTTTGAAAGCATTTTTACTTATCTTAAACAGGTATGTGTAATATTTCAAGTTTTTGTGCAGAAATTGGATTTTTCAGGAAAACTGATCATTTTTCAACAAAGATCATACTTTTATCACTTTTTCGGACTCTTTAAAAAATTTACGAAAAAGCGAAACATTGGAGTCCTCGTTTAAGCCCTTTTCAGACTCTCTAAATATGAAAAGATAGCTGAGCACTTGATTATTTGAACTCGTTAAAGGAAATGAATGATTGTCCCTTCAGTATAAGTTTACCCCTTTTACGGACTGAAATGGACTATTTATGAAAAAGGTATAAGTTGACTAAATACAGTCAATAGAGTTCTCTCCCGCATTATTTTATCCTTTTTTCGGCTCGAGAGACTAAATTTACGAAAAAGTACACCCATGGATTTTTCTTAAGTTTTTTCTTCTGACTCCCTAAAATTGAAAAACACCGAGTTTTCTCCTATATTGGACTCGTTAAAATTTAACAGTAAAGGACCTGTTCAATTTTTAAACAGGAACGAACCACTCCTTCTTAGGGTTCGAATCTTAAACTAAGTTGGACTCATCCGAAGGATGAGCTCATAAACAAGCAAATGTTGTCCTCCTCAAGCTTGTCAAAAATAAAGAGGTACTTGCCAGAAATGGTGGGAGAAAAAAGAGGAAAATGGGTGTGTTTGTTGTATTTTGATTTTTCGAAAATCCAGTCAACCACTCTTGAACACGACACTTTCATTCAACTGGGTTGGGAAATTCTTTGCCTAACAGTTAATCAAACCACATTGAAAGTCTTCAGCTGGTTTCTGGGTATTAGCTTGGGGTCAATTGTCACCAAGCCATCTACAGTGTCGTTATGTGTTCAAGAGGACAATTCAAATAAACCATTCATCTGCAAAATATCTGTCATCCATTTTGACCATCCCTGAGTCAGTCCTTGCCAATATATTTTCAAACTTGATCTATGATTTCGTGTTGTGGGCTTTCCTATGACGGATCACTTTCTATCGACGACAACTCATTATCTAGGAAGTTGATCCAGAAATCATCAGTACCTTGAAATCTACATGCCTCAATGGCAGGTTTCTCGCCTTCGACGACAGGTTGCATCATTGACCTTCGATCGAATGATTCCATGAGATGTTTGACTTCAGCTCATTCATTCACATTTCATGGATTGTACTGAGTACTTTGAGAGCCATTGACATTACTGGTGGTTTCTCTCACACTTGTTAACATTTTACATCATTGACTGGTA
This sequence comes from Pinus albicaulis, assembly GCA_034641835.2. Taxonomy (NCBI): domain Eukaryota; kingdom Viridiplantae; phylum Streptophyta; class Pinopsida; order Pinales; family Pinaceae; genus Pinus; species Pinus albicaulis. The sequence goes on from CM076570.1 coordinate 1,479,675,345, forward strand.
ATCAAGTGGTTTCTACCATGTTCGACTTCAACACATTTATTCACATGGATAGAATCATACTAGTTCGAGATGCGGAAATCAAAACCCTGGATCTAGTTTCTACCATCCAGGCTGCGAGGGATTTTGTTATCATTCATACAGTAGACTATTTATAAACAGATGGCTGCGTCCATACTGTGTCTACACATGTCTATACTGTGATGTATTCAAAATCATTCCTGTATCAGAACAATTTAAGTTAGTTATAGTTAGTTTTGATCTGAGTATGGGAATGCCTACCTCAACGAGGATATGTATACATATATATTTTGCATTAAATGTTTTTACAGGTTCCGACTGGGGTGTCCACAGGATGATCCTTGAAATGATGAAGTACTACACTCTTCATATATGACAGACTTCAGTTTCATCTATTCCAGACTTTGCACTTTAGGGGGCAATCTGTTGCACTAAAAATTGTCATCTTGACATTCTGCTATGGGTATGAGATCATTATAACTCATACTTCCTCCTTTTGCAAGTCTAACATATCAGTTCTTCATATCAAGCCTTGAAAGTCAGAGAAAAGTTCCTAAAAATCTCTTAAACTTTGGTATCACACTTTCTCTATACATTTCCTGCGGTCCCGCACCTAATGTTCAGCTCTACTGCGGACCTAAAACACACTTTCTATGTGTTATAGGTGCGGACTCTTGTAAAACTCAAAAAGGCGAGAAATTAAAGTTAAAAATTTGATTTGAGATTAATTCTAGAAGATTCTAGACGAGAATTTTCGGGGATGAGTACGCTTTGATAAGGTGCATGTATCCCTTACCTTATGGAGCTAACCCCTTGATGTGAGGAGCTTATCCCTTTGAAGGATGATTCTATCCCTTCATATTTGGAACAGAAAAACCTCCTCTTTTCCACTATAAAAAGAGGTATTGGGTAGCCTCAAAGGGAGTTAGAAGCTTTAGAATATTTGAGGATAAGTGCTGTTGAGATTCAGACTCAGTTAAACAAGAATTTTGTGAGGAGATATTACATACCTCTATTTTTCTTGATTGAAAGAGTGTAGAGCTTGTCAAAGTAGGGGAGACTCCTACTTCAGACCCTGGGAAGACCTGTGCAACATCAAGGCTCAGGTTGTAAGGTTTTCTTTCTTTTGAAATTAATACAAGTATACTCATTTTTCTCAATAAGCTGTCTATTAATGGTTTATTTCATAGATTCCTTGATCACTATGATAAGCATGGTTTATGATTATGTCTATACAGGTGCTACGTAATATTTTGCTTGTTTGTGACTGCAGGTTTATGAAGAAAACTCCTTCAAGTGCACGAGGGACAACAACGACTTCAAACAAGCACTGGACATAAGGTAGGTCTTTTACACCTCTATAGAACTATTTGTAAATCATATATGCTTAGAGAAAGATTAGTTTATTTGGCTTTTTGTCGCTAGATAATTTTAGTACTAGGGATATTGGTCTTGTCTGCAAGAACGATTTATCCGTCCAACAAGTGGCCAAGAATAAAGCAGCAATGGCCAAGGGAAACAAGATGATGAAGGAGAAAACAAAGATGAAACCAGTGATGGCAGCCACAAAGATAACACCAGTGATGGTAGCCACAAAGATGAAAACAGTGAACATCATGATGAAGAGGAAGATAAAAATGATGAGGAAGAGGAAAACAGTGAAGAAGAAGACAGTGAAGAAGGAGAACAGCCAGATGAGGAAGGCAGCTCTCTAAGTGCCCAAGACAGTCCAAGAAAGAATCATGACAGTTGTCATTATTGTCTTGACAAAATTCAGTCCATAGAAGACATAGAAAAATTAGAGCAGAGTGAAGGACAAAATTATGACAACATTTCCTTTGAGACTCCCATGATTTCCCCTCTCTCATGCACTTACCATAGAGGGAAAAGGAGTGTGTTTGTTGCCTCTAAAAGGCAAAGGGCCACCTCCTCACAAAATACCAAAGCTTCAGACAAAGGCAAAGAAAAAACGAAGAGTGTTGAGCAAAAGTCACCAGTCAGGAGAATCAAAAGGATCAAAAAGGTTTCTCAAGGCCCTCTCTTTGTTGATTTAGATAGTGATAATGAGGACCAAGGGATAAATATAAAATTTCTCCTCCTAGAAAAAGATGCCTAGGTTCAAGAATGGGAAAAGGATTTTGAAAGGGCACAAAGGGTCATCTACTATTATAAATAGGAGCACAAACATTTCAAAGAGGTGAAGAGGGGCCTTTCCTTGCAGAAGAAAATGGTCCAACACTATGCAAGGAAGAGCATGATTGCTAATGCTAAATTGAGGCAAGCCCTCCTAAAGCTAGAAGAGCTAAAAAGGCCCAAAGTTAATGACAGCCTCGTGATCTTGGCTAATGCTTCTCAGCAGGTGTCTAAAACCCCTTTAGGGGTCTACCCACCAATTTTGAAGAAAATCCAAAAACTTTTTGTTTTTTTCCAAATTTTAGCCCCTAGGAGCGCAACACCCTAGGCGCTACGCTATTTTTTGGGGCATCCTCAGCTACTAAAGTTTAAATTTTTGGGTTTTTTTATGTCTCCAACAGTCTGCCGAAAAAATTTCAGATCATTTGGAGCATTTTCCCCCCCTCAAAAGGTCAAAAAACACCTCAAAAATGACCTTTCTTCCCCCTTTTCAGGCCTGGCGTTGCGCGTTGAGCAGTCATGGGAGATTTTCTTTTTGAGCAGTAAAATGGAATCCATTTAGCACAAATCAAGTATTTCTGGAAATTATACTCTTCAAGCTTTCCAACGAGCCATCACGGGCCCAAATCCGATACCACGAAGGGGTCCAAAACTCAGCTGCAACAGACCCCAATTTTTGTTGATATGGAGCTACGCACAAAGACAACTTTTTGCCAAAAAGTCAACAAAAGACACTATTTAATGGAAAATTGGTTTTTTAATATTTTCTTGGACAAAAAATTCCTGATTTGATTAGGGAGTTATGTTTTGGTGTGTTTCATTTATTTTCTTATCTCTTATGTATCTTGGGCCCTGCATAGTCATTAAGCACATTTATGACATTTATGGTTGACTAAGGGTTTATGGAAGCCTCTTAGGGTTTCCACCTCCTCATTTGCTCCATAAATAGAGCATGAGGCTCTTGTATATTTTTTTGGATTTGATGACTTATGCTGAAGTAATACATAGTCCCTTGAAGCCTTTGATGATAAATTTATGTCTTGGAGCTTATGCATGATCTAATTCACTTGTTGATGGAAAAGGACTGTTTGCAGGATCCATAGGCCTGGTTAATGGTGAATTTTTCTCTTGTTAATTTTTTCTAAATATCTCATATGTTTTCCATCCATCTATGCTACAGTAGGACAAAAAATTTAGACTAAGATATGCTTGTTGATGGCACCTTAGATCTGTTTGTTTCCTTCACTGCCTAAATGTTTTCTTCTGCTAAGATATGTTAGGGAATTCATCTATTGCTCTCTAATAAGTTTTTGACTTGTCTATTTTCTTGAATGATTTAGATCAGTTAGTATCAATTATGATTTATGGCTAGCCTTGCATATTGTTACCTCTAAAATACTCTGTTCTTGAAATCATATTTTGAAGCAGCTTTGCCTATAGTTTATCAAGGAAGTTTGTCTTAACCATGCTCTTTACCTTTACTTAACTAAAATGGTCTCAAGGAACTTTCATAGCTGTCACTATGGATGCTATGGTTTTCTCTTCTTCTATGGTTATAATTACTTATGCAACTTAAATGTTTTTCCTGCTCTTGATGATAAAACCCATGAAAGATCAAATAAGTTTTTCCTTTCTATGTTTTATCTGAATGTTGTCTTGGTTGATTATCTGCTTTCAGTCTGAAATCAAATGGATTAGGTTTTTCTTAAGCCTTTGACTCTCTTGCTATGCTTATAAATCTTCTAACTCCCTTAGTTTACAAGTATATAAAGGATTATTTTTCTACCCTTTATTAGCTTGTTGTTCTCAAGTTTAATGTCCATCTCATGATCCTTCACAACCTTAAAGATCCACCAATCAAGTTAAATTTTCCTATAAATGCTCTTGAAACCATTGATGAACTCATTCATGACCTTGTTTGACTCCATTGCCCAATGACTTAACAATCTTCCTTGTTTTCTATCTAAATTTATCTAAGCATCATACCCAACCAAAAACAATCAAAATACCCTGCACTTAACATCTAGCCTAAAATCAACCCTAATCAGTAAGCAAGTTCACATCTTGGCACCTAATAGAGAGATCCCTCTCTGAATCCAGGAAGGCTAGGTCCTAGGATTCGAAAGCTTGGTTTGATGTTACCCTGTCCATTTGTATCTCAATCAATCTAGAAAATTACAGGGAGCTAACATAATGGCGATCACGGTGGGACTGAGTTCATAGTAGCCTGACAAAATCTTATAGACTCCTATGCATCCCCAGTTTGACTTAAAAACCAACCCATAGCTAGAGTAGAAACTAATTACTTCACCATCCTAGCAAGATAATGAATTAGTTAGGGGATACTCATTAAGGCTGCATAAAGAAACTAAAAACCCAAAAGTACTCCCTAGATTGATTTTTTATCAAGAATTTGGTGGTGGACCATTGTATACATATCTTCAAAATTTCAAAAAAAATCCACCTGGTGACTCCCCTAACCTCCAGTAGGTCTTCCTCATCCCACTGGTCCCATAGGTTGTTCTAGGATTGTGTCAAATCAGTCCAAAACAGTTTTTAAGGCCTAGTTATACCTTGTGCGAATAAAGAGACCTGGCTTCACGAAGGATCTATACTAGATCACACCCGGACCCAAATCCTCCTACCGTAGTTGATAACCCAGAAAAGATTTTGTGGAAAAATCCTAAATCTGGAAACTCACCCACTGTTAGGACCATCCATAGAGCAAGTTCTACATCGAAACACCTTACAGTTTCACAAGATCCTCAATTTGATTTGCACCATACCAAAAACCTATTCAGGACCAAGTTAGAAAGTAGGGTTGACCAAGCTGACTTTGAGCTCATATATTTGCAGCAAAGCTCCAGTAGAGAAGCTTCTCCTTCCACTCCACCTTATTTTCAGCTTCTCCATCACTTCAGCCCTTTTCATCTCAAATCTACTCAAAATTAGTCTTCCAGTCCAAGTACCTCAGCTACACCCATCCATACCACCAGTGTGCAAACCACCTCACTCCATCCTCCTCCATCTCTCACAAATCCTCCCCTTGTAAATCAGCCTTTGTTTCCTTTCCCTCCCATCATGGTAGCCTAGTATGCTCCACTAGCTCTACAACAACCACTATTACCTTTGCCAAATGAATATCAGTCCAAAATCCCTCACTTCTTAGGGATTGAATCCATCACTGCTCAAAAACATGTAGATAGAATTAATGATGCTTTTGACTATGTGGAGATAGAAGAAGAAGCCATAAAAATGAGGATTTTTTGCTCAAAGCCTAGGGGAGAACCCAAGAAATGGTTTAAATACTTACCTCCCAACAACATTCATGATCTCCCTACTCTATACCAAATCTTTGTGAACAAATGGGAAATCAAGAAGAACCCCCTCCAAATTCTGTCTGAGTATGACAATCTTAAGAGAAATGCGGGAGAAAGTGTTCATGACTACTCCAATAGATTTAACAGTGTTTACAATGCTCTCCCACCTCACATAAAACCTCCATAAGGCTTGGCCTTGGTGAAATATCCCGAAGGCTTTGATGCTGATATGGCCTATCAACTAAGGGAGAGAGATTACCTAACTCTAGAAGACATGCAAAAGGGGGTTGTGAGTGTAGAGGCCAATTTTATTGAGAAAAGAGCTAGGGTAAGATAAAAAAAAAGGGTGAATTATAGAGATGACACAACACCTACACCAACCTCTTCCGACACCAAACTTGACTCCATAGTTAGGACAATGGAGAGGATGATGGAAAAATTCAGTTTGAATGAGAGAACACCTCCTAGGGAAAATCAAGCCAATCTTCAAAACAGGAATAAAATCAAAATTTTAGAAGAGACCCTCCTCCAGTCATAAAAAGAGAGAGTGACCAACAAATTAGACCTCTTTTCCAAGACAACTATGTAGATGAAGAAGAAAGAGAGCCCGAGCAGTTAGAAGAAGACCATGTAAATGTCATAGGTTCGGATGATGAGGATAACACATTCCTTACCGAAGAAGAAAAAAGGATGTTTTCCTCAAAACCACATGAAAAATCATATGAAGATTCTGAATACTATAGATTAGGATTTGAGAATGCCATAATGTAAGTCCATAGGCAGTATGACCTTAGGAGAAAAAAGATTCAAGATATTCCTAAAACCAATCAGCCAAACATTGCTATTAGAAAAACCTCTAAACCTATCCCTAAAAAGACAGTAGAAAACACAAATACTATGGCGAAGACAACTGAACTAAACAAACCAAAGATTAGTCAACCTAACAAAGATTCAAGCTACCCTAGTACTTCAACTAGTGGCCTTGAAAAAATCCTGCTTTCCAAACCATTAAATTAGAATCAGCAAATTAAAAATGTAGAAAAGTTCATGGCTGATAAAACTAATGTAAATTCAATAAAGACACCTACACCTTTCAGTTTTGAGGGGGAGATTGCCAAGATCAAGATAACCATACCCCTCACTGAGCTGGCAACCCAAGAGGTATATAGATCCCATATTTTCAAATTTTTAAATATAGGGAGTGATACCGATACTTTAAACTTAACTGATGATAAAACAGAATTGTTGTTTGGTCCTGAAGTAGAGGGAAAATATCAAGAAGGAGCTATCCCTCCTTTCTATGTAAGTCTAAACATACATGATAAAATTCTGCATAATGCTATGTTAGACTCTGGTGCCTCACACAACCTCATGCCAAAGGTTGTGATGGAGAGATTGGGCTTAGAGATCACAAAACCCTACAAAGATTTGTACTCTTTTGATTCCAGTAGGGTCAAGTGTCTAGGCCTAATCAAGGATCTATGTGTCAATCTGGCACAAATCCCCGCTAAAAGTCTAGTCATGGATATAGTTGTGGCTGACATCCCCCCAAAATATGGCATGCATTTATCTAGATCATGGGGGGCCAAACTCCAGGGAAGCCTTCAAATAGACATGAATTATGCCACCATCCCAGTGTTCAATCAAACAAGGAGATTATACCGGGAATCCCACATGAAATACAAGGTGAGTAAAATAGATAGGCCAAATAACACACTGGTTTATTCCATTCACTCAGACCTTGAATCCTTCATCCTGTACAATGAAAATGACATATATGAACAAATAGATGAAAAGGAGAAAGGACTAAGCCCCTCAGAACAGCCAAGCCAGTCCTCTGACCAAGAAAATGACACCCCAAATCCTAGCAGCCCCAAAGTGCAGAATATTGACAAAACTGAAATTGACACCCTTTGGCATATAAGCTTTGATGGCTCTTGTGTTAAGTTTGGTTCAGGAACGGGGGTTTGGTTCCACAACACAAATAAATGCCATTCCTATAGGCTAGATTTCCAATGCACCAACAACGTTGCAAAGTATAAGGCTCTCCTTATTGGTTTACACCTACTCAAAGACCTCAAATCTAAGAAAATCTTGGTTCAAGGAGATTCAGAACTGATCATAAATAAAATTAAGTGAGAATATTTAGCCAATAACCCTAGGTTAAGGGCATATAGAAATGCTACCCTAGACCTTCTCAAAACCTTTGAGAAATATGAGCTCACTTTCATCCCTAGGGCCCAAAACTACCTTGCCAATGAGCTTGCCTTTGCTGCCAGCAATTGCTCTTTACCTTATGAAAATAATCAATGCCTCATCAAAATAAAGAACAGGCCTACTTCACCGGACAAATTGAACCATTGGCAAGTGTTTGACAATGATGACCAAATAGACGATTTTCTGCAATCCATAAATGACTATGCAAGCACAAAACAGAGTTTGAGATTTGAAAGAAATACTTATGCTGAAAAAGAAACTCCAAAAACAGAGCTGCCCTTCGATAATGATATAAACCACCTTCAAAACTCTTGTGTTGCAGAATTATTTGATAAATCAGATCAAAGAGAAGTTGAAATTCTGTAGTACAAAGATGACACCTTGCTAAGAGGCCTCACACCACTAGAAGAGTTGTTTGATTTTAATGATGTAGCTAAAAAACCCAAGATGGAAACCACTGAAACACATGTAGAAGAGTGTAACAGCAGAGGGATGAAAGAGTCCAAAATAATCGAGCTGTCCAAAACTCTCCCATATCACACAAAACAGAAATACATTGAGCTTTTTAGAGAATTTAAAGATGTGTTTTCTTGGGGGTATGAAGACTTGAAATCCTATGACACCAAAATCATCCAACATAAAATCTCTCTCAAATAAAATCAGAAACCATTTAAACAAAAGTTGAGAAGAATAAACCCTCTCTTGTTACCATCAGTTGAGAAGGAAATCAAAAAGATGTACGATGCCTAGATCATAGTCCCGGTCCGATACTTAGAATGGGTGTCCAACCTTGTGTCAGTTAGGAAGAAGACTGGAGAAATTAGGCTTTGTATTGAATTCAGAAAATTGAACAAAGCCTCCTTGAAAGAAAATCACCCCTTGCCTAAAATGGATCACATACTCCAAAAAGAAGTTGGCTCACAAAGAATTTCATTACTAGATGGCTTCTCAAGTTATAACCAAATTCTAGTTTTTCCAAGTGACCAACTTAAAACTACTTTCACTACACCTTGGGGTACATTCATGTATGTTAAAATGCCATTTGGTTTAATGAATGCAGGGGCTACTTTCCAAAGGGCAATGGACATAGCTTTTTCAGAAGACATAGGTTACTTCATAGTCATATACCTTGATGACATCACTATCTACTCTAAGACTGATGAGGAGCACTTAGTCCACTTGAGAAAAGTATTTGAAAAATTTAGAAAGTATGGCCTATCCCTAAATCCTAAGAAAAATTTGTTTGGCCTTCAGGAAGGAAAACTCTTAGGTCACATCATCTCTGAGGAAGGAATCAAGATAGATCCCAAAAGAATAGAAGCCATCCTGCAAATCATCCATCTTAGAAACATTAAAGAGCTGCAATATTTCATTGGAAAGATTAAATTCCTAAGAAGATTCATCCCTAACCTTGTTGAGCTCCTAAGAAATATCACGAATATGTTGAAAAAGGAAGTAGGAGTGAAGTGGAATATGGAAGCAAAAAAATCTTTTGAGCTGGTAAAACAAGCACTCACGCAAACACCAGTCTTAATCAGCCCTGACTTCACCAAGGACTTTTACATTTTCTCCTTTGCCTCTGAACATACTGTGGCAGTAGTATTGTTGCAAAAGAACATCATGGGGCAAGAGCAGCCCATAGCTTTCTTCAGCAAAGCCTTAAGGGATGCTCCTCTAAAGTATAACATTATGGAGAAACAAGCCTTTTCCTTAATCAAAGCTTTGAAGGATTTTAGACTTTATATTTTTCATTCACATATCATAGCCTTTGTCCCAAATACGGTTGTCAAAGATATACTTAATCAAGACCCTGATGGTAAAAGGGGCAAGTGGATTGCTACCATTTTAGAATATGATTTGGAAATAAGACCCACTAAATTGATTAAAGGACATGGACTTGCAAAACTTATGGCTGACTCAAATTTCAAAGATCTAGCCATGAATATGGTTGGCATGTTAAAAGAAACTGAAGAAAGTACAACACCATACACTGAAGAAATGTTTCTAAATTCACCTTGGTGTGCTGATATTATTTATGTGCTTCTTTATCTCAATGCTCCCCCTTCTTTGTCAAAAACTAAAGCAATATTCTTAAAACAGAAAACATTAAGTTTTTGCATTTTAGATGGAGTATTATACTGGAAGAGTTTTTCTGGTTTACTGCTTAAATGTTTGCTTGAAGATGATGCAGAGAAAATCATGCACGGATTACATGAGGGATAATGTGGGGGTCACCTATATTGGAAAACCACAGCCAACAAGATCCTTAGAGCTGGCTACTATTGGCCCACCTTATTTTCTGATACTCACAAGCTAGTCATAACTTGCCGTAAATGCCAAATATTTGATGGCAAAAGAAAGCTCCTATGTTTACCCTTGCACCCCATCAGTGTTGAAGCCCCTTTTCAGCAGTGGGGTTTGGACTTCATAGGAGAGATCCATCCTACTTCATCTTCCCAACATAAGTGGATCCTCACTGCCACTGATTATTTCACCAAGTGGATAGAAGTCATCCCTTCTAGAAACACCACTGACTCAGTTATCCTTGAATTCCTTGAAACCAACATCCAATCCAGGTTTGGTTGTCCTAAGAAGATCATCACCGATAACGTTGTTGCCTTTACATCTAAGAAAATGGTGGACTTTTGCTATAAATATCACATCACCCTCGGTCACTCCACTACTTATTACCCACAAGGTAATGGACTAGTTGAGTCCTATAACAAGATCTTGGTAAACATCATTAAGAAGCTCTTAGAAAAAATAAAAAAATCATGGCATAGAAAACTAGTGCATGCACTATGGGCTGATAGACTGACCACCAAGAAATCTATTGGTATGTCTCCCTATCAGCTAGTGTATGGCATGGATGCAGTTTTTTCCACCTCTTTCGGAGTCCTAGTCATGAAGCTTCTTCAAGAAGTTCAATCAAAAGAAAATGACATGCAGAGGAGGTTGAACCAAACCATTCATTTGCAGCAGTCAAGGGAAGAAGTTTACAAAAAGACACAAGCTATCCAGGACAATATCAAGAAAATATTTGATAGAAGAACCAAAGCAAATGATTTCCAGATTGGAGATAGGGTTCTGAAATGGGATTCAAGAAGGGAGGACAAAGGCAAACATGGTAAGTTTGAAAATCTGTGGAAAGGCCCCTATATCATTGATTCAGTGAGAGGCAACAATGCTTTCTTTTTTAAGGAACTTGATGGAATTGAAATGTTTGGAGGTCCTGTAAATGGGAGGATGCTTAAACATTACTTTTGTCAAGAGCCTTAGTTTAAACTTTCTCATTCCTTGTACATACCATTGTTTGATGGAAGGATATAAAGACAAAAAACCCTAAAAAAAAATAGAAAAGGGGAAAAGAGGGCAGGAGTTGAAAGATAGGTACAACCCCATACCACAAATTATGTTGTTAAAAGTGTGCAAGTCTAAATGCCACTACTTGTGTTTGAAAAAACAAGTCTTGTTTAGTCACCTAGCCTAATCATGGTTGAACATGTTTTCAATTTATTTGCTGATAAGTTAATGAAAGAGAGCTTGTTAAATCATTCAAACTTGACTTGTAAAAAGGGATAGATTAGGAAATAAAAGGATACTGGTTGCACATGCTCAAAACAGAACCAAAGAGGAAGATGAGGATGCATAACAAATGATAGATCACAGCCCTTATCTTTCTATTCTTAATTTTATGCAAAATAATGTTTGTGTGCAGTTTGTTCTCATGCCACAACTCATGGTAAGTCAGATTGCCTAATCCTGATTTAAAAACATGCTTTCAATTTCATGTTTATAGCTTAGAGAATTAAGTTTTTAAAATAGCTTAATCTTGACAAATGATTAGACTAGGTAGAGAATAAGAGAGTTAATTAGCCTAATCTGAACTCTTGGAAGAAAAAAGGGTACAATTAGATATTTTGATTTATGTTTTAAAAAATAACAATGTCAAGGGTTTGCCAGTTCAAATGCACCCAAGCAAGCAAAAAATTTAGGCTGTTAGAAGTGTTGTCATTGATGGCAAAGGACAACAGCAGAGGTAGAGGAGAAGACAGTTTGGTGAATGAGGGTTTGTTTACATTTGACAGGGAAGCAGACTATACATACAAAGATTACAATGACAGGAGTTTACATTTGACAGAGCAGCAGACTATACATACTGAGAATACAGAGATAGAGCAGCATAATAGACAGAGAGTGAAAAGATCCAGAGGGGGTTCCAATGAAGAAGAGCTCACATGCAGAAGAGAAAGAAGCACAAATTGTTAGGGGAATATTCAGGACCACAGTGCAAAGTTTAAGATCTATTGACATCTTTACATAGTTCCACCACCTATTTTTATCTCATCCTATGGCAACTTATATATATATAAACACAGTGAGGATTTCGGAGAATCTCAAATACAAACCTAGAATGCGCATTGAGATTTCTGATAGAACTATTTGGTTTAGCATGCGGAAGCACTAAGAGTGCAACAGAATGTGTATAATAAAACGTTGAAAGGTCAAGATAGAACCCTGAGGGTAAGAGGTGGAACCGAGCTTTGAGCAGTGAAAACCTAATGGAGTTTGGATGTTAAATCTTATGGTAGTGTTGTATTAAATTAAGAATGAAACAAGGGTTTATATGTTAAGGTAGAAATAAGAAGTAAAACCTTTGAACAGAGTATATATATATATATATATATAACAAAGGCGCGAAGGATTTGAAGCAGAACCATGAATGTAAGCGGAACCCTAATTGTGAACATTAAAAGCAAAGGTAAGTAAACCGGCAGTATCACGCGCCGTCAAAAATGGTAAGTGGATTTCTCAGTTTGAACACGATCTATGTCTTCAATCAACACGTGTCCTAAGGCAGTTTTACAAAACAACTTTTATCGTGTTCGTTTGAGTGGTTAAAGCTTGGCTCAATAAAAAATGTGATATGGTATGACATCCGTTGGATCATCGGAGTCGATGTGATAAACTGTCTGCCGTTGGATGCAAGAGGTGTGTTAATGGAGGTGGGCCCCGGGAACATATATGTATTAAAATATGTATCGGGTTTGATAACTATTACAATATTTGATATATATTAAAGTTGAGTGCACATATAAGAATGGTTTATGTGCGGATTATATGTTTTATGCAAGTTGATACATTATGTTATGCCGAGGGTTAAAACCGTGGTCAAGGATTGACTTAGGCTTTTATATATATATGTTCAAAGGGTGTTGTCATTTGGAATGTATTAAAAGTGCAGACTTTATCAAACATCTGTGGGCCCGTGAATACAATACATCATAAAATCTCATGCTAATGGTATAAGCCTTGGTTGGAGTATTATAAGCGCTGGCATATTGGGTTAAAGACACGAACCATTGTTATAATGTTAAGTAATAAAGCTGGGAGGATGAATGTGTTTTATTATCTTTTACCTTAGAGAGTTGGTTAAAGAGCTGTGTATACTAGGTTAATTACCATTCGATACATAAGTCAGAAGAAAAGCTCCAAATATATGTAAAACGCTTCATAAACAAGAGACTAAGGTTAAAGTACAAGGCATATATATATATTATAGTTATGTATGCGCAATTAAAAATACAAAAGGTTTGGTCAAGTTTAAAACAAACAAAGTCTTATAAGGTGGGACCCGAGTCACGAAACTCATTGGAGAAAAGTTAGCGGCGGAATGTGTCAACAAAAGTTCTGATTGAGATGTGGACCCGATGGTTTTATGAACCATGATTCATATGTGTTTGAGTTCTGGCATCAAAGTGAACCATCACATCGGAGCGATTCATCGCATTAGCACAGTGAAGTGAACAGTGTTACATCACATTGGAGCGACCCATCGCATTGACATAGTGAAGTGAATAGTGATTGATCGCATCGGAGGAGAACAGAACATCAGAGCATTCTACTGAAAGCAGTGATTGTGATTATCACTTCGGGACTTTCGCAAAGGCTCATCGCATCGAAGCAAAAGTAAAGTTCGGTGAGTGCGCTTGAAAGGGCATTTTGTGTATTAAAATGATCTATCATCATTATATCATCGAAAGTTACTTGAGTTATATAACACGGCAGTTCATATGTTAAAAACACCTTATTATTATGCCGAGAATTGAATTGCATTATATAAAAAGCACAGTTACATATATGTAGGAGTTACGCAACAACAATGAATAGAAAGGCATACAGAGAAGAAAAAGATAGACACAGTCACAGAAAAGACAAATACGCAGTGATCCAAGAGGTTGACTGAGTTGAGCTGGAGTTCTCATTGTAATTAAATGTAAATGTTTTTAATTGGTTTATATTGTTTGTGATGCATTGGCAAGTCTCCGGAAGAGAACAAAAATCCCACTGTAATATTAAAATTAGTACATACAGTTATATTTTTCTGAGTGAGATGGAAAAGAAATGAGAAGGCAGAAGGCTAAGAGGTATGGCTATCCATTTCAAATTCCCTGAGGAATACAAATAGTCATAAGGAAATCTCTATAAATGATATCACCTTGATATGCAAAGAGAGGTTAAAGAGTGAGGTTAGAGAATGCAGAGTATGAAGAATTGAGGCAAAGAAGATAAGAAAAAGGAAGAGCAGAAAGAGATGCTAAAAACAGAGCTGATATCTAAGGTAAATCAACAACTATTTTATTTTTATAAGTTGAGGAAGTTGGAGCTTCCCTATCAAGTTGAAGCTTGATAGTTGTCAGTTGTAGCTGACTGAGGTTGGAGCCTCATGTAGGCTGGTGCATGTAGAAAAACAGTGGTGAGAGGGAGTTGGAGCTTGCCTTTGCATCACAACAATAATAAGATGTGGTTTTCTCCCTTTATGGGTTTCCACTTATATCTGTTGTCTCTGTGTGTGTTTCCTATGTGTTGAAATATTCTATCCAATCTGCTTAATGTTTGTTGCTCTCATAATAAGTTTGATGTCACATTAACTTAATACTTGCTGCTACATATTAAGACAATCCACATATTAAGTTGGTTATAAAATTAAGTTGTAAATAAGCTTGATGAAAAGTTTAAAAAGCTTATGTATGTGTTAAACTGATTCACCCCCCACCCCCCCTCTCAGTTTAAATAAGGATTCAACATAGGCAAGTAGGTTGGGTAGGTAGAGATGATGTTGATGTTAATCATGTTTTTTCAGATTACTAAAGATCACAGTTTCAAGAAAGCATCAGCAAGTTAAAGAGGTAAAAATATGCCCAATGGATGAGGCACTAGTCTTCATAAACCAAGAGATCTGAAAGTTCTATACACCTCTTGAAAAGGAGTTTCCCTCCCTAAGTGGAGCCACTGTTAATCATCCATGATTTTCACTATCTAAAGATGACTAAGTATCGGTTCTAGATTTCTAGAAACAAAGTTCATGAACATTGTGAGTTCTAGAAATATCACGGCCTTCATTATCCTTAGGATAATTTTCTCCTATTTTTCATCTTCCTATCTAGTCACCACTAGCCCACCACTCCTGGAAGACCCATCTTGGGTTCAAGCCATTTATTTTAAAACCCCAACTGTCACCCATTTTTCACCATGTCTTGCCTTTTGGCCCAAATCCTCCATTTTTCTTATCTACAAGATTCCCTACTACTGTTCAAACCTACCAATCAAATAATCTTGTTGAATCTTCCATAATATTCTCAGACACTGATTGTCTCTATAGACTCTCTAGGTAATAAAAAATGCTAGATCCTAGGTCTTTAAAACACACTAAGCTTATCACAGGTCCTATCTTATACTTGGTGATCCCTAAGTCTAAAATCCCTATCCAAAATCCAAGTCCAAAGGTCCCCATTAGGTCACCAAAGGTTTCCCTGATTCATAGGATGGATTTGGCGCCCAACAAGTTATGCCTTCCTACATAAAGAAGTTGCACTCAAAAGGGCCTCCTTGGCTTAGAGCACAAGCACGGCAAGGGACAGCTACCCTTGTTCACATTTTTTAAAGAGTAGCCAAGGTGACCACTAGCAACAAGAGGAGCCAAGGTAATAGGATATAATTATCATCAAGAGGTAGACACAATCAAGAAAAAAACAACAGGCCTATAGGTAAAAGAGTATCAGGGTTTGTGGATTAAAAAAACATTGGTGACAAGCAAAGAGCCATCTCAAAGATTTCAAGGACAAAAGCCTCCTCCTTAAGTTTTTTTTCAAAATAGCAATGCTTCACTTGCACTAAGAGAAGAAAGAAAAAGCGTATTAGGTTAAAGAAGACCACTTTGCCAAAGGGTAGAAAAACAAAGTTTTTGAAGTAAAAATTTGGGTTATAAGTTATTGTCAAGACATGCCTAAAAGGGAAAAATGTGACCTCGATTTCTGCATCTCAACAAGAGGCTCCCAACAAAGCGCCTTTATGCCAAAAATATAGTTCTGCAAAAATATTGGCAAAGGCAGAGATAAACATGTTTTCCAAAAAATGTTAAAGTGTGTTCACACCAAACATTAGTTAAAATGCACACCGAAATATAGGAGACCCCAAATTTACAAAAGTGGGTTTGGTATTTTTAATTTACTTTTCAAATCAAGTATTAAAACCAATTGAACCTTCCCCATGCATCATTTTCCCATTTCTGAGGAGAAGAAGCCGTTGAGAAGAAATTATTTTGGTTTACGGGAAAACTGTGAAAATTTAGTAGGCGGTACACACTGAGCATGACGCTATGCCCCTAGCCTCCAGCACTACGCGCAGAGGCGAGGCAAGCAGTGTAAAAATACACTGCGCTACGTGCTCACAGGTTGGCGCTGTGCGCCTGGGTTGGCACTGCACGCAGGCTCAGAAATGGACACTGGCGCCCGAGAGACTGCCCGTCTTTACTCGGCGATATGCCCCGACAGCTCGACCGGCCCGGCGCTGCGCACAAGCACTACATGCTGGCTCTACGCCCCTGGCAGCACCTCAAAAAAATTTCCAAAGATGATTAAAATCGAGTTTTTCGGCCTCTACAAAGCTTCTTCGAGTTAATACAAGGTTGGTCAACCTTTTTTCCTTCTCCCAAGTATTATTTATCAAAGAGGTCATCCATGGTTAGAATTGACCAAAACCCTAGACTATGCAAAAATAAATTGTCATGTCTTTGAACTAGGGTTTTGTTGTACTGTACAACAACCCTCCCCATTTTTAAATTTTAGAATAAATCTCATTTAAAAATAGGTCCCCTTTTTATATATCTTTTTCCCTAAATAGAAATAAAAGATCCATGGATAAAAGGATGCATATCACATTTTTCACAAAGTGTACAAACTTTAAAAAAAACTTTCCAATCTGATGAGTTAGAAGACCTTTTAACATTTTTAAACATATTTGAAAGACTTTATACTTAGAAATATGTTAAGATGAACAGTAATCGCAATCGAAAAATTTGGAGAAGTTCTTTTAAAGAGTTGTTATTGCTTTGAGAAGTTCCGATGCGATCATGCTCAATCGCAATCGCATTTCGGAATAGTATTAAGTATCGCACTTTTCTATCTATGAATATGCGATGCGATTTATCACAATCATGTCTTGGAAAAAGTTAAACATTGCATTCCTTTCATTGTAAATTCTGATGCGTTTGCACTCAATTGCAATCGCATTTTCGGAGATAATATTAAACGGTCCATCCCATTTTAAATCTCTGATGCAATCGGGATTTGGTAGAAAGTGTTGTCACTTTTTCCTTTCAAACAAATTGCGATGCGATTGTCACAATTTGAAAATCGGCAATAAATTATGTTGAATTATCTTACGCACCATTGAAGACTTGCGATGCGATTTTTACTTCGCCTTTATATTTATTCATCGCATCGCAAAGGATCAAAAATGAATTTTAACATTTATTACAAGGATGCACCGATCTCTGATTGTACGACACTATTAATTGAAAATCAGACAAAATATCATGGGTTATTTTGTTTTCAATGCGTGAATGTGACCCCTTGGAGAGCATTTATGTTGTAATTACGTGGAGATTAGATGGCAATTGAATAAACAGATCATTGGATAGTTGTTCTCATTATTATGTTTTATTTCGGCTGAAAGCATTCATTTGAATTGCATAGCAAAAATTTGAATCCTTTCATTCGCAGAACCAGAGAGAATTTGCCCGACACTGAAATTTCAAAGAGAAGCAGAAATTCTAAAGTTGTTTTTGTTGCAAAAGCTCCTGTGTTAAACATGTCGCCCAAGGAGAAACCAGCGAAGCTCAAATTAGTCACAGACACTTCCTGCCAAGGACTAGGGAAGATGACATGGGAGAATGTATACAATTTGATTAAAAAAGAGAAACCTAGGGTTATTATGCCTAAAGCAATTGTTCCCGATAAAGAAGATTCCAAGTCTGACTCTGAAAATCAACTCAGTGCATTGGCAAATTCATTTTTACACCGAGTAGCTTCCCGGGAAAACATTTTTCCCTACTATGATGTTATCAGATGGGTCATTAACAATGTGACCATTCAAAACAGGACTTTTGTTTTTGCTTCTGGATCAATGTTCGGATCATTCAAAGCAGAAGATATTAAAGCAATGTATCATCTTCCCAACCCGGAAAAGATTTACAACAAGGACTTCCTTAAAGAATATGCTGTAGAACATCCAAACCAGGTAGATCCAATCAAAGAATGGAGGAATAACCCTAAGAAGCATAAGCAGGAGGCATCAGGTATGTACTCTGTGGAGTCTCTCTCGCCTCCATATTGTTATGCCACAGCGATGATGTGTAGGTTGTTCGGAAACGATAACTCTGCTAGATTTTCTATTCAAATGGTCCCGTTAATTCATTCTATTGTTAGTTTTGAAATTATGGATTGGGCTGTCATTTTATCGGATAAAATAGCCAATCGGATTCTAGAGTACAGAAAAGAAGGGAATTCAGGGAATTCTACCCCTTTCCATTTTTGTGCTTATATTTTAGACGCTCTCTGTTTCAATTCTGAGTTCCCCATGCTAGGTTGGAAATGGACTCCAAAATAACCTATCCCTATTCTTGTGTATCACAATTTCTTATGGAATGAACATTTCAAACTTCATGTTTACAGAGTCTGCCATGGTTTTCTCATTCCAATTTACCAAACCATTTTTGCTCATTTCCCTCCTAGACTTTCCAATAAAGCCAAGACTGATTTTTCCTCTATCGGAGATTGGTTTGGGGAAGAAAAATTCACTTATATCAGAATTTTTGGGAGTATTGTTCAGCCTCATATCCTTCCCCTTTATGTTCTAGATAAGCTGTTACCTCAGGAGATTTCCTATCAACTGACAGTTGAAGGAATGTCCAGAATTTTGAAAAACAATAAAAATCTTATGTGGCCTACCTTCCCTTTTAAGTGTGGTGACTATACTCTTAATAGTTTTGCTCATGCTGGGAAAGAAGTTGGTAAGATTTTTGATCTTAAGTTTTCAACAATTCCTGGAAGACAATACGACCCAAGGAAAGTGGCGTATGATTTTACTACCTCTGTTTCGATTGCCCGGTTCGAACATGAACTAGACATTTTTGATGATTTATTTGTTTCCATGGATGATATATCCCAAGTTTTTTATTCAGCCAAGTCCAAGTTGCAAACCGAGGACATGGAATTTTTTTTGTTGTTTAGAAGCCAGAGGTTACTTAAAGTGCCTCTTGATCAGTTGAGAGCTCCCACACAGGATAACGCAATCACAACAAGCAGGAAGTACTTCTGGTAAAGAAGTAAAAGGATCTAATCCTGTTCTGGGGGAAAAGGATGATAGCAAGAAAGCTAACACTACCAAGACAGAAATAGTTGCTCAAAAAGATACATAGAAACATTTAGTTCAAACAGAAAAAGGGAACACGGGTATTGATGCCCATGTACATATTGAAAAAGGAAGCACAGAAAGTAAAAACACTGAACAGGCACCCAATAATGATAATGCAGGTTCTCAACTTAGAGGACAAGTAGATACTGAACTCGTTGTTTCTCCTCATTTGCTAAATCAATATCAACAATTTTCCTAGCAGATAGGACTGCGAAACATTCCTAAACTTGATAATCCCAAAGATCAAGATGTAGAAATCATTCCTGAAAACCCCATAGGAGAAATTATGCTGAAGATAGAAGAAATCCCTCCTTTAGATATATTCTACAGTCCCAGACATAGGGCTGTGGTAAGAAAACAAAGGAAAAGGAGGAGAATGGATCAAGATGCCCTTTTGGCATCACAGGGGGAATTTTTAAATATTGTTTATAAAAATTCTGAGATGGATCCATCTGAGAATCTCACCAAATTGTCTCAGTATGCCGGTGCCTATAGTGCTGCCACCATTGATAAAGCTTTCGAAGTTTCACAGCTGGTAAAACAAAAGGATATGCAAATTGTTATTTTTGAAGAATAGGTTGCAAGAGATCAACAAAAAATTATTCAGTTGGAACAGCGAGTATAGGATGCAGAACTCAGAACTAAACAACTAGAAGAGAAACTCTGCCTTGAAAAGAAGAAGATTGATGAACAAGCCTTGGACAAACAGCAACAGTTGAATCAAGAGGTTGAAAACCTACAAAATCTTCTACAAAATGAGAGAAATTCAAAGATTGAACAGGAAAAAATGTTCCAATCATAATTGGACAAGTTCAAGGAGTATCCTAAGTTAGCTCAATTCATAACTGAAGCTCTTGAAATAAACAAACTGCTATCTCAACAATTAAATGAATTTTGTCTAAAGTTGATACAAATTGAGCCTTTGTGTGAAATAACATCATCTTTGATAGATAAATCAGTCACTCTTAGGCAAGAAATTGAGGATGTTGATGATAAAATTTCCGAGTTCCTTTCCTGGCAGGATACAGAGTAGGGAAGAAAAGCTAATCTTCCTAGAATTGAAGAAAGACACAAAGAAATTTTATTTATGGAATGGGAATAACAGTTGATGAAATCAGAAAGAGCCATATCAAGGGCTAAAAGTTAATGAATAATACAACACAATTGATTAATGACAGTGTGTACGCTACCTATTTGATCTTATATTGTACCCCAAGCGAGTTACCTAAAGTAAAAGAAGCTGATTCTAGGTGGAAGGAAGAGATAATCAATAAAAATCAACAGATTAGCAAAATTCAAGGAATTTCATGGGATATTATGTGGACTTATCTGATCAAGCCACACAGCCAACAGATGGCCATCAAATTCCTTTCGAATGTTACTCATTGTATCATTCCTGAATTCTCTGATGCTACATACACTGGGCAGTTACATTAAAAAATGAGTCGGCCAACAGAAGTCCAAGATATGCCCAATATCTGCCACCTTCACACATCCACCTCAATTGATGATCAATGAGCCAGTCTACTACAAGCTCGCATTTCAGTTTCAGATATTTTTATTTTAGATAGATTGTAGGAATAGTTTTAGTTGTTTTGTTTTGTTAAGTACCTATTTAAACCCCTTTCATGCATTTAGAAATGGGTCTTTAATTTGTAATATTTTTGACTTGGAGATTACATTTATGTTCTCCATTTACTCATATATTCTTATATAAAGGATCACATCTGGTGATTCTGTGCGGAATTATTTTTAAGAGTTTCATTTCTTTACCTTGGAGTTGATTTTGCATCGGAATTGCTGGATTAGAGTATCAGATTGCATTTGAAAGTCTCAAGATGGATATGGTATTTCTATCTATTCACTATTAGTTTCTTTTGTTATATGATATTCTCTTTTAAATATTCTATCATTTATATGTACTTAGTTTCACAATATTTCTTTATATATATCATTTCTAAGTATATTCGAAATATTTATCTTTCAAAGTATATGCAAGCGATATACAATGATGAATATAATATGTTAATATAACTCTATTTAATTTCTTAAACAGAGTTATCTTTATTTGTTGCTGCACATTTCAATCAAACTGTAATACATTTTTATGGTTATTGTTTAATTGAGAAAATTTAAAGTTGTATTCACATATGATACCCGAGTTAGTTTTAGAAATTCTTTATCAGTATTTAAATTAGATTAGTTAGTATTTTCATTTCAGTCATTTAGTCCCATTTTCCCCCATCCAATCATTCCAATACCAACCCATTTAAATTACTATGAAACTGGTCCTATAAATCCAGTTGGAGCAACCATCCCAAATGGAAAAGGAGTTGTCTTAAGGTCCCGACCAGGTGGTTATCCCCCAATATTTGAAGCAACGATTTTCGAGGCTTCAACATTTTTGGCGCCAGAAGGAGGGAAATAAGCTATGAATGGCAGATAAATCTAAATCTGAAAGCCATTCTAAGAGCACACCACCCTCATCACCTTCAATTTCTTCCACATCTCAAATCACAAGAGAATAAATTGAGAAAAGTATTCAAACACCCACTACCAAAGTTTCAGATCAATCAGATAATCCAACTCCTGAGTCCCCTCAAGTTAAGGCCTTGACCCACAAGCTTCAAGGTTTCTCATTATCATTAGAAGAATCGAAATTATCTGGAGGTAGTGTCACTTTGCAGTTTGTTTCTTCCAGTCCTCTTACTAGATCACAAAGTGAAAAACTTGGAATTTCCCCAAAATAATTTCCTATACCTAGTAGAGTCAAAGTAAGAAAAACTCCACCAAAAACAGAAATTGGTACCAGTTCTTCATCGCATATTCAATCATCTGTTTCCCAAGCTCCAAATCAAGAAAGTACAGTCGTCTCAACTACATCTTCTCAATCTTCCTCCTCTACTCAAACTTCATCTGCTCAAACGATAATTGTCTCTTCTGGTACTTCAACAGTTACTATTGATATACCAGTTATCCCTTCTAGTTCATCTATCATCATTACAAGAATGGCACAACCATCACAAAGACCATGGACCAAACCAGGAGTTGTGAATATGGCTACACCTTTGCATAATCTACCTGATCATCCTGAAAAATGGCTCCCAAAGTTTAGTCCAGATAGTGGTGTATCAGCAGAAGAACATATCAATAACTTCATGCTTGCTATAAATCTAAATCAAGTGGTGCATGAAGATGTTGTAGTCCGATTATTTTCCTATAATTTACAAGGAACAGCAGGATCCTGGTACTTTTCCTTACCTTCTGATTCTATCACAAATTGGGATATGTTTGAAGAGAAATTTTTAACTAAATATGGGAATGATAGATTAGTTGCTACCCTAATTAATGATCTCTCCAATTTAAAGACTCAATCAAAGGAACCCATTAAAGACTTTAACTCATGTTTTAATAAACTCTTGAACAAGATCCCTGCAACATCTAAACCTAGTGAACAAATTAGAAGTGAATGGTACATTAACGCTTTACCCTCAAATATAGAGATTTTTGTAGACAGGACTGCAAAACCAACTTTAGCTGAAAATATGAAGGAAGTTATTTTAGTTGAAAAATGAATGATCGCTCTAGATAAGAAAAACGCTATTAATGAAATAAAATCAAATAAAGTCACTTTTAAAGATGATTCCAAGAAAAAGACACCAAGAGATCCATATGACATGGAAGGTTTACAGAAAGTTCTTAAAACCATGTCTAATGAAATGGTTGAGATCAAAAAGCAGGTAGCAGAAACTTCTACAAAGAGACCATTAAGAAATTTCAAGAGAAATCAAACTGAATCAAAACCTCCCAATGCAATTTCCAATGCAGAATCAGAAGATGAAGAAGAAGAAGAGAATCCTCTAATATCAGACGAAGAAGATGAAAGAGAAGAAGAAGTTGAACTAAATGGAATGTGGGATTTCATTCTCCCTAATTCAGATAGTGACATAGAACAAGAAGCTATGCCTGTAAGTACAAGGAGAAAATCTACATCGGAACCTGTTCAAACTGTTCCGAAGAAGAAAAATACAACTCCAAGTACCAAAGATAAAACTCCTGCAAAAAAGACTTCTTCATTACCCACTCAGAATCAGCCATCATCTCTCAATCCTCCCACATCATCATCCAAAACTCTGGTAGTATCAGATCCGATGGATTGTAATATTGTTGAGGACATGAAAAAGACTAGAGCAAATATCTCATTACATGAACTTAGCAAACTCAAACATCAACAAAAGCTATTATTAAAAGAGTTAAATGCTACACCTATTGCTCCTCTACCAAGTGGTGTAGTAGCTAAAGCAGCTAAAGGGACTGGTAAGCCACCAGAAAAAATAGATGCATCTGACACTATTCTTATTGGAGAAAGATCAGGTTCCCAGACACCTCAATTTTTGCTAACCTGTGAAATCTACAATAAGAATTTTCATAATTGTTTGATTGATTTGGGAGCATCTTCCAATATAATGTCTTCTTCAGTTTGTGCTAAGTTGAATATCGAACCTCAGAAGTCTACTGTTCATATTGTACAATTGGATCGCTCCAAGGTTCGAGTTATTGGAGAAATCAATTCAGTCACCATTAGACTAGCCTCTAACCCTAGGATTGTCTAAAGAATTGATATTCTAATTGTAGATATTCCAGAATTCTATGGGTTAGTCTTAAGCAGGGACTGGTCTGCGAAACTTAATGGTTATATCTCAACCGATTATTCACATATGTGGCTTCCCTACAAAGGGAAACCTAATCAAATCAAATTCGAATGAGAGAAACATATGACGCACACTGTAACTGAATTCAAGCAACCTAATGAACTTGTAGCTTTCAAAAATAATATTCTTGAAGGTTATTCTGTCGAGTCTTTTCTTGGAAATTTTACTGCACCACAATCACCATTCTCTGTAAATATTTTTGTTTCTCAAATTGAAATTTTTTTGCAATCTGATTCTTCCATAATTGTAAATATTTCTGATTCTTTTGTAGATGAACCCATAGATAGAAATTTATTTTGGTCATTATATTTTGATGGATCAAAATCTAATGATGGAGCAGGAGCAGGATGCATCCTAATTGATCCAAAAGGAGAGAAAACTATGTTATCATGTAGATTAGAATTTGAGTGCACTAATAATGTTGTTAAATATGAAGCCTTGATTCAAGGGCTTTATAAAGCCATAGGGTTAAATGTAAAATACCTGAAATTTTATGGAGATTTTGAAATTGTCATAAGACAAGTAAGGAATACCATTCATTGTCTGTCAAGACATCTTAAACACTATCAAACCTTAGTACAAGATCTTACCACTCAATTTCTAGCGTTTAATATCTCTTCTATTCCCAGAAATCAAAACACACCAGCTGACTTGTTAGCTAATTTTGCATCCAAACTCCTTCTTGCAGAAGATTGCAGTCTTGATAGATTTTCAGTAGAGTTGATTTTTCGTCCATCTATCCCAGATAATATTACTAACTGGAGAGTATTCTACGATGATCAAGATATTTTGAATTTCTTAACTTTTGAGAAATCATACGATGAACAAATTATTGATGAAGATGATCATGATCTACAAATTACTTCAAGAAATAATGAAAATCCGATTCCCAAATCTGTTGTCAAATTAGAAGATCTTTATGATATTAAAGACAGATTCAAGAAAGTTACTAATGCCAAAATTCAAAGTTCAACTTTGAAGTTTGAATTAGTCAATATTGGCTCTGATTCTAAACCTCAGAATGTTAATCTAGGTCTCAATTTAACTCCAGAAGAAAGATCTGCTTTCATTAAACTTTTGAGTAAATATAAAAATGTCTTCGCTTGGAATTATGAAGATTTAAAGACTTATGATACTTCTGTAATTCAACACACAATTCCAATGCTATCTGATGTTAAACCTGTGCAACAGAAATTGAGAAGGATTCATCGAAATCTTGAAGATCAAATCAAAACAAAATTCAATAAACTTCTGAAAGCCAAAATCATTTTTCCTGTAAGGCATTCCAATTGGGTTTCCAATATGGTACCTGTTAGGAAGAAAAATGGAGATATTAGAATCTGTATTGATTTTAGGAATTTAAATAAGGCATGTCAAAAGGACAATTTCCCATTGCCAACAATGGAGCAAATTCTCCAAAAGGTAGCTAGTTTTGAACTCATGTCCTTCTTTGATGGATTTTCAGGGTATAATCAAATTCTAGTACATCCAGATGATAGGTTGAAAACCACTTTCACGACCAAATGGGGAACATATGCTTATCATAAAATGCCTTTTGGTTTAGTAAATGAAGGAGATACTTTCCAGAGAGCCATGGACACAGCATTTAAGGGTCTGATTAATAGATCAGTTGTCATTTATCTTGATGGCATAACAGTTTATTCAAAGAAGAGATCCAATCATCTACAAGATTTGAAACAAATATTTGAAATATGTAGAAGATTTGGTATTTCATTAAATCCAAAGAAGTATTTCTTTGCTCTTGATCAAGGAAAACTCTTAGGGTTTGTTGTGTCAAAAGATGGTATATATATTGATCTTGACAGAGTTAAAGAAATTTCTGACATTTCTTTACCTCACAATAAAAAGTCCATGCAATTATTTCTAGGTCAGATTAATTTTGTAAAAATATTCATTCCATATTTTTCTCAAATTGTTTTGCCTATGCAGAATATGATTAGGAAAAACTCAGTGTTCAAATGGGGTCATAAAGAAAAAGAAGCCTTCAATGCAATCAAGAAGGCAATTATTGATGCACTTGCATTGCATACTTCCAATTTTTCCAGTGATTTTATTCTATATACTTTGGCAACTGAAACTTCTTATGCTGTTGTTTTAACACAGCTCAATGATCAACAAATCGAAGCACCGATTTCTTTCTTTAGCTCAAATCTGCAAGGAGCTGAGCTGAATTATTCTAATGTTGAAAAACAAGCTTTCACTGTATTTAAGTCAATCAAGCATTTCAGGCCTTTTCTCTTAAAAACACACACAAAAGTAATTGTTCATTTCTCAGCAGTAAGACAGTTACTAATTCAAAGAGAAGTAGGAGAAAAAAGGGCTAATTGGGTGACAGCCTTGGAAGAATATGATATTGACATTAAACCACCAAAGATTTTTAGAGGACAAGGTTTTTGCAGATTATTAGCAGAAGCTCATAATATACCAGAAAATCAAGATCTAGAGAATGTTATTCAAGTAAGTCAGATAAGTGTTATAGATTCTAAATCTCAGTATGTTGATCTGATATTTTACTTGAAAAATGGGTATGCTCCTTCTAATCTCAGCTATAAGAATAAACGTGATTTAAGATTAAAGGCTACTAAATATGAAATCATTGATGATGTGTTATTTAGAAAAAATTATGATTCAATCTTACTAAGATGTCTTGAAAAGACTGAAGCAAAGAAGGTTTTGCAGGAATTACATGATGGACCAGCAGGAGGTCATTTTGGAGGTGATACCACAACTCACAAAATCATCCATGCTGGATATTATTGGCCTACCATTTTTAAAGATACTCATGATTATGTGAGGCAGTGCAAGATTTTCCAAACTGCTAGTGGAAGGCAGAGGAAGCCAGCTTTTCCTCTACAGCCAGTAAACATTGAACAACCATTTGAGAAATGGGGGCTTGATATTATTGGTGAGATAACTCCTCATTCTTCCAAGCAGCATAAGTACATCCTCACAGTGACATATTACTTCACAAAGTGGGTAGAAGCAATTCCTCTAAAGGTAGCCAATTCTGATGCAATTATTGATTTCATCGATCAATTCATCATTACCAGGTTTGGTGTACCTAACGCTCTGGTCTTTGACAATGCATCTTATTTTTCTGGTAATAGTATAATGGAATTTGCAATTAAGAGAGGTTTTAAACTGAAATATTTAGCTAACTATTATCCACAAGGTAATGGTTTAGCTGAATCCACTAATAAAAATCTCCTCAAAATCATTAAAAGGACTATTGATCAAAGTTAAAAGAATTGGCACAAGTCTTTAATCTTTGCATTATGGGCTAATTGTATTACTCTTAAAGTTGCTATTGGAACTTCACCTTTCAATTTAGTTTATGGTAAAGAAGCTGTAATACCATCAAATCTAGCTCTTCCATCATTAGCCCTAGTGCAATTCATTGAAGAAAACCCTTCCTCATCCATTCAATCGAGATTTGACCAAATCCTAAAATTAGAAGAGGAAAGAGAGAAAGCAAGAAGTGTTCATGAAAAACATCAATAGATTGTTAAATCTTCTTTTGATTCAAATTCCACCGGCTCAAAAAATTTGTCAATTAGTGATCTTGTTCTGAAATGGGATAAAGCACATGAAGAAAAAGGTAAACATACCAAATTTCAGAACATGTGGCTTGGAACATTTCAGATTGCTGAAAAGATAGGCTCATATACATTCATACTTCAAGATTTAACAGGAAAGAGAGAATCTCTTCCTGTAAACGGGCTTGTCTTAAAGAAATTCTTTTCATAAGGAGGTAACCCCTTCTTACTTGTACATATTCCTTTCTGCAAATTTTTATTTATTTTTGTAAATAAAGGTTGTTAAAAGTGTTTGATTGACTTTTTACTATTAGAAAGTTGTATTTGAAAGAATGTTATAAATACTTATTTTAAGTAAATAAGAATTTTTAGGGAATTGATTACAATTTTTATATAGTTTAAAATAAAATATTAAACTTTGAAAATTTGTTTAAAACATTTGCATGATCTTATGAAACTTTGAGGAAAATGTAAATCATTATGAGTTTATTAAGCAGAGAAAGGTTATCTTTAAAAAGTAAAGAATTTTTCAAGCTTTGGCAAACAAAAAAACTCTGAAAATTTTCATCCATTTATTCTTAAGGATACAACTATTTCACCCCATCCATTTTGATTGTGTTTTTTTAGAATGTAATTCTAAAGAGATTATATGACCAAATTTAGGAGATAAGAGGTCTCATCACGAGCCAGCTTACCATGATCATCGGAAGTAATCAAATTGACATTACCAATACTGCATACCAAAACAAGGTAATGTCTTATAAAAGTAAGACAAGGGGTCTCATCACGAGCCAGATTGTTCAGTTTAATTACAACTAGTGAATGGCATTGTTACTAACTGGCTACCAAACCAGAATAATGACTCTTAAATTAAGAAAAATAAATAAAAGACAAAAATATGAGAAAATATGTCTTATGAATTTAATTTTAAAGAGTCATAATCTTAATTGGATGGGACAATGAATAGTTAATGGTTAAAAGGTAACCCTGTCGAGACTATGAACATTTGCTAGCAGCAGAGGCAATACCTGTGACAATAGAG
The DNA here is from genome assembly GCA_034641835.2 of Pinus albicaulis. Taxonomy (NCBI): domain Eukaryota; kingdom Viridiplantae; phylum Streptophyta; class Pinopsida; order Pinales; family Pinaceae; genus Pinus; species Pinus albicaulis. Next base: position 1,479,704,101 of record CM076570.1, read on the forward strand.
TATATTACATAAGCTAAACTTGAGAAAATCCACTTAATTTATTATTATCAACCAATCAAAGCTTGAGATAACCCAAAATGTTTTTATCCTTGAAGAATTACAAAGAAATTGTAAATGATTTTTATTCTTTTTCACAGTTAGATTTTATTTGAATTATCTCAAGAAAAGTTTTCATTATCTTTAGGAATTTTTACTTACTAGAAATATAGTATTCATTTCAATTTTTCAGAGATAATTGTTTCTTCCAGTGAATCGCCAATTGTTGTACTATACAACAACCCTCCCCATTTTTCAATTTTAGAATAAATCTCATTTAAAAATATGTCCCCTTTTTATATATTTTTTTCCCTAAATAGAAATAAAAGATCCATGGATAAAAGGATGCATATCACATTTTTCACAAAGTGTAATAACTTAAAAAAAAACTTTCCAATCTGATGAGTTAGAAGACCTTTTAACATTTTTAAACATATTAGAAAGAATTTATACTTAGAAATATGTTAAGATGAATAGTAATCGCAATCGGAAAATTTGGAGAAGTTCTTTTAAAGAGTTGTTATTGCTTTGAGAAGTTCCGATGCGATCGCGCTCAATCACAATCACATTTCGGAATAGTATTAGGTATCGCACTTTTCTATCTATGACGATGCGATGCGATTTATCACAATCGCATCTCGGAAAAAAGTTAAACATTGCATTCCTTTCATTGTAAATTCTGATGCGATTGCACTCAATCACAATCACATTTTCGAAGATAATATTAAAGGGTCCATCCCATTTTAAATCTCCGATGCAATCGGGATTTGGTAGAAAGTGTTGTCACTTTTTCCTTTCAAACAAATTGCGATGTGATTGTCGCAATCGGAAAATCGGCAATAAATTATGTTGAATTATCTTACGCACCATTGAAGACTTGCGATGTGATTTTTACTTCGCCTTTATATTTATTCATCACATCGCAAAGGATCAAAAGTGAATTTTAACATTTATTACAATGATGCGTTGATCTCCGATTGTACGACACTATTAATTGAAAATCAGGCAAAAGATCATGGGTTATTTTTTTTTCAATGCGTGAATGTGACCCCTTGGAGAGCATTTATGTTGTAATTACGTGGAGATTAGATGGTAATTAAATAAACAAATCTTTGGATATCTGTTCTCATTATTATGCTTTATTTTGGCTGAAAGCATTCATTTGAATTGGAGAACAAAAATTCAAATCCTTTCATTCGCAAAACCAGAGAGAATTTGCCCGACACTGAAATGTCAAAGAGAAGCATAAATTCTAAAGCTACTTTTGTTGCAAAAGCTCCTATGTTAAACATGCCGCCCAAGGAGAAACCAGCGAAGCTCAAACTAGTCACAGACACTTCCTGTCAAGGACTAGGGAAGATGACATGGGAGAATGTATACAATTTGACTGAAAAGGAGAAACCTAGGGTTATTGTGCCTAAAGCAACTGTTCCCGATGAAGAAGATTCAACTCTGACTCTGAAACTCAACTCAGTGCATTGGCAAATTCATTTTTACACCAAGTAGCTGCCCGGGCAAACATTTTCCCCTACTATGATGTTATCAGATGGGTCATTGACAATGTGACCATTCAAAACAGAACTTTTGTTTCTACTTCTGGATTAGTGTTCGGGTCATTCAGAGCAGAAGATATTAAAGCAATGTATCATCTTCCCAACCCGGAAAATATTTACAACAAGGACTTCCTTAAAGAATATGCTGCAGAACATCCAAACCAGGTAGAGCCAATAAAAGAATGGAGGAATAACCCTGAGAAGCATAAGCAGGAGGCATCAGGTATGTAGTCTGTGGAGTCTCTCTCGCCTCCATATTTTTATGCCGCAGCGATGATTTGTAGGTGTTCAGAAACAATAACTCTGCTAGATTTTCTATTCAAATGGTCTCGTTAATTCATTCTGTTGTTAGTTCTAAAATTATGGATTGGGTTGTCATTTTATCAGATAAAATAGCCAATCGGATTCTAGAGTATAGAAAAGACAAGAATTCAGGGAATTCTGCCCCTTTCCATTTTTGTGCTTATATTTTAGACGTCCTCTGTTTCAATTCTGAGTTCCCCATGCTAGGTTGGAAATGGACTCCAAAATAACCTATCCCTATTCATGTGTATCACAATTTCTTATGGAAAGAACATTTCAAACTTCATGTTTACAGAGTCTGCCATGGTTTTCTCATTCCAATTTACCAAACCATTTTTGGTCATTTCCCTCCAAGACTTTCCAATAAAGCCAAGACTGATTTGTCCTCTATAGGAGATTGGTTTGGGGAAGAAAAATTCACTTATATCATAATTTTTGGGAGTTTTTTTCAGCCTCATATCCTTCCCCTATATGTTCCAGATAAACTGTTAGCTCAAGAGATTTCCTATAAACTGACAGCTGAAGGAATGTCTAGAATTTTGAAAAACAATAAAAAGCTTATGTGGCCTACCTTCCCTTTTAAGTCTGGTGACTATACTCTTAATATTTTCGCTCATGCTGAGAAATAAGTTGGTAAGATTTCTGATCTTAAGTTTTCAACAATTCCTGGAAGACAATACGACCCAAGGAAAGTGGCGTATGATTTTACTACCTCTGTTTCGATTGCCCAGTTCAAACATGAACCGGACATTTTTGATGATTTATTTGTTTCCGTGGATGATATATCCCAAGTTTTTTATTCAACCAAGTCCAAGTTTCAAGCTGAGGACATGAAATTTTTTTTGTTGTTTAGAAGCCAGAGGTTACTTAAAGTGCCTCTTGATCAGTTGAGAGCTCCCACACAGGATAAAGCATCACAATAAGCAGGAAGTACTTCTGGTAAAGAAGTAAAAGGATCTAATCCTATTTTGGGGAAAAAGGATGATAGCAGCAAAGCTGACACTACCAAGACAGAAATAGCTGCTCAAAAAGATACACAGAAACCCTTAGTTCAAACAGAAAAAGGGAACACGAGTACTGATGCCCATGTACATATTGAGAAAGGAAGCACAAAAAGTAAAAACACTGAACAAGCACCCAAGAATGATAATGCAGGTTCTCAACTTAGAGTACACGTAGATACTGAACTGGTTGTTTCTCCTCATTTGCTAAATCAATATCAACAATTTTCCCAGCAGATAGGACTGCAAAACACTCCTCAAGTTGATAATCCCAAAGATCAGGATGTAGAAATCATTCCTGAAAACCCCACAGGAGAAATTATGTTGAAGATAGAAGAAATCCCTCCTTTAGATATATTCTATAGTCCCAGACATAGGGTTGTGGTAAGAAAACAAAGGAAAAGGAGGAGAACGGATTAAGATGCCCTTTTGGCATCACAGGGGGAGTTTTTAAATATTGTTTATAAAAATTCTGAGGTGGATCCATCTGAGGATCTCACCAAATTTTCTCAGTATGCTGGTGCCTATAGTGTTGCCACTATAGATAAAGCTTTCGAAGTTTCACAGCTGGTAAAACAAAAGGATATGCAAATTTCTATTTTTGAAGAACAGGTTTCAGGAGATCAACAAAAAATTATTCAGTTGGAACAGCGAGTACAGGATGCAAAACTCAGAACTAAACAACTAGAAGAGCAGCTCAGCCTTGAAAAGAAGAAGATTTATGAACAAGCCTTGGACAAACAGCAGCAGTTGAATCAAGAGGTTGAAAACCTACAAAATCTTCTACAAAATGAGAGAAATTCAAAGATTGAATAGGAAAAAATGTTCCAATCAGAATTGGACAAGTTCAAGGAGTATCCTAAGTTAGCTCAATTCATAACTGAAGCTCTTGAAATAAACAAACTGCTATCTCAACAGTTAAATGAATTTTGTCTAAATTTGACACAAATTGAGCCTTTGTGCGAAATAACATCATCTTTGATAGATAAATTAGTCACTCTTAGGCAAGAAATTGAGGATGTTGATGATAAAATTTTTGAGTTCCTTTCCTGGCAGGATACGGAGCAGGGAAGAAAAGCTAATCTTCCTAGAATTGAAGAAAGACACAAGGAAATTTTGTTTATGGAATGGGAACAACAGTTGATGAAATCATAAAGAGCCATATCAAGGGCTAAAAGTTTAATGAATAATACAACACAATTGATTAATGACAGCTTGTACGCTACCGATTTGATCTCAGATTGTACCCTAGGTGAGTTACCTAAAGTAAAAGAAGCTAATTATAGGTGGAAGGAAGAGATAATCAATAAAAATCAACAGATTAGCACTTCAAGGAATTTCATTGGATATTATGTGGACTTATCTGATCAAGCCACACAGCCAACAGATGGCCATCAAATTCCTTTCGAATGCTATTCATTGTATCATTCCTGAATTCTCTGATGCTACATACACTAGGTAGTTACATTCAAAAATGAGTCGGCCAACAGAAGTCCAAGATATGCTCAATATCTGCCACCTTTGCACATCCACCTCAATTGATGATCAATGAGCCAGTCTACTACAAGCTCGCATTTCAGTTTCAGATATTTTTATTTTAGATAGATTGTAGGAATAGTTTTAGTTATTTTGTTTTGTTAAGAATCTATTTAAACCCCTTTCATGCATTTAGAAAGGGGTCTTTAATTTGTAATATTTTTGACTTAGAGATTACATTTCTGTACAACATTTACTCATATATTCTTATATAAAGGATCACATATGGTGATTCTGTGCGGAATTATTTTTAAGAGTTGCATTTATGTACCTTGGAGTTGATTTTGCATCGGAATTGCTGGATTAGCGTATCAGATTGCATTTGAAAGTCTCAAGATGGATATGGTATTTCTATCTATTCATTCTTAGTTTCTTTTGTTATATGATATTCTCTTTTAAATTTGCTATCATTTATATGTACTTAGTTTCACAATATTTCTTTATATATATCATTTCTAAGTATATTCGAAATATTTATCTTTCAAAGTATATGCAAGCGATATACAATGATGAATACAATATGTTAATATAACTCTATTTAATTTCTTAAATAGAGTTATCTTTATTTTTTGCTGCACATTTCAATCAAACTGTAATACATTTTTATGGTTATTGTTTAATTGAGACAATTTAAAGTTGTATTCACATATGATACTCGGGTTAGTTTTAGAATTTCTTTATCAGTATTTAAATTAGATTAGTTAGTATTTTCATTTCAATCATTTAGTCTCATTTTCCCCTATCCAATCATTCCAATACCAACCCATTTAAATTACTAGGAAACTGGTCCTATAAATCCAGTCAGAGACACCATCCCAAACGGAAAAGGAGTTGTCTTAAGGTCTCGACCGAGTGGTTATCCCCCGATGTTTGAAGCAGTAATTTTCGAGGCTTCAACAGGTTTATAAGAAGAGTTGGTTTTTTATACAAAGAGGGGACTGAGTGACTATAAGCCCGACCTCTACCACCAAGTGCAAGCTTTGAAAGTTGTCTTCACCTTAGCTTTCCTCTTTTGCAAAATAATAACCTAAACCACTTGTTTTACTCCAAATACCCTAAATAAAAACTCAAGGTTCCTTTCGCTGTTTGGACCAGCCATCATGTCAGAGAGAGACAGTCACACCAGTGGTGATGAGATTCATACTCCCACCAAGCCAAAACATCATGGAGGAAAAGCTAAAAGGTTTGAGCACCTAGACACCACTCCAATTACTTCCTCTCCTATGATCCTTTCATACTTCCAAGATGTAGGGTGCTACCATTTTTGATAGAAGGTCAAGCAAGTCGAATACCATCCAGACTTAACTAGGGTGTTTGCTTGTAGCCTACAAAACCGCCAAGTTAATCTAGTAGGGGTCCATTATGAGCTTTCATCTGAAATCATTTCCAAGGCAACCGGTATACCGGATGTTGGTGAGCTTTGGTTCAAACAAAAGAAATTGGATTTGGGTTATTATGGGACTTATTTGAAACCCACCTATCAGCAAAAATTCTAGGCTATTTTTCCTTTTTCTTATTTGCTAGAGAGGTATGCAGCATTAATGAGGCAGATTATCAGTTTTTTCACATGTGAGGGAAGGTAATCCCAGCTCTATTCATATCATATCATATTGTTGATGCATTTTATCAGAGTCAAGATGATGAACCTACCTTATTACCTTTTCCGGAGTATTGATAAAATGGCCTCTGCTGTCAAGAGGAAAAGCTATGACCACCAAATTCCTAGCCTCTTTCATCACTCCTTAATCAATATGATTTTCCTATACCAGCTAGAGAAACAAGGTATATCTTGGGAGACCTTCATCTCACATGATGTGTTTGCAAACCCTCGGGCCTTCTTCCAACAGAGCTTTCCTTCCACTTCACAACCATCTACCTCCACACAGCCTTCATCTCACCATGTGCCTTCTCCACAAAGAATTTCACTTATTACCTCCTCCCCTAAATTACCAAGTGAAGGGGCTGACAGTAGCCCTAGTGAAGGGAAAATAGGAGGCAACAATGAGGAAGAAGATGAGATAGATAATGATGAACAAGGAGAGGACAGTGAAGAAGAAGAAGAAGATTAAAATGAAGAAAATGATGAAGTAAGCAGCCATGATCATGAGGAAAGCATTGAAAAGGAAGATGATATAGAGGAAGAAGAAAATGAGGAAGAGGAAAGTGGCCAAGAAGAAAGCAGCAATGTCCAAGGGCAGCGAGATTATGAAGGAGAAAACAAAGATGAAACCAATGATGGAAGCCACAAAGATAACACCAGTGATGGCAGCCACAAGGATGAAAACAATGAAAATGATGATGAAGAGGAAGATAACAATGATGAAGAAGAGGAAAACAGTGAAGAAGGAGAACATCCAGATGAGGAAAGCAGTTATCTAAGTGCCCAAGACAGTCCAAGAAAGAGTCATGACAGTCATGACAGCTATCATGACTGTCTTGACAAAATTCAATCCATAGAAGACATAGAAAAATCAGAGCAGAGTGAAGGAAAAAATGATGACAACATTGCCTTTGAGACTCCCATGATTTCCCCTCTCTCATGCACTTACCATAGAGGGAAAAGGAGTGTTTTTTCTCACTCTAAAAGGCAAAGGGCCACCTCCTCAAAAAATACCAAAGCTTCAGACAAAGGCAAAGAAAAAATGAAGAGTGTTGAGCAAAAGGCACCAGTCAGGAGAAGCAAAAGGATCAAAAAGGTTTCTCAAGGCCCTCTCTTGGTTGATTTAGATAGTGATAATGAGGCTCAAGGGATAAATACAAAATTGCTCCTCCTAGAAAAAGATGCCCAGGTTCAAGAATGGGAAAAGGATTTTGAAAGGGCACAAAGGATCATCTACTATTATAAACAGGAGCACAAACATTTCAAAGAGGTGAAGAGGGGCCTTGCCTTGCAGAAGAAAATGGTCAAACACTATGCAAGGAAGAGAATGGTTGCTAATGCTAAATTGAGGCAAGCCCTCCTAGAGCTAGAAGAGCTAAAAAGGCCCAAATTTCATGACAACCTCGGGATATTGGTTGACACTTCTCAGCAGGTGTCTAAAACCCCTTGAGGGGTATACCCACCAATTTTGAAGAAAATCCGGAAAATTTTTGTTTTTTCCAAATTTTGGCTCTTTTTGGGGGCATCCTCAGCTGCTAAACTTTACATTTTTGGGTTTTTTATGTCTCCATCAGTTTGCCCAAAAAATTTCAGATCATTTGGAGCATTTTTTCCCCCTCAAAAGGTCAAAAAACACCTCAAAAATGACCTTTTTGCCTCCTTTTCAGGCCTGGAGCTGTGCGTTGAGCAGTCATGGGAGATTTGATTTTTGAGTAGTAAATGGCATCCACTTAGCACAAATCAAGTATTTATGGAAATTATACTCTTCAAGATTTCTAACGAGCCATCACGGGCCCAAATCCAATACCGGGAAGGGGTCCAAAACTCAGTTGTAACAGGCCCCAATGTTTGCTGATATGGAGCTACGCACAGAGACAGCTTTTTGCAAAAAAGTTAACCAAAGACACTAATTAATGGAAAATTGGTTTTTTAATATTTTCTAGGACAAAACACTCCTGATTTGATTGGGGAGTTATGTTTTGGTGTGTTTCATTTATTTTCTTATCTCTTATGTGTCTTGGGCCTTGCATGGTCATTAAGTACATTTATGACATTTATGGATGAATTAGGGTTTCTGGAAGCCTCTTAGGGTTTCCACCTCCTCATTTGATCGATAAATAGAGCATGAGGCTCTTGTATATTTTGTTGGATGTTGATGACTTATGCTGAAGTAATACATATTCCCTTGAAGCCTTTGATGAGAAATTGATGTCTTGGAGCTTATGCATGATCTGATTCACTTGTTGATGGAGAAGGACTGTTTGCAGGATCCATAGGGCTGGTTGATGGTGAATTTTTCTCTTGTTAATGTTTTCTAAGTTTCTCATATGTTTTCCATCCATCTATGCTACAGTAGGACAAAAAATTTAGACTAAGATATGCTTGTTGATGGCACCTTAGATCTGTTTGTTTCCTTCATTGCCTAAATGTTTTCTTCTGCTAAGATATGTTAGGGAATTCATCTGTTGCTCTCTAATGATTTTTTGGCTTGTCTATTTTCTTGAATTATTTAGATTAGTTAGTATCAATTATGATTTATGGCTAGCCCTGCATATTGTTACCTCTAAAATACTCTGTTCTTGAAATCATCTTTTGAAGCAGCTTTGCCTATAGTTTATCAAAGAAGTATGTCTTGACCATGCTCTTTGCCTTTACTTAGCTAAAATTGTCTCAAGGAACTTTCATAGCTGTCACTGTGGATGCTAGGGTTTTATCTTCTTCTATGGTTATAGTTACTTGTGCAACTTAAATGTTTTTCCTGCTCTTGATGATAAAACCCATGAAAGATTAAATAATTTTTTCCTTTCTATGTTTTATCTGAATGTTGTCTTGGTTGATTATCTTCTTTCAGTCTGAAATCAAATGGATTACGTTTTGCTTAAGCCTTTGACTCTCTTGCTATGCTTATAAATCTTCTAATTCCCTCAGTTTACAAGTAGATAAAGGATTATGTTTCTGCCCTTTATTATCTTGTTGTTCTCAAGTTTAATGTCCATCTCATGATCCTTCACAACCTTAAAGATCCACCAACCAAGTTAAATTTCCCTGCAAATGCTCTTGAAACCATTGATGAACTCATTCATGACCTTGTTTGACTCCATTGCCTAATGACTTAATAATATTCCTCATTTTCTATCTAAATCTATTTGTGCATCATACCCAACCAAAAAAAATCAAAATACCCTGCACTTAACATCTAGCCTAAAATCAACCCTAATCAGTAACCAAGTTCACATATTGGCACCTACTAGAGAGATCCCTCTCCGAATCCAGGAAGACTAGGTCCTAGGATTCCAAAGCTTGGTTTGATGTTACCCTGTCCATTTGTATCTCAATCAATATAGCAAATTATGGGGAGCTAACAGGATCCATGCCTTCTTTGTAAAGTTTCTTTTTCACTTTCTCTTTTACCATTCCACTCTCTTGCACCAGCATCTTGTTTCTAAAACTTCTCAAAACTGATGTTGACTGCTGCAAATCTATCACATATTGTCCACCTCCTTTCAAAGGAAGCCTATTAGAATCCTGAAACATCTCATGACAAGAATAAGCATATTTTTGAAAGGTTTGATTCAAAACATCTCTTTTTTTAATCATTAACAATGTCAAATTATGACTTTCATTCATTATCATCTTCATTTCTCCTGCATGTATAAGAGAAAAACTTGTCTTCTTCTTATGCACTCTAATTATGTACTCAATACCATATTTAAACAAGTGATACTTATTCTCATGGAGATAAAATAATGCTTTCCTATCATACAAATAAGGACTTCCCACTACAATACGTGATATCTCAAGCACCACCACATCAAGTTCAACTTCATCAAGAAAGTTTGAACTGATCGCGAATCTTAGTATGCACTTTGTTGTAACCTACAAGTTTACATTCTTGCATATCCACCCTAAAGGATAAGGTCTCAGATGTTTAACAGTTTCAAGGTCTGGCTCCTTAACCAAGTCTTTGCAAATCAAATTGGTATGTTTAGAGACAACTCTAATAAGAAAATTTATATTCTTGTAACTTCATCAAGTGACGTTTTAACAATTTGAAGAACTAGTGCTTGCTATGTTCTTACCTTTCAAACCCATGGTTGTAATCTTTGTCTCATCTCCTGAATTTGACGCTAAGTCATGTTCAACTATAGCAACAGTTTTACCCTTCTCTTTGGCTTTCAATTTGTTTGGGTTCAACTTTGGATGAAGTTGCCAACAATGTTTTTCATCAACGCCAGCCTTTGAACAATTTTTTCATGTGAGTTTTTCTTTCGCTATTTTGAGATAGTTATTTCTCTTTCCTCTTCCATAAAACTTTCCCTCTCCTGTACCCTCACTTTCACTTTTTCCATTGTTTTATTTCCATCTTGCTTCTAAGTGTGTTAATTGAACACAAACATCATCTCTGTTGGTGGGAATAAACCTGAGAATAGTGTGCCTAAGATAAATATGCAAACCCCCAATGTACTTTAACAAAGTTTCTTGAGAATACAAATTAATACCCAAAATAAGAGCTCTTCTCCTAAATTCATGAGTATAATATTGCACACTTTTCCCTTTCAATTGTCTAAAATTTTTCCAATCCATAATGGCCTTTTGCATATAAGCTAATGAATAGAATTTCCTTTTGATGGCAGCAATAAAACTTGACCAAGACATAGAGATCTTACCATAGTTTTTAATATCTTCTTTAGTCCTTGCTTCCCACCATACAAGTGCAGATGTTTCCATCCTCAAAGAAGCCAATTGAATATTTATGTCATCTTCATGAAGGTTATAAATTATGAATTATGTGCTTATGTGTGTCAAACAGTTAAATTAGCTGAGTTTTATGAGTGAATTCAAGAGAATAAATTATTAAAATCAAATGTTGAACAACAACAACAAAAATACATAGCAAACCATCACAATTGATCCATCAACACAGAGTTTTGATGAAGGAGTTCACCCCTCCTGGCCTACATCTCCTTGGTCCAACTTCCATGGCTTGGGCCTCTGTATTAGCTGAATAGTGAAAAATTTAATGTTTACATGCATAAAATTCTCCTGAAACATACTCCAATGAGTCCATAATGTCAAAATCTATTGAAAATGACTATTCATTCTCTCTAATTGGCCTTCAGTTGATCTATGCATGGTATTCGTTCCTGGTGGCCCTTGGCTTCCTTTTTCTTCAAAGTGACAAAAAAACCTGTATAATTTCTCCTATGCCTCTGTAACCTATACCAATGTGTTCAGATCATGCCAATATGCTAGGAATAACTCTTCCTGAGCCAAAATTGGTCAAAAATTGCTCAAGATATGCCTCATTCAATTTTCCTGGGAAATATTCTCTAAATCTGGAGAAGACTCCAGATAAGTCCGCTAACCTTGGAGGGTCTGCCGGTTTTGGAGGTGCCCCTAAAAATATGCCAACCTAACTACAAACTTAATTAATGTTAAATCTGTATTAAATGGTGGATAAGCACGTTTAGCATGATAAGCAGGTTTTAAATTAATCATGGTTTAACAAACTTAAGCCAGCTCCAAAAATAGAATAAAAGAGATATGAACGCCTTAGAAATAAGCCACTTTGAGGGGGCAACCTCCAATACATTACATAAATGAACAATTCTTGGATGATACAAATGACAAAAACTTCCTTTCATATAGGAGTCTGCAAAATACAACAATCTTAGCCATCGAATACAAAATATGGCATACAAGAATAACAATATGGGGTTAGAACAATATAATAAGGGATCATAATTATTGTTATAGCTTGGGCTACGTTCCTCTCCTTCAAACAAGTGTTGTCCTCAACGCTTGATTATTTCTTGATGCTTCCGTATAAAATTCTCATCCTCCCATGCGAAATATTTTACAGGAAAGTTCTTCCATCACGAGATAATTTGAAATTGATTGCTATTGCTTAGTTCTTGTCGTTTTGATTATCGTCTTAACTTCTTTCGATGTGATGTTGATCTTCCTGTTGTTTCATTAGATTCTGCAACAAAGTTAGGTTATCCTTTGAGAGTTGGAGAACTTCTTGTTGATGCTCAATGTGATCTTCCACTAATTTATCATCCATATTAGCTATTATTTGATCCTTCAAACCATCCAAATTAACCTCCATTTCTGATTTTAAACCATCTATGTCATCTTCGGTTGCTCTTCGTAAGATCGAAATTTGTTTCACTTGGTATCGTAATTTCAATATCTCATATTGCAATTCTTCCTCTCGTGCTTTTACATAGCATAGTTTTCCAGGGCTTACTGGCAAATTATTTTATTAAATAGAACTTGTCATCGATAGAGGACACAATATGCCTCCTTGAAATTCATGGAATCGATTCAACTTGATTCTTCAAATGAAGACTTATGCAATTCGGAAAAAAATACACACCTTTTACTTGCTTTGAGGAGCTCGATATTGAAATTCAATTATCTCTATAATTGAAAATATTAGATATCTAAAATTCAGCCCTATAGTATCCCTCTGAAGCTTCTTTCAAATGCCACAGGTCTGACCTGATTTGGATTCTCCAAGACAAAGTTGTGTCCAATCTCCCACAATGACCTAATTCTGGACTGGTTCAGTAGAGCGAACTTGTACGACTTGCCACGTGTCACTGTTTTGTATTTTGTCTCTAAAATTGATAGCCAATAAACTACAGTCTGTGTACTTGCGACCAATTTTTACGGCACTTCAATCCGATGCCCAGAGAGAGAGTTATTGAACTTTTCCCACGATCACCTCTTTGAGATGCAATTCAGGAGCCTGAAAAAGCACTACCTTCCACAGATCATATCTCCAAAAATATTGCGAACCAAGATTTGAAATTTTTTGATGAATTTCCTCAGGATTTTAGTTTGCCCAATATGAATTTCAGACTCGAACCTTCGACAAACAGTTATAGCGAAAATCGCCTAATGACCGTTTAGGATTCCGAAAAATACTTAATTTACAGATGATATTCTGAAAAGGCTAACTGTAATTTTAAATTTTGAAAATCAGATTTTCTATTTTGACCCTAAAAATTTTCAGTCGAAATTTCTAGAAAAAAGTATCAAAATTCCACGATGACCTGCTTTGGAGCAAAGCGAAACTTAGAATCCAAAGTTTCCGAGCGCAAACTACCAGGTAACTGCCATCAAAATAGAAGAAAAGGAAGAGACATGTAGGCCTTTGAAATGTTTACTTGAGGGGAAACTTCCAACAACAGCATAAATGAACAATTTTTGGATGATATAAATGAAAACTCTCCTATATATAGGAGTCCATGGGGCCACAATGTAATCCTAGTGGGCCACAATGTAATCCTAGCCGACCTAACAATAATAATGCAAGGGCACAATAATAACAATATGGGGGTTAGAATAACATAATAAGGGACTACACTATTAATATAGGGGCTTAACACATATTATGTTAATTAATCTGTGTTGAACACTTAATTCCCGTTGGTTTAATCTTCGCCTACGCCATTGGTTAGGTGATAAAGACATATGGGAGGGGGCTGGCCCCCTCTCTTCCTGCTGTCAGAGAACACATATAATTCAATTAGATGTCAGGTGCTTTGGTTATTAGGACCCATTTTGATGGCCCGATCGTATGGGCGTAGAGTAGGTTGGGGGAGGTCGTGGGGTTGAGCTCGGACCTCTACCCATCCGATATATATTTTTCCATCATGTCATACGCGCTCTTACCATGGTTTAAAACTTTGGTTTAATTATATATGCTCCACCATATGCTATATACGCTCGGACTAAGCTCAAACCTTGGGCTATGAAATATGATTTGCCAACTTTGCAATATATGAATAATGTGCTCCATAATATATATCATATAATAAGTTTGAACTTTGGATTAATAAAATCAATCCGACCCGAAATCCAACCTCACCATAAATATAAAATATGGATTTACACCATAGTTAACAATGAAATTCAAAACTTGGAGTTTTAAAGGGTCCACCAAAGGGGGGGCGTGGCGCCCCTTGGCTACACCACATGTCAGCCTCTAGTTGGCTACCCATCCATATAAAAACATTTTGAATTCAACCTAAGGAGAAGATATATAAAAAAACTTCACCTTAAAACCAATTCGGCGAATCTTGTTGTGACATTTGTCACAGTGCCATTGGGAAAAAACTAAATAATATTCTCTGCATGCTGACTGGGTTTCCATGTCATCAACCTGTCACTATTGTGCAATTATTTTTAAAAATTCGTCTGTTGTGAATGGTGGTCTGCAGGTTATAACTTCTTCATCCGGAGTTGGTTTTCGATGAAATGAAGTGCAGCGGATTCCTGGTGACGGGCCGGTCGCAGTCATTCAGTTTCAAATCAATTATGAGCATGCTAATTATTGAGCTTTTACACTGAGCACCTGATCAAGTGGTGTAGGTGTTAGAAAACATTTTACTTTGATAGTAATATTCCAATCTCGAATTTGCTTGTAAAACAACATATTCAGATATGACCCACCTCAACTAAAAGGAATCATAACAACATATACAAGGAAGGAAACATTCAATGTAAGTGGTATAATGTTTCATTATGCATTCCCTTAACCATTTAATAAATCAGAATACATTAGAGAAATTTTAAGGTCTAAAATGGGCCTCCTAAGGAATATTATAGATATAGTGGAAATAATAAAATAAGATTAGATTACCTCATCAAGTTTTGGAGGGAAAAAAGACAAAACTATTTTTTCAATTTGTATTTTCAACTTATCTCCCTATGATTTTACTCAAATTTTGAACGAGAGCACTCGTTGGATAATTTTGCATCTGAGGAGTACCCATGTTGCATACTTTCGATGGACCCTACTACATGAAAACTATGAAATACATGAAAAAGCGTGATTGAAATCATTTTTTTCATGTATTTCACAACTTGCGTGTAGTAGGGTCCATCGAAAGTAAAAAACACGAGTACTCCTTAGATGCAAAATTAAATTCTGCATCCAACAAGTGTTCTCACTTGAAATTTGATTAAAATCATAGGGAGATAAGATGAAAATGCAAGTTGAAAAAGTAGTTTTTTTTTTTTAATCATTATACCATTTTACTCCAAAAATGGTGAACCATCCCCAATGGTTGGCATCATCATATTAAATTATATTGGTTCTTATAAAGTTGATTTTTTTTGTACATTTTTAAGCCCATTTTTTACCTCAAAAATTCTCTAATGCCTTTTGCTTGAAGGTGAAAAATTAAACACATTGACAAAATATTGCGAAAAAACTTCATGTTATGCTTATTGATGAGGCATATTTGATAGGTTGAAAATTATTATACCAAGTTGAAAAACATTTATGGGAAATAAAGCATAATTTGTTGCCTTATTTTGTAGAAATATTGATGCAATATTTTCAGGTGACTTGTTCCAAGCGCAACTGATCAAGGATTCTCTAATTTTTTAGTAACCAATTTTAGCAGGGGAAAAAATAGTATATTATTTTTTGAAGGAAAAAGTGAAATGATATGAATTTCATATCACAATGGATCAAAAAGATAAAAAAATTCATTGAAATCCTGAAGAGAATGTGAGTTAATCAATAATATGATGAATACATAAAATATAAAAACGATACGTACTCTAGACTTGCTCCACTAGATCCATTGTTTCCATAGCTATTTTATAGGAACAAGGATGTACAAAAGCATAGTAAAAAGTGTTGTCACGTGTAAATGAAGAGCTAATAGTTATTGGTGTGATTGATGAATCTCACAGTAAGGAAATAGGTTATGTAGCATATGAGAAAACAATGAGATTACCATCAAGAATCCTTATCAAATGAAATGTTATCATTGAGATATATGCAGAGAAATATAATATATAAGATGGCCTTGTTAATGGAACAGATGGAAAATGCAAAAAATATACAACAAATAGAAAAAATGTTGATAAGTTATGGATAGATTTTATAAATCGAAAAATTGGTAAACTACAAACTTAAACAAGTATTGTGAATTATATGATGAAAAAATTTCATCAAATTGGAATCCAATGTTACATGTTCCAAAACCATCAACATGCCAAAGCAAGAGCTTTAGAACTGTAGTACGGAAACAATTTTCGATACAACTAGCTTGTGCTAGAAAAATTCATCGATTAGATGGCTTAACATTGAATGGACTTGCATTTGATCCAAGTGGTATATTGACACATGGAATAGTTAATGATGGGCCCTGGTATTGCATCAAGGATGTTACAACTCCCAAGGCTATCAACTTAAATTATCAACCCGGGGTTCGTACACTTAGAGATGCCAATGTTATATGCCCAGTAGGTTAAGTTCTACTCATGTCACCCTCAATCATTAGATTAGATCAAGGTATTCAAATACCAATCTTTCAACTGACTACAAAGAGAATTTCCTATGAAAGCATATCATGATTGCAAGGAATGAACATGATTCTAACTACATAAATGAAAATTACATTCATAAAATGTAAAGCCTAATTGTAATTGCTTGAAAGGAATAGACTAGTCTAGTTGCAGAAGTAAACCATGCTATGCTACTTGCACATTAATAAAATAATAAGTCTACTTTCATGAATCATTTATCTAATTACAATTTTCTTGAAAAGGAGTAATTAAATCTTCAAAACAACTATGGAATTCAAAAATACTAAGTCTAATTCTACTTGTTGTCTTTTGTTTTCTGTTTGGAAAATATAGGATTGGAGTGGTCTTGGAGTTCCCTTAATCATGAAATCAAATTCTGGGGGCCATTATGCAACTCCAAATTGAAAATTTCAAAGTCTAGAGCATATCTGGTTGGATTTAAGCAATGTTACATGACTGCTAAAAGAAGTGCTACATGATGCCATGTTTTTCTATAGGAGTGGATCTGAGAGCTTTCTTAGGGCAAGGAGGGTTTCTTGAAGGTGAAGGAAAGTGGACGAAGGTGAATGAAAGGCATGGGAGTCCTTTAATCCTAGTACCTCTCGGAGGCCTACCTTGCACAAACGATCATGCCCACGATGTCCTTCATTGGCCTGTAAGGGTGATCTCAGTGGCATAATTTGAGAGCAGTATGAGGTGTCGAGGAGGAAAATGGAATGGCCTATGTGGATGTGGATGAGTGTCCCAACCCTTCAAATTCAATAATAATCCTAGAAAAATAAACAAGTACATGTATTAAATGATCAATATTGCAGCAAAATGAATCAAGGTGGAAAATTTGAGTTGAATGTTATTTCGTCAAGATCTACTCTATCCTACAACATGCATTTAATCTCATTGCCAAAGAAATTTTGATAAATCCTGAATTGTATAAACCAAGAATTCATAACAATTTCAATCCAAAAATAAATAATTTCCAAGAAATCGTAAACACAAATTTTTGGCTTTTTATTGTAAATCCTTTGACCACACTTCCCACAAGTGAGGTGGTAGTCCAACCTACAACTAAAATTTTGCAATATAACCCTACTCAAGCAAAGAAATAAGTAAAATTATTTGCACAAAAAAAAAAGAATAGAATACAAGAGCGAGACTAAAGCCTCTGGGTTAGGCCCAAACCCAAGTGTTTCATCCCTCGAAAGCTAACTTAGATGGAAGCCAAAGGTAAAATTTCTATTAACAAAAAATAAGAGTTACATATATTACATGAAAGATGAAAATAAAGGTATCAAGTACTAGGCCCTTAATATCTATTGCTATCTCCGATAAAATTTGAAATCCTAATGAGCCTTTCGGCTTTTTTATTTATTAAAAAAGTAGATGAGGGGCAACTCCCTTGAAAGGAGGATTACTCCCCTCCAAGATATCAAAATTGGTGGATCTGGTTTCCTTGGATCTTCACATACACTTGAGTTCCTCGACTGCTAGTTAATTCGAGTTGTTGGTGAGGAAACATGGATCTCAAGCCGAGTTGGAGAGTTAATGTAGTGGAAAATCCCCCCTATATTCTCTCTAGATGTATCCAAAAATCCACTACATGGTAAATATATCCAAAAATTATTCTTTTTCATGCATATTAATCACATTATTCCATGAAATATAACAAGCACCCTTTAGTCTTCCTACTATGCATATTATGGCTAAAAATGAAAATGAATGTGAGAAAAAGACAGTTTTAAGGGTTGGAGGATAGCACAATGGGCCTCAAAATATACATATTGATGGGACCCATCATCACCTCCCCGTTCAAGGTGTTGCTCACCCTCTAAGAAACTCATTCTCTGATGTGAAGTTCATTAATGGCCCTGGCAGCTTCTATGATATCACAAGGCATTTCAAATGGTGTGACTTCCTATAGATAGAACCCTAAATTTGATTCTAGCTTTTCCCACTCCTTTTGTTATTATGCCTAGTCTCTTCTTTCCTGTAGGCCTAACAATGAGGACTGAGTTTGAGCCCAATCCAATCGATCTTCAACCTTTTCGCGATTATTTTGTAGAGTGGGGTTCTCTCCAAGGCATTTCTCTATCTTTATGGAGAGTGATATTCTATGATTTGCAAATTGTGAGGCAAGGAATGCCATCTTCTTTGGAAAGCCTACAAAATTTAGGTCCTCAACATCATAAAGGTGTCCTCAAAATGGAGGATAGCTTTTTCTTGGGTTTCCATATTGTTTGAGTGTGTTTGGTGCACGTATGTACGAAATCACACCAACTTAAGGGGTGTGGTCTACCCATTTAAGTTATTGGTAACAGGAAGAAAAAGAAGTGGAGTCAAGAAAGTTAGTGGAACAAGCTAGAATCATAAGCATACTAGATAGAGAAATAGCATGCATATATAAACTAAAACTAAACTAAAACTAAAAAAAAAGAAACACAAGCTCTAAAAAGAGTCAAATGACAACAATAATTCAAACGGTGGCTCTTGGCCCCTCTTATTGAGCGCTGGTAGTAAAATAAGAGTGAAACTTTACCCTCTTGCCAAAGGGCCCCTAGAACATGGGTTCTAGGTCCTGATGCAAGGATGTTTTTACCCCAAGCTTTCCTCGATACAAAGTCTCCCTCTCTCTCTATTGTGATGGAATGAACTTGTTGGATGGCCAACAATTGAGTGCCCTTTATCTTCAGCTCCGAATCACACACTGCTGGTATTTCTTTGGAAATTCTGGCCAGCATAACAATGTGTTCACAAGTTCTTCATCTCATGATCGTCTTATATAGGAGAATTCAAATCCTCCTTCGCTCTCTTGGTACAATGTGGATGGTGACCCAAGAGAGGGGTATGATTCCTTTGTGTGCTCCAAATATTCCATTGTGTGCTCACTTGATGTTTAAGGAGGCGTTGGTGGCTATCCTTAGGCAGATTCAAGTGAGGAATCACTTATCCTATGCTTTGTGTGGTCCCAGAAAGTGACATTTTTCCACTCCCAGGATTACACACATTTTAGGTCATAAGGCATGCAAAGGCGCTCTTCATGAATAATAATGCATGCAAAAGCATTTATTACTTCCTCAAATTTGATTTTCCTCAGACCTTAGAGATTTTTAAATACTTTCCAGATCCTGTAATGTCTTCCAGCCTTGTTAAATCCTTCTGCTTGACATTAAACAATGTCGTCTTTTGCTTGTATTATTTTCTAGTGTTAACAGTTGCCCCCTAATGTGTGAGGTCTAGGAAGAACTGTATAGCCAAAATACATTATATTTTCTTTTCTATATGTCATGCGTAGAGAGAGAGAGACCTGCGTGAAGCTTGGAATTGGAAACACCCTGCATCGGTTCCAAGAATGATCATGTCCTAATGGACCCCTATAAGCAAATATAATACAATACATATACAAATTTTCTATGAGGCGGGCATGTCCCATGCTCGTGATGTTGTGGCTAGATAAACAAATCTATTTGACATATATGTGTTCTGTCTATATCACTGATATGGTAGTGATCTAGTGGTTGCTGATGACGACTACTGATGCCCTCTGGAGCATTGTTTCTATGACAATAGGTGGAATATGGTACCCATATCCATAAACTTGGTATGGAATATAGCTGCGCATTGTACACATAGGCACTGGTTGGGACCTTCCTGTGTAAGCATTGCTGAAAGAGACGCTTATGGAGGCATGGGTCTTCGACGAATTTGATCACATTGCAATGGTTGTAAGGTACAATACCATCTTGTCATGAAAGATTTTGTTGTAGTCGAATTTCAGGAGGATCGATGACATCTATGGTCAATGATGTCTCCCATAATGCCACCCGAGGATTCCCCTTTTATGGAGAGGGGTGATCCAAGGTACCACTTCCTTTTTGCAAAATAGGTGTCGAAGTCGAAAAAAATGAAGCCTCAACCCACCGAGGGGTCGCCGACATGAGGGTTCAGGGACCTGGATGTGATGATTTTAACATAGGCATGTTGGCCAAGGGTGACTGAAAGCTGATGATGGGGGTTCAATGGCCCAAGGTCGGAGTATACTGAGTAGCTTGGTGGAAGTCATAGTTTTTTCTGATGGGGAAACCCTTGGAGTCGGTAAGAATTCTTGGGCGGGTATAAAGTGGCTATGAATGTCAAGGCAGGTTGTGTGTGGGGGTGTAATACTCCAACCAAGGGTGTTCAGGGACTGCTGCCATGGGATGAAAATATGGATGGGAGGGTGAGGGGACGTGGTGCACCGTTTGCGGTCTTTGTACACTTACCAAAAGAATAAAATAATGGGGTTTAGTTTGTACAAAACACAGAGACGAGTACCCCAAAACATGAAAGTGTTCACTCACTGATGTTATGAGGAAGGTTTTTTTTTTTTTTTTTCTGAGGGTGGGGGTCCCATTGGTTGGTCTCATGTGTGGGGTTGATGAAGCGGATGAAAAAGTATCGTAGATGGGATTATGCTAGTGGAGGTATGTTGGGCCAAATGCAAGGTGCAGTGGTGCGCTTTTGATCTTCTTGTACAACCTAATTGTCTGGGAAGGGGGTTTTAGTTTGTATGGTAAAACTTGACCTTATGCATGGTGTATGGATGTGCATGAGGTGCTTCCTAGGCTAGAGTGGTATGGCCATGGCATCACTTTTGTTGTGATATATGGTCTACTGTGGGAGACAAGCACCATGGAGGAGAGGCTCTATCGACCAACGAGGATGTTTATCATGTGCAGGGTGAGGTGATTGTAAACATGGTTAGATATGAGGACCCTATGGTTTATTTCTGATGGAGAAATGATATCAGGATATGAAAAGTTTATAGAACTCTATCATGCTAGGGGTAGGATGATACCTGCTTTGGAACTTTCTATGAACGGAGTTGCGAATGGTTTTGCGAGCTTTTCCTGCAAAAACAACTACCTCAAGTGAAATCATATTCTTTATCAAATATTATTGAAATTCATGAGCTTTAAAAAAGAATATGAGATAGGGCATACTTGTCAGTGCTGAAAATTTATTTTTTTGGGAGTGCGAATTTTTGGCATCACCTATGTTCATCATGGAGTGTTGATTATGGTGTAATTTACGATTTGGAGAATGTGTTAGTTCCCAAATCCACCTTAGGTTGAAATAAGGCAGAAGAAGGACAACACCAAACCACGCTCAGCCTCGTAGCTAGCCCTACGAGGACAGGAGAGGACTCTCTCCGGGTCAATCTCAATGAAAATATTCAAAGGGGCTTGAGATGACGATAAAAGCAACTGATATTAGGCTAGATAAACAAATAGGAGGGCTTGATTTTGATTTTTGGGGATTTTGTTGGAAAAGGGGAAAGACAATTTTTGGGCTTGGGGATGAGGCCAAATTCTTGCAGAGTTCAAGTTGGGGCAGGGTAGGCAATGACTTTGATGTCTTACATAAAATGAATGGATGGAAAGACTGTTGAGGAGCTGAAAAGGGCAAGAGAGTGCAAGGATCCTCTTCAAACTGACGAAAAACACATAAAACTAAACAAAATTTTAAGGCAGAGCACCAGCAAATCAATGAATTCTACCTCAATTACTCATTTGTTTAATTCAGAAGCATAGAGAAGGGAAATGGCATACATATAACATTAATGACACTTACAATAACATGAGAAGAACATCATCAAAACTCAGAAGCCACAAGGATCCCAACAAGTGCTGCAAAACTCTGGTCTTTCCTTTGCCAAAAACTGAAATGAATGTACAATGAGGTGCCAAACTTTTCCCAAGTATCCAGCCAGTTCCACCCTTGAAAATGACTCAGAAAATACATGATATAGACCAGCCCAACCCATTCCGATGCCTCTAGGGGTCGAGCTCATCCTTCTAGGAGCTGTTTCAACCAATTCTAAACATGGAAATGAAATCTAGGCAGCCAAACAACTTGCCTCTATATGCTAGGGAACTGATCCATTCACTTAATTTTCACTTTTTAGTGAATGAATCCTCTAGAACAAGTAAATATATGCCAAAATTACATCATGGTTACCAAATAAATCATGATATATCAATCATCACATGAAAAAGTAAAACTAGTCAAAACTGGGCGAATCTCTGAGCTGAAGAGTGAAAATGAGGCAAAATTTCTCTATGCGCCACGCCCAAAAACTCAATGTGTCGCTCCACTTTGGAGCTGATTTTGAGGTACTTCCTGAAGTCCAAATTGAGCTCATGATATCTCGTTGGAAAGCCCTGGATGTCTTCTATCCAACCCAAGTGGAATTTTTTAATTTGGAGTTCATTTTCCCCTCCAAAACTGCAATCTCCCAAGACTGGTTCTTGCTGGTGCAAAAAGTGGCAGAAAGGCCATTTTCAAGGTGTTTTTGGCCCTTTAGGCAGCCCAGAATTTGATGAAATGCTTCGGCCATTCCTGAAAATACATAATATATCATAAAAAACCCAAAAATGAAAATTTTTCCTCTAGAATATCTCTCAAACGTAAGCGCGCGTCAGGTGGCGCGACACGTCGGGCGGAAAACCCTGTTTTGTGACCAAAAAATCGAAAATGACAAAATTTTATCCAAATTCCTTGAAATTTGGGCTGGAGGTCCATAATCAAGTACCATGCTTAGCCAAAGAAGCTTTGGCCAAGATTCGGAGTCTATCCTCCCTTTTGCGCCGTTTCAGTGCCCTCCTGGTGCATGCAGTTCAGTGGTGAAAACACTGTCTCGGTCATATGAGCTATCTATGTCTGTCTCCATGGTGTTGAAAGTATATTTCAAGTGAATTTTTGACCTGTATGAGATGGAAAACAACAATTTGGTGTATTTGCCTCTGATTTCCAAATGTGTGCCAAAGGGAAGGGATTGTGGTAAAAATGGAGCAGCGGGAACAATGAAGTCTTGCCAAGTGGTAGTTTGCCCTTTGAGGATTTGAAAAAATTTGGAAGAGGGGAAAACCACTTGAATTTTGGAGTAACTTGGGATTTTGGGGATTTTTAACAAGTGAGATGGAAAGAGGGAATGAAGGTGAAATGATAAGACTTGGGATGGAGAAATAAGGTACGAGATGATATGAGTGGTTTGGAATATAAGGGAATAGGGGATTAACAGTGATGATAGGATTACAGTGAAAGGAAGGGATGGAAAAAAAGGGAAATGAAAAAATTTGGCACCACAATCACTTTAAAACACAAATTATAAAACCCTAAGGGAGCAATTTCTAACAAGTGAATAGGGTTTATAACTTGACATTCAAATTCTCATATTCCCTTTCCAAACGAAACCAAACGCTGGCATAATAGCATTTAAAAAACTCAAAAACTTATTTGAAACATAGAATATTGAGTCAATTTTGAGTTTTCATGAAGCAGAGGCAAAAATTAGGTGTTCTGGCCCAATGCGCCGCGCACCAACCCAATGCGCCATGCCATAAATAGTGCATTTTGCAAGAGGCTTTTGGAGGCCTTCCCAGTGTCCAAATTGGGCGCATGATAGCTTGTTGGAAATATATTTGAGTATACTTTCCAACCCAAGTGGAATGTTGCAATTTGGAGTTCATTTACCCTGTCAAAAATCAAATCTCCAAAGACTGGCCAAAATGAGTAGAATGAGGCTGCCTCAAGGCAGAGTGCTGTTGCAGTCAATTTTTGAAGGTCTTCCTCAACTCCAAATTGAGCTCATGAGAGCTCATTAGAAATATATTTGTGTCTAGTTATCATTTGACTCATCAAGCAAGTCATTTGGCCAACCAAGTTAGGAGAAATCTTGATTTTCCCAAGGTCACTTCAGAGGTGCATCAATTCTTCTGAGGCAACTGTATTTTTGACATTTCTCCAAAACCATGATACCTGTGTAAAAAATGAAGGATTTTTTTCTTCCTTGGCATGTTTTGGACAAAAATTTCTCTCAGTTTTCCAAAATTCATCTTTTGTTGCTTTGAAACATCATTTGAGTGAAACCTATCCCAATGTGAAACAAGGGATTTGTCAAAATGAAGCGAAATGAAGGGGATAAGGGGCTTCTAAATTCTTGGGGAAATTTTGGGAAGTAGGGAGGGATGTTAGGAAGTAGGGGAAAGTGGAATTTTAGGGATTGAGTGAGGGGAAGGGGTCCAAAATGGAAAAACACAGGCCTAGCCTAGAAAATTGCCAAGTTGTAGCAAGAAACTAGGGTTTGTGCAAAAATGAGGAATTTGGGGGATCTTAGTGATGGGAAGTGTTTATTAAGGTACATTAAGGATAGGGGAAGGTGTATGAACATCAGGATACAAGTTTTGATGATAATTTGACCATCCAAGAGAAATTACCTCCAAAACCCTAGGAGAGGGAAATGGACCTTACCTAGGCACAACTGAAGCATGAACAAGGTGTAAAATGACCCTGTGGAACTTGACATGATGATGAAAACCCTCTGAATGATGGTACACTCAGCTGAATGGTGACATGGACCGACATTTGGACAACTTTGACAGGATTAAAAACAAACCCTAGACCTAATACCTAGTGACCAAATTTTGTTTGAAGACTCACTGAAATGACAAGATTTGACCTTGACACTTTAAGATCACTTGGTAAGAGCATGTTTTATCACTGGAGGAAGGCTGCAAAGGCTGACACTAACAGAATGGACCTTTTTATCTCTCGTTATGGTCCTCCCAAGTTTTTGAAAAGGGCGATATAGGTGAATAGGGCCCTAATTCAATTCATTTGTACTTGCTGAGTTCTTGAGAGGTTAGAAGCTTCTGCGTAGTAGTTCTTTGCCGTTGCAGTCAAGCTAAGCACCAAATATTAGTGAGATCATGCCCAGGTAACCTCCATGACGTCCTGCACTTTAATTTTTTCAGTTTGATGGTGTTGGGGTCCGTATAGACTTGGTTTATATGGATTCTGGGTGTTTTTTGCCCTAGATTGTGTGGGCGATCAAGGAAAAGGTGCACCCTCTGTGCACATTTTTCAGGGATAAGTATGCCAAGAGAACTCTGTTCCCCTTCTTTGGTGCGCCCTAAGCGCACCTGTCTGAGGGACAGGCGCGCAAAGTCGAGGTGAATTTCTTTTGGTTTTTTGCTTATTTTTTATGTTTTTTCTGTACTGATGGGTACCTGTTTTGGTGATAGGTTGTTGTGGAGGGAGCGGAATTGGCCCGAGCTCTGAACTGCAAAAGGATGGGGAGACAATGCAAAGCATGTCTTGGATATGATCCTTTTTCTCCTTTTCTGTTGCATATTGTTTCACTCCACCTTTGTTTCTAGAGTTCATGTGCCAGATGACTTTCCTTAATCGACCAAGCACTTGAACGAGCACATTAAAAGCCCAATTTTATTACCAATCTGTTACAAACTGGAAAAATTCCTGGTAATTATTCGCCTTTCCCTCATATCTCTGTAATTTCATATTAAGATGCCTCCAAAAAATAAGAACACTGAAGACTCTACCAACCCAATATTGCACCCCCCTTTCGACCTCGATCACATTCCACTTGCAAGCAAAGAATTCAAAATCATCTATAGAAAAAATACCAGGATGAGTCCTAAAATAGATTTAGAAAGGAAGGTGGAACAAGGAGCTACCATGATCGTCAAAGCACCACTGTCTTCAGCACAATCAGGTAGAAAATTTATAACATCTCCAGCAATGTCATCAGTGTCATAGGATCAAATGGACTCAACCGAAACCTCTAAGCTTGTTCAGGGAGAAAAGGAGGAAAGTATATTTTACATGTACAAAGAGATTAAGCTAAAAAATGAGATTCTCAAGAGTAGCACCTACACATAGTTCTGGAAAAAAACTTCCAGTTCACAAAGCATGCTTCTATTATCCTTTGATTCAGAAAAAGCAAGGATCCAAATGGCCTTCCTAGAGGCTCAAATTCCACAGCCAAAGACATCAACAGACTACAAAAAGACAACCTTTGAATTTGACACCAAGGACATTCATCCCATTGATCAAATCGAGATGCATAAATAGACATAGGAGATGATTTGGTCTACACTAACCAGCACAACCATGAATGTTTCAAAATTGCAGGTGTCTCTTTCAAATATCTAATCTCCGCTGAAGATGGAAAAGATTTCCTCTCTGGCTAAAAGACACAAGGATCAAATCATTGGAAGATCTAGTTGTTAAAATCGGGTATGATCTAGAGAGTGTAAAGGCATCAGAAGAACTAATTAGAAAGAAGAATGCTAATATTGCACACTGAGGAAGCAACTAAAACTGCCAGCAATAGAATATCCACATACCAAGGATATAGAAGAGTCTGAAACACAGAAGGAATATATGCTAAACAGGGAAAATTTTAAGGGTGGAAAATTATTTTAAGGTTTAGAAACCTTGGCGAATCTTAATAGTCCCTAATATGAAAACTATAAAAAAATTTGGCGATATGTTTGTAAAAATATTCAAATTTATAATAATTTCATATAGTCTCTATAAAAATTTGGCGATTTTTAAGGTAAAATATTTTTATGCTATAAAAATTGGGCGAATAATTCTTAGAAAAAATGGAAATTGAGGAATATTTTTTTTGAAAAAACATAGAAAATTAGCCCTCTTACGAATATTAGCCCCTAAAATTTTCCCTGATGCTAAATTTAATCATGGAGAAAAGTGCCCAAATTAGGAAAATGGAGATAGAAATGGATAATTTGATTAAGGAGAAGGAACAAAATCCACAAGGGGCCATAGTTCCTTTGAATTAAGTACCCCTCACATCAATCCCCACTATAGGTGCTATAACATCAACACTGCCTCCAGCCCAACCTGCAAATGCTGCTAAAAATTTTATTAAGGTCATAGAGAACATGTCAATACAAATAGAAGAGATAAAGAGACTAAAATGGCAAGTAAAATATTTGTAGGAACAAAACAACAAAAGTGAAGCTTCACACTTGGCTGAAGCACAAAGATCCCAAAGACGACTAGAAAGTATAACTCCAAATGCAGTTAAAGGATTAGCAACGCAGCAAAGACAGAAAGGAAATCTCAGCAGGAACTTCCTCCAAATCAGGGCCACCTCTAGAGTAGTTCCAACCTATCCTATTAATTAGCAGAAAATATAATTTGTTTTAGATTTGACTAAATATACCTTGTTCAGTTGTGACAGAAGTTTTTTTGTAAATATTAGTATAAATACTTTAGACTTCGAAGTATTATGGGTTGGTTGATTCTTACTTTCCATAATCTATTGTACTTTTTCCAGTTGATGGAATCATCATTTATAAAATGACTTCTTCACGGGATTCATGTGTTGGACAAACTAGTAAAGTGCTTCTCATCATCTATGTGTTATTTCTTTGTTTCCATTATCGTGCTTTCTTAAATCTGGATTACTTAACAGAAACTGTGATGAAAAGAATTTTTTGAAACATACACTCTGATTATGGATGTGGGTAATTTAAATGTTTTCCTCTGATGTCAAGTTAAATAATTCTTAATTTCTCTTTAGATTTAATTGAATATTTCTTTTTATTTAGTTACATGCCATTTTAAATCTAAAAGATCCAATTAGTTCACCTACCTTGCCCTGTGAAACTCCTTGAAAATTTGATACAAATCCATGTTATTTTATAGACTCCATAGCCCAATGGAAGTATAGGCGTTCAATCAACCAAATAAATTACAACAAGACATAAACAATTACACAATCATAACTAGCCTAAAATTCCCAACAAATAAAGCTAAATATGACAGAGAGATCCCTCTCTGAGCTTAGAAGGGCTAGCTTCTAAACTTAAAAGCAATTTTGTGGTTACCTCTATGTTTTCTTCCACAACCTCAAAAATTACAGAGTGATAACACTTGGTTCCTTAGCCTCGTCTTCTTCCTTTTGTTCCAGTACACCAACATCACTTATCACTAACTGTTCCTTTACCTTTGTATCTTTCTCCATTGGTTTTTCATTTTATTGTTTAATGCCCTAGATAGCATTATGAAAATGTCATAGTTTGACTCCAATTGTTGTAGTTGGAGGCCTCTAAAGGACAACATTCTCCTAAAGCCTTTTTTTTCTCAATTTCACAAGCTAATGATTCCTCAACTCGACATTACAAGTGTACAGTTTTGGTATACTTGGGTTTTGTGCTTTTGGAGAAGCCAATGTTTGGAATGAGTTTACACTTTGTGATCAAAAAATTTCCATGCTAGCCTCTTTTTTATTAAAAAACTTAATGGAAGAGGTTGGATATAATTATAGGCATGTTGCAGTAGAATCTTGCAAAGAAATATTTGTCAATAAATGGAGTTCACAGTTGTCATGGACATGTTCAAAAGGAGCATCTTATTATTTCTAGTGGACTTTTGTGTCTAGAATATATTTTCTTTAGTTGTGAGAGTTCACATTCCACATAACCATTTCAATAATATCACCGGTATATTTGATGTTTTCATTCGGGTTATTGTTTATTAGAATTTTAAGTTGGAAGGTTTGCAAGATTCCATTTCCAGGGAAGTGGATTTGAAATTTGATGAAAGCTTTGATAATGATTTGTGGGAGATGGCATTGTTCACATCTTTTGAGAGGAAAAAAAATGAACAAGAAAATAATCTCAAAGGTGATGAAAATAGGTTCAGAAACATTTGACAATCATGAAATAGAACAATTTTTGTGGGACTTGTAGTTCAATACTACTGTAATCCACCAGGAAAGTCTTCTGCCACATTTGTAAACGAAGTGTTGACTTCATGTGTTGTGAATATTGGTACTCAAGTTGCATTTGTGTTGTGTATTGAGGATGGAGTCAATATGCAAACAATAGGTGTGACTCCCCCATCTGGTGGGGAAGATATATGACGGCGTCTCCCTGATCGCAATTCTCAAATGAAGACACTCAAGCAGGTCTGGTTTTATTTCTTATTTCATTGGTGAAACAATCAATGACCCACATTATCATGTGCCAAAAAAATCTAGTGCATTGTATTTGATAAAACAGGTACCCTCACAAAAGGAAAACCCTCTGTTACTATTGCTAAAGTTCTATCAAATATGAAACTCGGAGAATTTCTTAAAATATTTGCTCCTTGGTGTAATATTTAACAACAGAATCTTAACCCTACCCATGAAATTATGACCTTATCGAAAATCTTCTAACTTCGTCTTCCCATTCTAAAATTGGAGGTATTACTAAATTCCCAACAATAATAGCCATGAATCCACAGTCAATGTCAATACCATTCAAGTGCCAGAAAAACGTGATATTTTTCAAGAATTCAATGCTAGATTTAATCTTAACCATTTACACAACTAATCCAACAATCCTCAAATTTCCCGGAGCGTTGATTTAGGGTTCACTCTATAATTTAAGTCGTTTTTAAATAGAGGTTGGATATAAAATGATTCCCAAGATAGAAAAAAATACGGTACTCTTCCACATGCAATAAAGGTTTAGATCTAAAATTATTCATTATTTTCACTATTGTTCAAACAAGGTTTCATTAGATTTCTATGGTGACATCCATCAAACACATTCAACAAAATTGATTCAAACAAAGCTTAGTAGTGAGCATCCATTGGCAAGCGTAGTGATGGACTATATATATCACTTTCATTTATTTTGCGACCCACCTATAACTATGGATATGCAAGGGCTTGGGACCAAGAATATTGCTTGATTAACTTCCAAAAAATTTGAAGCTCTTGCTGGAAAATATGTAAGACATTCAATAGATGGGATATATATTTTGGTTGGTAACTCGAAGCTGATTTTTGAATGTGGAGTATCTACACCTTTAGTTGCGGAGGATTATTTAAAGGATACGAAATAACATGCCAGAATAGAAATTTTGGTGGCCTTTGATAAAATACTAGTGGAAATGTTGGCCATTTTATATCCACTTAAAAGGGAGGTTTTTTTTGTCATAGAAAGTCGAAAGAAAATGGGCACACACCTAATCATGGTTACAAGAGATAACTAGACAATAACTCAAGTTGTTCTGCAAGAGTTGGGTACTCAAGATGTCAAGGGTAAGGTCGTTCCCACTGGAAAATATGAAACAATTCATTCTCTTTAGAAGCATGGAGTTTATGATATGCAATGGGAAGCCATATATAAATCCTAGGAACTCAATTGGGTTAAAAACAAGCACTTCCCATTCTCAGTTTCTTCGAGGAAGAAATTCCAAAAATGAAAATTAATCGACCATTGAAATGAAACACAATAGCCCACATCAATATCATCTGCCAAATATGTATAGCTGAAATTTTTTTAGTAGTATGAAGTTCTCTCAAGAAAATTAAATTGAAAGGCTTCTACCTGAATCTCACATTCACAATACTTGTAAAATATATGGGTAATGGGGTATGTTCGAAAACACGACGTTGGTTCTACACGAGATAAATTCCTTTAACTGGAAATTGTGATCATCCAAATAGACATCTTAAAGTGGTGCAAGCCCTATATCAACAAAATGTAGGGCCCCTACCCCTCCCATACACCATGCCTTAGTAGAACTAGGTGCCATATAAGATTGGTTTCTTCTCATCATAAGAGAGCCAAAACTAGCCACTAGTTGTTCTTTTTCTATCATCAATACTTCTAAGTTAATTAAAAAATGCTTGCAACCCAATTGGCTTCCTGCACATGATGATCATAGACCTGCAATATAATATTGATATCATTCTTCCCTTTCCCAAGGGAAACTTTAGACTTCTAGTTCCAAATAGGGTATCAACCCAATATTCTTCATATCCATTTCAACAACCAACTCCTTCTTTCATTGTGGAGTCAAACATATCATAAGGAAGCATTCCCGGGTTCATCCATCACAACCTTGATATAGAGGTTGGAATTATTTTTACCGAGCCTTTATAGGAATGTATCAAATGTGTAAGTCACAAGGTCTCTTGAATTCAACATTAGAGAATTTTTCAAGTAGATATCCATGGACATATAGTCCATAATGCCAAATCTAAAAAATGCTCATAGAAGTGAATCAACACCATTATTTAGAATATACAATGGCCTTTAATGTTTTAGTATTGATAATTATTATGTATATATCTCCATTAACATATTTCTATTGAAGGTTTTGCTACAATTTTGGAAAAGAGTTAATATGAAGATTACGTTCTAAGATTCTTTGGCAATGTTTCATGTACCTCCTATAGACATATAGATATAGTTGAATAACCACTATTCCTCCTATTTTCACCCTCAAGAGATAAGTGACCAATATTATATAAAGATACGTTAGGGGTTTATACTCACACATTCTTGCATTTTCATGGAGAAATTTCCATCGTCAAATCTTCAGTTTTGTGGCATAATAGTCATGTAATATATATTAATTGCAATTTAAAATTTCAAATGGATAGGCAATTGACAAACTATCATTGGTAAAAATATGAATATCCCATTAAGTATTATCTAAATATTATTCAAAGAATCTCAGCTTTAGCCTAAGAACATGGTAGAGTAATATCTGAGGTGTGAAGTCTTATTAGAGGCACTATTTGTTTGTTTGTTTTAGTTAGAAAAGGGTTTTCTCTTGGTTTTATGTGACTTTCAATTTATCATTTGTAGAAAAATGAAAAATGAGAGAGAATAATATGTGACATTTATCTTGCAGAAATTGATGTTGAATGAAAGGATATAGAGTTTAACCAAGCTACAATATGCTTTGGTAAAGGCGGAAAAACATCTTATAAATTTTCTTAAGAGTACAGAATATACAAAGTTTGAACACAAGTAATATATGATTTTTTATTTTGCATATATGTTCTTTTTATACCTAAGATATCACAGTAAGAAAGATATTGATATTGTAGGAATTGTTTGAGGACCTCATTAAGGTTTATTTTTTGATGTCTTACTTGATTGATACCTTCTCATGACAGGAAGGCTTTAAATATGAATTAATATGTTCTAGAAACAAATTAGATTCAAATTTTATAGATATAAAATATAAAAACAAATGTCAATTCCTTCGTTTAATTGTTACTTGACTCTATTGTGGGCAGGTTACAGGAAATGGGATTGGAAAAAGGACAGGGAGACAATGCAAAGCATGTCTTGGATATGATTCATTTGTTGTTGGAGATCCTTTAGGAACCTTAGCCATCAACTTTGGAAATGTTTCTAGTAGGGATTCCTATGATTTTTAATGTTGTGATTCTTTCAACTCATGGTTATTTTGGGAAGAAATGTTTTAGGAATGCTAGAAAAGACACTGATGGATAGGTAAACAGATTTTTTATAATTGCAATGTCCATTCCATAATATCATGTCTTTATTTTTTGATTGTATTTTGAATGTTTCCTTTGATTTTGTTTTGTATTTTAACTATGAAATTGAAAATACTTGGTATCATCTCCATTTAAAAAACATCCAAACCTTGAAGATGAGATTTGTATTACATGATATTAATTGAAATCCTTTTAATAATTTTGTGTTAAACATTTTCATGACTATTAGAAAAGTTTACTTTTATGTTGTTATTTGAGCACTTGTTGTCTATATACTTGACCAAGTTCATGCATTAGAGAATGAAATATGTTGCGAATAAAATGACAAGGATTAGACACCACACCTCAGATTATATGTTTTCACAAGTTATCTACAGTCTGATCTTTATAACATGTAACTTAGCTGGCATGCTTGCGACTAATATTTATCTGAAGGTTAAATACTAAGTTACTAAGGTGCTTTTTTCTATGGTGAGATTTTATTTGCTTTGTTTATACAAGTCATCTAACCACATAGTTTCCACTATCACCCAGCTTAAGAAAACTTACTGAAGTTTCTTGCTTTTATGGGGAAAATTGGGGTTGACATTGTTGATGTTGAGGTATATGTCGTGTAAATATTTTAGTCTACTTTAGTTTATATTCCAATATTCATTGTCTTTCATGTATTATACTTTGCAATGTATTTTATTTTGTTTCCATGAGATGAACTTAGTATTGATAGTAAGAAGCAAGGATTGAAGAAAGAGGAGAACAATAACATTGGAGCGACAAATGCAAAAAGAGAGAGAGAATATAACTAGTCTAATGATACCTTTAGAGCCAATATCCCTCATAAGAGATGCACATAGAGACTGATGGTCAATTCTTTCAAGTTGGTGAATTCACTTGGAATGCCTTGGAAACACAGTGATAATGTTTTGAAGTGATGAAACAATGTTTCATGTGTAAACTATAGTCCAGCCAATATTAAGTTGGAAACTCATATTGTAATACTTAAAAATTTATAAAATATATAATTTATGTGGTTGAAATTATTTATAGTTGCACTTGATATTATTTAGTATTGTAATTAACATATGTAGCTTTTCAATTTCATATTAGATGAATATGCATATTGTATGACATTTTTTTAAATTTAGTCGCAAAATCATACTAATTAATTTATGTTGATTAATAATGAACACATAAAATCAATCTAAAACTAATAAATTAATAGTTGATATTGATTAATGATTAACACAAATAAAATGAATACAAAACTAAATTAGTCATTTATAATGATTATTAATGAAAGTAAATGAAATGAATATAAACTACTAAATCAGGCTTTATATAATGATGAAACTACCAAAAAAAGATAAATGACTACTGGAAATGATAAATTTGTGATTACAAATGACGACTAAATTTTGCATATATGTGGTTATTTGTAGCTAATTTATAGTATTTTATAACGTGACCAAAATTTATTCATATTTCTTTGGTCATTAATTGGTATCAAACGATGACTAAAATTTGCATATATATGACTATTAATAGCTAATTTACAGTATCTTATAACATGACCAACTTTTTGGTCATATTTTTTTTGTCATTAATTGGTTTTCTTAGGTGATCATATAGCAATATATGTTTTTATATTTTTGGTCATTAATTGTGGAAATTAATGACTAAATCAATGACTGAATTAATGACCAAATTTAAGACTAAATATACTACTAGACGATCAAATTGAGACAACCAATTAATGACAAAGCTAAAAAAAAACTAAAATTTGGTTGCATTATAAGATAATGTATATTAGATACTATTGGTCACCGACGTAAATTAGCTATTATAGTATAATTTTTTAATAAGTTTTTTACCATCATGATCAAGTGGATCATCAAAATTCATAAACAAAATTGGCATACTATGCTTTTTCTAGCCTTTTGGGCATACCATATCTCAACAAAAACATCAACAGGCTTTACTCCCTTCCAACTTGTTTACGGTTTGGAGGCAACTTTGTCGATGGAATGTGATATTATGTATTTGAAACTAGAAATTGAGTTATTACCAGTTACCTCTGCAGAGGAGGAACATTTTTTATACCTAGCATGAATAGAAGAGACTCACCATGATGTTGCACTGGCTAGTGAGGCTCATAAGAAACGTGTTAAAGACCAAAATATGAATCCTCGTTCATATTTGAAAGGTGACCTAGTCTTGGTCTATGATTAAGCACATGATGTAGACATTCATAAATTCTGTGATGTATTACCGGATTCTCCGGATCTAACAATTATATGCTACTGTTAAATACAAAATCCTTCTACTTAATTCTTTGTGGAAATTTAATTGCCAATTGCAAACACATGAATAAAAATCAATCACACATAACACAGATTTTTTTATCAGGAAATCATAAAGCTAAAAACCCCAACTATCATATATTATGTATATCATGGATTATGAAACAATCTCATACAAAGCTCTACTCCAAGAACTCTCAGTACAATATACAATTGTCTCACACTGTCATACAAAAATTGGTTCACTCATGCACCAATTTACTGCCTCCTGACAGCTTGCCTCCACTGCGCAATCCTTGTTCAAGAAGATCCCTAAATGAATTTGATCTTGCCTTGCCTTGATTGTGCAATCCTCATTGGTATCTCCAATGTGTGTGTAGTTGCATTGAATGCACCACTATAGTCACAACTGATAGTCAACCAGACCCTTTCACCTATCTTTCCACTGGGTCTCCACTGGATCTGACATGCATGTAGTTAACAATATTATTGCATGTGAGACCACTACTTGTGAATTAATTAAATAATTAATTCACTGATCTCTCACTAGTGTATCATTAGTTACAACTAGCACAAATGAGTTTAACTCACTTAATTGAGTTAAACTAAATAACAACTCACATAACTACTCTTCCAACTCTGTTACAACTTTGTATCACTCAGTTACAATGAAATCCACTTTGCATGTCCCACTAACCAACCTTGGAACTCGTAATTCTGTCAATCAACTGGTTTGCCACATCAGTTAACTGAAATCAAGTGCTTCAAGAGAATATATTATTATTTATTGTTTGATTATTATTAAGGGCTAATAATAATTGACATGCCTTCTATTTTTAAACATGCGATCTATAAATAGACTTCGCCTATATATCTAAATATAGAAAATCATCTAAAAATATAATTTTCTCAACCATCCAAAATTAGACTCCAGATAATTTTAGAATATTCTCACAATTCTAAAAATAGACATACACATAAAAAGAGCCTGCGGGCCCCACCTAGTGAAGGTGCTTAATTTTCACTAGGATCATCATCTTGTTGAATCTCAACACTCCCTCTCAACAAGAAAGGGATTATCCTTCACCCCGATCCTGCCTCTATGGTATTCGAATTTTCTCCTGGTGAGTGCCTTCGTTAGAATATCTGCATCTTGATCTTCCGTAGGATTGTACTGAAGCAACATGATCTTCCGCTACACACAATCTCTGATATGATGATACCGGATATCTATATGCATAGATCTATCATGAAACACAGGATAATCGAGAGTTTAATGCAACTCTGATTAGCACAATGAATCACTGTAGGATATAAATGAGAACCAAACAAACCGACCAGGATCTTCTTCATCCAGATAGCCTCACATGCAGCTTGACTTGCTGCCATGTATTCCGCTTCCACTGAACTGAGTGCCACGGATCTATGTTTCTTGATGTACCAAGAAACAACTGTAGATACGATACTGAAAAACCCTCCTATTGTGCTCTTTCTATTAGTTTGGCTGCCTGCCCAATCTGCATCCGTGAAGCCATGCAACTTCACCTCATCCATCTGTCTATACCATAAGCCATACTTAGATATGCCCCTGAGATATCTCAGGACATGCTTGCCTGCCTTCCAAAAGAGCTTGGTAGGATTAAATATCGCTTGACTAAGTTGTTTCACTGCATAGCATATGTTCGGTCTTGTATTAACTAAATACATGAGCAAACCCACCAACTATTGATAGACAGTAGCATCCACTACCTCTCCCGATGTAGCACCCTCTTTCCTCTAGTTTCTTGGAAGAGGAGTATCCATGGGTTTGCATCCCTCCATGTGAAACTTATCGAGTATCTCCCTTGCATACATGCATTGAGACACAAATATTTCACCATCTCACTACCTCACTGCCATATTTCCAATCCAAGGAAATAGTGAAGGAGGCCCATATCCTTCATCTCAAACTCCTTTGCAAGATCCTCCTTGCATGAGTGTATCAGCTGCTCATCACCAGTCAGTATTAAATCATCAACATAAATAAAAATGATTAAAATCTTACCCTCCACCACAATCTAGTATAGGTTTACATCCGCTTCACTCTTGAGGAAGCCAAGTCTGGTGAAATAGTTGTTGATCCGAGTGTACCAAGCACACAGTGCTTGCTTCAGCCCATACAACGCTCTTTTGAGTCTTCACACATGCGACTCATTGTTGAAGATCTCAAATCCTTCAGGTTGCTCCATGTACACTTCTTCCTCAATGATCCCATTAAGGAACGCAGTCTTCTCATCCATCTGATGAATGTGCCAACCCATCTACGCTGAGAGAGAAAGGATGGTCCTTATGGAAGAATACCATGTGACAGGTGAAAAGGTTTCTTCATAATAAACCCCCTCGATCTATTAGAAGCCCCGGGCCACAAATCTTGCCTTATACTTCTCAACATTCCCATCAGCAACTTGCTTTACCTTGCAGATCCATCTTGAACCTATAACTGATTCATCAACCGACCTTAGAAAAATTTCCCAAGCACTGTTTCTGACAATGGAGTCATACTCCTCCACCATTGCATATACCCATGTGGGCTCCTACACTGCTTCTTGACAGGAATATGGCTCTGTCACAATACATTTTCTCATAAGAGCCATGTATCCAGTGAAATGGTCAGGAGATTGTCTCTGTCTATGCTGTGAAGTAGGGACTCCTACATTCTGTGCCGCATCAAGCTTCAACCTCTCAGCTTCTGTGGTACGCCTTCTACCAGTTCTGATGTTTGGCTCTGTGTGAGTGGACTCCTCCACTCCATGATCCTCCTCCTATGGCTGATCCACATCTAGAGGCTCATCTTTGGGAACCAAAAGTTCCTCCTCTGCATGTAAATCTAGCTCCCTCTCAAGTGACAACTCCATGGCTTTCTCCTCATTGAATTTTATGTCTCGTCACACCACATTCATTCCACTGTTTGGAAAATACACACGATAATTATGGGGTGTTTCTATGTACCCCACAAATATCCCAACTTCAGCAGTCTGCTCCAGCTTCTTCCTGGCGTTCTTGGTCACATGCACATAAATAGATGAGCCAAAAATCTTAAAGTGAGAAACATCTAGTTTCTTACCAGTAAAAGCTTCTTCATGTGTACTTATGCCAAGCACTCTATAAGGACAATGGTTTTTCACATAAATCGCAGAGTTGCATGCTTCCGCCCACAAGTGCATTGGTAGGCCCTGATCATGCAGAATAACTCGTGCATCACCCACAATCATTTTGTTCTTCCTCTCCACGACCCCATTCTACTATGGGTTATGAGGTGCTATGAATTCTCTCAAAATTCCTTCTTTGCTACAGAAGTCTTTGAATTTGTTTGAGATATATTCACCACCATTATCGGTCCACAGAGCCTTCACTTGCTTCCCTGAATCTTTCTCCACCAATTCTTTAAACTGACAGAACTTTGAGGATGTTTGATCCTTCTTCTACATGAAGAAGATCCAACATATACGAGAATAGTAATTAACAAAAATAACATAATATTTGTGTTTTGTTGTTGAAGCAACCGAGAATGGCCCACACACGTCTATGTGAACTCTCTCCAGGATTGCCGAAGCACGATTCTCCTTTTCATGAAAGGTGGTATTCACAAACTTACCCATAGTACATCCCTTGCACTGATCTAACTGCGCAAGTGTACCCTTGGGAAGTCTAGTAGAAATCTGCTGCAAAATATTCAGGGTGCCATAGTGAAGATGGCCCAATTTCTTGTACCATAATTCTCCCTCATCCCGGTTCACCACTTCCTCTGCTTTGCCCACCATTGCAGCGTAGCCATCTACCTCTAGCTTGTAGAGATTCTTAACTCGAATCCCTATCTTCTTGGTTTGACCCTTTTTTTATGTCACAAGAAATCTTTTCCATCATTGAAAAAAGCGTCATAACCTCTATCCTCCAACATCGTGACTAAGACCAATGATCAGGTGATCAAGTCCTTAATGGAAAAATGCTCGAAAAATTAGTTGCTCAAAAATGGTCCAAACTAGAACGACAGAAAATAGCTCAAAAAAATGATCCTGTAGCCATGAATGGCACTGAAAACCGATGTTGTATGAGAAAGTTATTCAGCTTTAAAGTTTGCCAATTTCAGTAAAAAAATGGCCAGTTTGACTTTTAAAAAAAATATATTCTGGGAATATTCCATGGAATATTTTGCAGAATATTCCAGCAGTAGCCAATCAAAGGGTGCCACGTGGCCCTAAGGTCAAATGCAAATGGTTCAACAAAATTTGTTTGGAGCGGGCAGAAGTCGACCCCGGGTTGGGTTGGAGACAAACGAGCGGCCCAACCATTGGGTCACAAATGGTTCTTATTAAACCATGGGCGCAACATGTTATTTGAACTTTGAAATTTGTTTTGGCGGGGTCGTAAAGGGGCCAGCCCCTCGACCATAGAACCTATGGCTCAAACCCAACGGCTTAAATCCATGGGCACGCAACAATATGAAACGTGGTCACGTGCTTTTAGGCGGGGGGCTATTCATATGGTTAAATATTATGGTTTTTACATTAATGAACCCGCACATAACTCGAATTTTCTCAACCAAATTCCGAAGGTCACGGTCCTGTGGCTTATCTCATAGCCCTCACGATTTAGCAGTGTAGAAATTTGCTAAATAAATCACTTATTCAATGGAGATTAACCTGATCACACATCAATTTTGAATTGCATGCATAACACATAATCTCTTCTACAATTAATTGTCACATGCAGAAAGAATAGAAGCGATAGCACATCAAATCATCACACACATTAACCACGGTATGTATGGGGAAAGCTTATGGCTAGAAACCCCGGCTAGTATATTATAAATGGAGAGAACATGCGAAGAAAATACATAGTACAAACTCCTCACAAGTACTCAGTACTATCTCCCAAAGCTACACAAAAACTAGCTTGGTTTTAGACAAGTCACGAGTTCAAAACACACCCACTACTTCTCTCTGCCCCTCTATTGCGCTTTCAAAGGCTGGTCCTAAAAATAGAAATCCCGAGTTCGAATCACAACGGGTCAGCTAGCAATTGTCATAGTGGTAATTTCCTCCAAGTGTGGTGCAAATCTCATGGACAATGATATGCATGGCCCAAATGGCTAAACTCAACCCTTTCATCTACCCCTTTCACTGGTCTCCACTGAACTGTCCATGTAGTGAAATGATGTGTTCTTGAGTTGAATAGTGAGTTACTAATTAATGAATTAAATAATATTTAATTCACTCCACTCATTACTAGTTGATTAGCTAGTTAAACTAATCTCAACTAGTTCAACTAAGTTAAACCGAACACAACTCCACCATATGTCTCATTAACTCCACCAAACTTCTGCCACTGAAGTCCTAACTGAAGTCAAACATGCATTAGCTCAACTAACCCATAGGAAAAGCATAAATCCTTCTGTCAGATGCATGAGCCACTTCCAAGGCTCGAACTGAAGTGCTCCAAGAGAGTAAACTGAAGTTTATAGTCCAAATATTATTAAGGGTAAATAATATTTGACTTCCCTATTTAAGGAAGTCGATCCCAGGAATAGACTGACCTATAGGTCCAGTTATAGATGTCCATCTATTTTTACCAACATGACCAATACTCCAAGAATAACTTATACGCAATCTGCACATGATCCATATGTCTAAAAATAGACATAGTCTAAAAATAGACTTTGCGACAAAAATCACCTGTGTGGGCCCCACCTAGTTTAGGTGATCACTTTCCAACTAGGATCAGGAAAGATGTTTCAAGATGCCTCCTTCACTATTTCTTGTTGCAATATTCAACACTCCCTCTCAACAAGAAAGGACTGTCTTTGCATGCGACATGCAACTCCATGCATTCGCCCTGCAACCTTTACAAGCGCCATGCAACTCCATGCATCTCCTCTGCAACTCCTCTGAAACTGAATAGGCTCCAAAAAAATCAATCAGTCTTGATGCATCTAGCATCTATCATCAAAGTCTTCGACTTCTGCTTGGCCAACTGCACATGTCATCAGGAACTACTGCATTGTTGAACTCTTGCAACCATGCACTCTTGCACTTGATGTCAACTCTGATCCGCGCTCCAGTATCTGACACTGTCACTTTGATCTGCCTGCATCACTCCAACTGATCTTGCTATTGCTGTGCTGTGGGCACCTCGTAGCCAGGTTCAATCCATGAGATCCACACCATCTCATGAATCTGCCCAAAAATATCCTCATGGGATTAATCATGCATGTCGCCCCACCTCATACCTGGTGGTATAGCTGCATGCACTCCCTCTGCCCGTCTGGCACGAAATTTCTCTGCATGAGTGGTATCTTCCACTCCATGATCCTCTTATGGCTACTCCACATCCCGAGGTTCACTATCACCTACATGCAAAACTTGCTCCCTCTCAAGCTTCAATTGCATGTCTTTCTCGCCTGCATGCAACACTTGCTCCCTCTCAAGCTTCAGTTGCATGTCTTCCTTCTGCTTCCCAACCATAGGAAGCTCCGTAGACATCCCATCTACTTCAAGTCTATAGAGATTCTTTGCCCGAATCCCAACCTTCTTGACTTGTCCCGTTGCCTTGTGCCGAAGGAAAACTTTTCCTTCTCTAAAGACAACTTCATACCCTTTATCCTCTAACATTGTGACTGAGATCAGATTCTTTGTTAGACCTGGTACATGCAATACATATTGTAAAAGAATGAGTTTACCTGACTCCCTCTGAAAGGTTATGGTACCAATTCCGGTCGCATTGTATCACCCACCGTCGCCCAACTCAACATGCATCTGGAGACCTTTCTCCACCAAGTCACTGAAAAGATTTGCATCTCCCGTCATGTGGAAGGAAGCGCCACTATCAATATACCACCCCGATCCAAATGCACTAGAAAACATGCATGTGATCAAT
Source organism: Pinus albicaulis (assembly GCA_034641835.2). NCBI lineage: Eukaryota > Viridiplantae > Streptophyta > Pinopsida > Pinales > Pinaceae > Pinus > Pinus albicaulis. The sequence goes on from CM076570.1 coordinate 1,479,745,800, forward strand.
GAGAAGTCCAGCTCAAATTGTGAGGCAAGAGCCTCACCAGCTGCAGCTCCAGCAGCCTGCTTGTTCTTCTTCTTCTTTGGGCAATTCGTGGCGTAATGTCCATGATCGTGACAGTAAAAACACTTCACTTTGGACATGTCACGCTCTTTACCATCTGCACCGGATTGAGAAGCCTTCTCCTTGCCCTTCCCCTTCCTTGCTTTGGCAGCCAAAGCGCAGTCTTCTTCATCAGATACCTTTGATGAAGATCCATCCCTGGTAGTCCTCCTGATCTCCTCTTGCATGAGATCCGACCATAGTTGCTCCCATCCCGGAAACTTCTCCCGACCATTGACACTATCCTGATAGGAATGCCAAGCCTTCGGAAGACCAAGGAGAGCCAGGTCCACCATATCCTCATCTTCGACAGTCACCCCCACACTTCCCAGCTCATCTCTGCACTGAGTGAACTTCGTGAGGTATTTTGCGATGCTGTCACCTTTCTCCATCTTGATGTTTCTTAGTCTATCCTTGAGCGCCAGCTTCCTTTGGTCGCTCTTGCTTTGGTATAGATCCGTCAAAGCTTTCCACATCAAATATGGAGAAGCCTTTCCATGCAGGCTGGATACAATATGATCCTTGACGCCCTCCAATAGGATCCTTCGACACTTTGCTTGTTTCTTTCGCCAGGCTTCCACAACATCAGCATCATTAGAAGTAGGCTTTGGAATCTCTTTCTCCACGAATTCCAACAGCCCATGATCATCTAATACAGCCTCCATGTGGTCCTTCCATGCAACATAATTCGAACTTCCTTCCAAGGCATATTCGAGTCGCAAACCGATGAAAGACATTTTCGCCGTGGCACCAAGAACACAAATCTGCAAATTCGAATTTCACCGCCAGCTGATAACTCAATCGCTTCCGATCTACACTTGAGAACAAATTATTTCCAAATCATAGATTGACTGCATGGGCTTTTACCAGACCTTTCAATTTCCAAAGAAAGATGAATCCGGAGGCTATCTGGCCCGTATGCAGGCTCTGTCTGAGGAAATAAGTTTGCAATCACCGTAATAGATCTCGACAATTAATATCGCCGATAACATGTAGAAATTTGCTGAATAAATCACTTATTCAATGGAGATTAACCTGATCACACATCAATTTTGAATTTCATGCATAACACATAATCTCTTCTACAATTAATTGTCACATGCGGAAAGAATAGAAGTGATAGCACATCAAATCATCACACACATTAACACAGTATGTATGGGGAAAGCTTATAGCTGAAAACCCCCAGCTATAGTATATTATAAATGGAGAGAACATGCAGCAAATACATAGTACAAACTCCTCACAAGTACTCGGTACTATCTCCCAAAGCTACACAAAAACTAGCTTGGTTTTGAACAAGTCACAGGTTCAAAACACACCCACTACTTCTCTGCCTCTATTGCGCAATCAAGGCTGGTCTAAATAGAGATCCAGGTTCGAATCTCACTGGCTCCAACTGCGCAATTGTCATTGTTAATTTCCTCCAAGTGTGGTGCAAATCTCATGCACAACTGATGTCGCAAAACTGATAGCTAACTCAACCCTTTCATCTACCTCTTTCACTTGTCGCCACTGAACTGTCCATGCACTGAGTTAAACTGATGTGTTCTTTATTTGAATAATGAGTTAATAATTAGTGAATTAAATAATATTTAATTCACACAACTCATCTCTAGTGTATTAGCCAGTTAAACTAAATACAACTAGTTCAACTAGTTAACCAGAACACCATCTCCATTAACTGTCACATCAACTCCACCGAACTCTGCCACTTGAGCTCTAACTGAAGTCAACCATGCATTAGCTCAACTAACCCATAGGAAAAGCGTAAATCCTTCTAGCAGCTGCATGCCCCACCTCTGGGGGTCAAACTGAAGTGCTCCAAGAGAGTAAACTGAAGTTTAGAGTCCAAATATTATTAAGGGTAAATAATATTTGACTTCCCTATTTTAAGGAGAGGCAATCTAAAAATAGACTTCGACCTATAGGTCCAAAAAATAGATGTCCATATATTTTTACCAACATGACCAATACTCCAGGAATAACATACTGCAATCCCTGGACCATGCTCCATATGTCTAAAAATAGACATAGTCTAAAAATAGATTTTTCGACAAAAATCACATGTGTGGTCCCCACCTAGTTTAGGTGATCTCTTTCCAACTAGGATCAGGAAAGATGTTTCAGGAGGCCTCCTTCACTGTTTCTTGTTGCCATTTTCAACAAGCAGAATTTTGGCAGACTCTGCCTATTTAGGCGCTGAATCCTAATTTGTCGGGCTCAACTGGAGCTCCACCAGATTTGGTGGAGCTTTCTTAGCCTTAACTGGGCAAAGTTAGTTTCAGTCATAACTTTGGCTAGGAAAGTCCTTTTGGAACGAATTTTTTTTTGTTTTTGGAGTATTGGAACATTCTGAAGCTATTTGAATAGGTTTTAGAGCCATCAAGGCACTCTATCTGAGGTTTTATCAGTGGATTTTCTTGTGAAGCCACTAGGGCTAGGTGAATGATCAGCTGTATTGGGCTATGTTCATCTATTTGAGGTGAATGAATAGTCAATTTTTACTGTTTCTAGCACTCTGATTCTGATTCTACAGCTATTTCATCATTTTGAGGCTTTCTTCATGGTGTAAAACTTATTTTGAGCATTAATAGAGAAGGTAAAAGCCCATTGGGAGGCTTTTGGACCTAGCAGATGTAGCCCAAGAGAGGGGTGAACTGCTTTATCAGATGCTTATTATTATGTTGTGAATTATTGTTACTTATTGCCAGAGTTTGACACATTAAACAGTAAATTTAAATAATTCCTCTTAACACATAAAGACTTATACAGTGATCAAAACTTATTTGCTCCATTCCAAACCACTTTACTTCCATTGTAGAACACCTTAACTTGCTTATTCACACATAATATTGGTTAATGAATACTTTGCAATCAGAAAACAAAAAATTTCATTGCTAGATCGTTTTAGTGTTTACTTCATATTTCTTTAGGCAGAGCCAGTAAGAGGGCCAAAAGCTTCTGGTTTCATCCTTTTTTTGAAAGGTGAAATAACCAATAAAAGCCCCTACTGTCTATCTCTGTATAATAAATATTTTGTTCACACATTTCAGATCAGATTGGTATCAGAGCTCTAGGTTTTGCTCAAAATTTTGTGAATTTGTGCAAGGAAATTGTGTTGTTCTGCAAATTTGATGCTTACTAGGCTGAAATTGAAAAGAGGGGAAGGATAATTGGTTAGAGCACAAGATAATTATCAACTAAGGAGGGCTAGGGTGCCATTATCTCCACCTTCCATTTCATCCTCATTAACCTTAGAATCAGCCACAAACATGTCTTCAAGAGAAGGAGAAGTACATGAGGAAATGGATCCCAAGGAAGAAGAAAGAGTCTTTAGAAAAGCTTTCTTGGATATGACTGAGATGGTTAGGATCCTCTATTAGGAGAGAAATGATAGGATTGCTGGAGAAGGGTCTAGAAACCAAAGAGAAGAAGGAGATTCTTCAGGAGGGAAGAAATACAATGAGAAGTCTAAGAAAGGGAATGGAGGAAATGGTGATCCACCATCTCCATAATCATCCTCTTCCTCCACATCATCCTCTTCAACTTCTGTAAATCAGTCACACAAAACAAAAACATCTCTTAGAAATCCTTTGTTAAAGCTTGATGTAAAATTTGAGTTGCCTATGTTTAATGGTGATGTTAATGCAAAAAAATTGGATAACTGGATTAGACAATTGGAAGTCTATTTAAGAATTCAGAGTCTGCATGATGATGATACAAAAATCCAATTAGCCTCATTAAGAATGGATGGAGCAGCTTTGGTTTGGTGGGAAGCCAAGACCAGAGAGGAAATTGAAAAAGCATGGTAAGATAACTCTAACATGGACTGAGTTTATTAATGCTATTAAGAAACAATTTTATCCTCTTTCCCATATTCAGAAGGCAATCATGAATTGGAAAAAATTTAGGCAACTTAAGGGACAAAATGTGCAAGATTATACCCAAGAGTTTAGAAGGAGAGCACTCTTACTTGGGGTAGACTTACAAAGTCAAGACACCTTGTTGAAGTACATAGGAGGTTTGCACAGTTACCTTAAACATACTATCCTAATGTTTAATCCTACCAGCTTAGATGAAGTCTGTGTGCAAGCTACACATTTAGAAGCTAGAGGAACGAATACTTTTGATGAGGGTAGAAACAAGACTTTCAAAGGAAAGAACAAAGAGAAAAACAAAGGAAAAGGCAAGAAAAATGCATCTATCAAACAAGAGGGTGAAAAGGTCATTTGTAAACATTTTTCAAAGAGTGGCCATGAAGAGAAAATTTTTTGGAAACTTCATCCTAAAAAGAGAAACCAGTTTAAAAAAAACAAGGGAAAGAAGAAAAATGCAGCTACTACAACTACACCACAAGATTTAGGTGATGATTCAGGTGACGAAACAAAAATTGCATCCATGGGTTTGAAAAGTTTGAAAGGGAAGGAAATTGAAACTCAAGCAAGTGCTAGTTCTTCAAACTCTCATACACAAGCTCCTAATGAGGAAGAAAGAATTGAACTGTTCCATGTGAGGGTAGTTTCAAAACATAACAAAATTGACACACTGTTTGACAGTGGTTCACAAGCTAATTTCATATCTGAAGACTTGGTCAAGCAACTTAAACTTGAGACCATTCCACATCCGAAGCCTTATCCACTTGGGTGGATATGCAAGGATTCAAATTTGCAAGTCTCAAGGAAGTGCATATTGCGCTTTGCAATAACTGCACACTTTATTGACACAGTTGAACTTGATGTGGTGCTGCTTGATATATCTGGTATTGTTTTGGGAAGTCCTTACTTATTTGACAGGAAAGTGATCTTCCATCACCATGAAAACAAATATCATCTTTTCAAATATGGCAAGGAGTATATTGTCAGAGCTCATCGCAAGAAGACAAATATAGCGATGGTAAATGCGAGACATGTAAAAGGGCTAGTCAATTCAAGCAAGAGTTTTGTACTTCTTATGGTCAAGCCAAAGGTAAATGTGCATCAACTACATCATATAAATAAGATTTAAGCTTTGCATCACAATTTTAAAATGACTCATGATTCACATCATGAGATGTTTCAGGAACCAACAGGTTTGCCTCCTAAAAGGGAGATTCAGCATGAAAACCATTTACATCCAGATTGTCCACTTCCTAACATAGGCATGTATCGCATGTCTATCATGGAGAATGCTGAAATAAAGAAGCAGATTAAAGAGTTGTTGGAAAAGGGTTTCATAAGGCCAAGCACTTCGCCATGTGGGTCATCGATAGTGTTAATTCCAAAGAAAGATGGAACTTGGTGTATGTGTGTTGACTTCAGAGCTTTGAACAAGATAACGGTAAAGAATCGTTACCCACTTCCAAGAATAGATGATTTGTTAGATCAGCTGAAAGATGCAAGATATTTCACTAAGTTAGACTTAAGAATTGGTTATCATCAAGTGAGAATTGAAGAAAGTGACATTTGGAAGACAACTTTCAAAACCAAACAAGGACTCTTTGAGTGGCTTGTGATGCCGTTTGGTTTATGCAATGCACCTGCAACTTTCATGCAGGTAATGGATGATGTCTTACATCCTTTTCTTGATGATTTTTTTATTGTCTACTTAGATGATATCTTAATTTTCAGCAAGACAAGAGAAGTACATGTCATGCATGTCAAGAAAGTACTTGATGTTTTGAAGAAAAATCAGTTATTTCTTAAAATGTCAAAGTGTGAATTTGGAAAGACTTCTTTGGTTTATTTGGGACACATAGTAGGACGAGGCGCTTTGAGAATTGATCCTTCCAAAGTAGAAGCCATTGTGAATTGGCCTACTCCCAAATCCATTACAGAGGTAAGAAGTTTTTTGGCTGCAGCTCAGTATTGGAGAAAGTTTATTTCTAACTTTTCTGCCATAGCAGCTCCTATGCATGTAGTGACAAGTGTGAAGCGTGCGTTCCAATGGGGAAGTAAGCAACAAAAATCTTTCTAATCTTTGAAAGAAAAGATCAGTTCAGATTCGGTTCTTGCATTACCAAATTTGAGATAGCCATTCGAGATTCAGACAGATGCTAGTGATTATGTCATGGGTGCAGTTCTCTTACAGCATGGTAAGCCTATCGCTTTTCATTCTGAGACATTTAATGGTGCTGTTGTGAATTATCCTACATATGATAAGGAGTTTTATGCTTTGGTACAAAGCGTCAAAAAGTGGAAGCACTATTTGATGGGAAAAGAAACAATTATTCATACCAACCATCAGCCTTTACAGTATTTTCAGTCGCAAAGTAAATTGTAGCAGTCACGACATTTCAGATGGATGGGTTTCCTACAACAATTTCACTTGGTAATAAGGTACAAGAAAGGTATTCTCAATAAAGTTGCTGATATTCTTTCAAGGCCTATTATTAGTGCTAGTACTTTTCTTAAGAATGATTCTATTTTGCATGAGAGCTACATAGAACAGTATGCATCAGATGAAGATTTTAAAGAGGTGTATGCTAACTTGAGTAAAGGGAATCATGTTGAGGAGAATGATTATCATTTACATAAAAATTTGTTGTTTCACTTGGGAAATTTATGTATACCATAGGGAGAGAGATTAAGCATGATGAGAGAAGCTCATTCTTCTCTTATTGCTGGTCATTTTGGGGTAAGCAAAACGGTGGCACATCTATAGAGGTATTGTTATTGGCCTCGCATGGTAGATAGTGTTACTCGTTTCATTAGAGGTTGTTCATTATGTGCTACAAGCAAGCCTAGAAATAGGAAGCTTGGTTTGTATACGCCATTGCTGGTACCTTCTAGACCATGGGAAAGTGTTTCTATGGATTTTGTTGGAGGGTTAACATTATCTAGAAAGCAACATGATTATATTTTTGTAGTGGTTGATCATTTCAGCAAGATGTGTATTCTTATGCCATGCAAGAAAACTATAACTGCTGAACAAACTGCTGATTTATATTTTCAACATGTATGGGTTCATTATGGCTTGCCTACTTCTATTGTTAGTGATAGGGATTCCAAATTTGTTGGGAATTTTTGGTCCAATCTATGGAAGATGATGGACACCAAGTTGAAGAAAAGTGCTGCTTTTCATCCGCAAACAGATGGCCAAACAGAGGTAGTGAATAGAACTATTGTGCATCTTTTGAGAGGTTATTGTAGCAAGCATCCCAAGCTTTTGGATGAGCATTTGCATTACATTCAGCATGCTTACAACCGAGCCAAGCACTCTTCTACAAATACTTCGCCATTTGAAGCTTGTTTTGGATATTTGCCTACGTCACCATTAGATTTCATTCTTGAGAATGATATTGCCATTGATGGGCATAGTGACATCGACAAAGCTCGCATGTTCATTGAAAGAATTTAGCTCATTCATCAGCAAGTTCAAGAACAGCTTGAAAAGAGTCAAGGCAAGTACAAAGAAAGACATGACAAACATAGAATTGATCACAAGTTTTAGGAAGGAGATGAGGTATGGTTGCATATAAGTAAGGATAGAATGCAAGGAGAAGGTAAAAAGCTGAAGCCTATTCATTATGGTCCATTCAAAATCCTTAAACAAGTTGGAAATAATTCTTTTCAACTAGATTTTCCTTCATACATGCAAATGTATTCTGTTGTTAATGTGGAGAATTTACGTTTGTATGAACCTCCTCTTATTGATGATTCTAAAAATTATGTTCAGCTACCATCCATAGAATATTTCTCGCCAGAATTCTTGGATGAGCTAAAAGAAGATGCAATCCTCGATAGAAGGACATGCACTTCAAGGAGGGGAGATTTTGAATATATTCGGGTTGGTCTAAAAGGCAGTAAACCAAGCAAGGCAAAGTGGATGGAGTTGGAATAGGTGAGGAGGTTATATCCTCACCTTCTTAACAGGTAACTGAAAGATTTTGCGGGTCCAAAAGCTTCCCATTTGGGAGGTGTGATCAGGTGATCAAGTCCTTAGTGGAAAAATGCTCAAAAATTTAGTTGCTCAGAATTGGTCCAAACCAGAATGACAGGAAAGAGCTAGGAAAAAAGATCTTGTAGTTGCGAACGGTACTGAAAACTGACGCTATATGAGAGAGTTATTCAGCTTTGAATTTTTCCAATTTCAGTAAAAAAATGGCCAGTTTGACTTTATAAAAAAATTTATTTAAAAAAAATATTCCATAGAATATTTTGGGAATATTCCAGCGGCAACCAATCAAAGGTCGCCACGTGGCCAGCCCGAAGGCCACCACGTGGCCCCAAGGTCAAACGCAAATGGTTCAATGAAATTTGTTTGAAGCGGGCAGGAATCGACCCCAGCAGAGACAAACGAGTGGCCCAACCGTTGGGTCATGAATGGTTCTTATTAAACCATGGGCGCAACGTGTTATTTGAACTTTGAAATTTGTTTTAGCGGGGCCATAAAGGGGCCAGCCCCTCAACCATAGAACCTATGGCTCAAACCCAACGGCTTAAAATCCATGGGTGCGCAGCAGTATGAAACGTGGTCACGTGCTTTCAGGCGGGGGGCTATTCATATGGTTAAATATTATGGTTTTTACATTAATGAACCCGCACATAACTCGAAGTTGCTCAACGAACTTCCAAAGGTCATGGTCCCATGGCTTATCCTCATAGCCCTCACGATTTGGCAGAATTTTGGCGAACTCCGCCTATTTAGGTGCTGACTCCTAATTTTTTGGGCTCAACTGGAGTTCCACCAGATTTGGTGGGGCTTTCCTAGCCCTAACTGGGCAAAGTTAGTTTCAGTCATAACTTTGGCCAGGAAAGTCCTTTTGGAATGATTTTTTTTTTTGTTTTGGGGGTATTGGAACATTCTGAAGTTGTTGGAATAGGTTGCAGAGCCATCAGGGCACTCTGTCAGAGGTTTTGTCAGCGGATTTTCTTGTGGAGCCACTAAGGCTAGGTGAATGATCAACTGTATTGGGCTATGTTCATCTTTTTGAGGTGAATGAATAGTCAATTTTTACTATTTCCATCACTCTGATTCTGATTTTGCAGCTATTTCAGCCTTTTGGGGCTTTCTTCATGGTGTAAAACTTATTTTGAGCATTAATAAAGAAGGGAAAAGCCCATTGGGAGGCTTTTGGACCTAGCAAATGTAGCCCAAGAGAGAGGTGAACTGCTTTATCAGATGCTTGTTATTATGCTGTGAATTCTTGCTGCTTATTTCCAGAGTTTGATACATTAAAAAATAAATTTAAATAATTCCTCTTAACACATAAAGACTTATACATTGATCAAAACTTATTTGTTCCATTCCAAACTACTTTACTTCCATTGCAGAACACCTTAACTTGCTTGTTCACACATAATATTGGTTAATGAATACTTTGCAATCAAAAAACAAATAATTTCATTGCCAGATCATTTTAGTGTTTACTTCATATTTCTTTAGGCAGAGCCAGTAAGAGGGCCAAAAGCTTCTCGTTTCATCCTTTCTTTGAAAGGTGAAATAACTAGTAAAAGCCCCTACTGTCTATCTCTGTATAAGAAATATTTTTTTCACACATTTCAGATCAACCAAGTTCTTCTTTAGACTTGGAACATGCATAACATATTTCAATAGAAATAGTTTACCTGAATCCCTCTCAAAGGTAATGGTACTAGTGTCGATCGCACTGTATCATCCATCGTCGCCCATCTTTATATGCATCTGGAGGTATTTCTCCTCCAAGTCACTGAAAAGCTCCTTATCTCTCGTCATGTGGAAAGAAGCACCACTATCAAGATACCACACCAACCCCATTGCACTTGAAACCAAGCATGCGATCAAAGAGAAATCAAGTTCAAATTATGAGGCAAGGGCCTCACAAGCTGCAACTCCAACAACCTTCTTGTTCTTCTTTTTCTATGGGCAGTTAGTGGCGAGATGCCCATGTTCGTGACAGTGAAAACACTTCACCTTAGAAAAATCCCGCTTCTTGCCTTTAGCCTCAAATTTTGAGTGGAATTTATTCCCCTTACCTTTCCTTGCTTTGGTAGCCAAAGCACAATCCTCTTCATCATAATGATTTGATGAAGAGCCATCCCTGGTGTTTCACCTTATCTCCTCCTGCATTAGATCCGACCAAAGTCGTTCCCAATCTGATAGTTTTTCCCGTCCGTTGACAGAGTCTTCATAACTGTGCTAACTCTTAGAAAGTCCCAAGGAGCCAAACTCACCAAATCATCAACAACAACCATGATTCCCACACTCCCCAGTTCATTCCGACATTGGACAAACTTTGTAATATACTTTGGAATAGTGTCGCCCTTCTCCATCTTGATTTTTCTGAGTTTATCCTTCGATGCCAATTTCCTATGGTCGCTGTTGCTTTGGAAAAGATCCATCAAATCCTTCCACATTGAAAATGGATTGGCTTTCCCATGAAGGCTTGAGACAATATGGTCTCTCACACCTTCCAACAAAATCCTTCTCATCTTCGCTACTTTCTTTTGCCAAGCATCAAGTTATGCAACATCCGTCGAAGTGGGCTTAGGAACATCACTATCGATGAATTCCTTCAAGCCATTATCTTCAAGCATCGCCTCCATCCTGTCCTTCCAGGCTATTTAGTTCCAACTGCCCTCGAGTGCATACTCTAGCCGCAAACCATTGAATGCCATTTCAATGTTTACTCAACTATCACACCAAGAATTTTTTACAGCAAATTCGAATTGTTTCCACCAACAAAACTCAACTACTGCTTCATTATTACAATCTTCTTAGCTCTGATACCATGTAGAAATTTATAAATACTATGATGTATTACCGGATTCTCCTAATCTAACAATTATATGCTACTTTTAAATACATAATCCTTCTACTTAATTCTTTGCGGAAATTTAATCACCAATTGCAAACACATAAAGAAAAATCAATTGCACATAACACAGATGTTTTTACCGAGAAAGCATAAAGCTAAAAACCCCAACTATCATATATTATGTATATCATGGATCATGAAATAATCTCATACAAATCTCTACTCCAAGATCTCTCAGTACAATATACAATCGTCTCACATTGTCATACAAAAATTGGTTCACACATGCACCAATTTAATGCCTCTTAACAACTTGCCTCCACTGCACAATCCCTGCTGAAGAAGATCCCTAAATGAATTTGATCTTGCCTTGCCTTGACTGTGCAATCCTCATTGGCATCTCCAATGTGTGTGTATTTGCATTGAATGCACCACTATAGTCACAATTGATAGTCAACCAGACCCTTTCACCTATCTCTCCACTGGGTCTCCACTGGATCTGACATGCATGTAGTTAACAGTAGTATTTCTTCAGTTGCATGCGAGATCACTTCTTTTGAATTAATTAAATAATTAATTCACTGATCTCTCACTGGTGTATCATTAGTTACAACTAGCACAACTGAGTTTAACTCACTTACCTGAGTTAAACTAAATAAAAACTCACATAACTACCCTTCCAACTCTATTACAACTTTGTATCACTCAGTTACAATGAAGTCAACTTTGCATGTCCCACCAACCAACCTTGGAACTCATAATTCCTTCAATCATCTGGTTTTCCACATCAGTTAACCGAAATCTAGTGCTTCAAGAGAATAGATTATTATTTATGGTCTGATGATTATTAAGGGCTAATAATAATCGATGATTATTAAGGGCTAATAATAATCGATATGCATTCTATTTTTAGACATGCGATCTATAAATAGACTTCGCCCATATATCCAAAAATAGAAACTCATCTAAAAATATAATTTTCTCAACCATCTAAAATTAGACTCTTGCTAAATTTAAAATATGCTCACCATTCTAAAAATAGACATACACCTAAAAATAGCCCGCAGACCCCACCTAGTGAAGGTGCTTAATTTTCACTAGGATCATCATCTTGTTGAATCTCAACACATGATAAAATAGGTGCTAGTAAATTTTAGCACATGTGGCATGGTCCTTACATTGTAAAATGTGTATTAGCTAAAGGGGCCTATGAACTATTTGATTATGAAGGTGTTTCTTTGGGAGAGCCTAGGAATGGTCTTCGCCTAAAGAAATATTATGCATGATTAATTTCGTGAATATTTTGTACATTACATGTATCATATTTTATGAGTTTGTATAATCAATTTAGCATTTTGTTTACGTTTTCTTGCTACTTCTCTTTCTTATCTCGTGTTACACTAGATTTGTAGATGTCAACGCTCCCACAAACTTACATTAGCTTTGTTGATGGCGCTAGTCATAGTACTTGGAATCTATCTTCCGTGGCCTAAGCTAGTTTCTATTCATGGGATATGCCTTGGTAGAAAAATGAATAACATTGTAGAGTATAGTGCAGTAATTTAAATATTATCTGACGTTATTTCATATGGAATTCGACTATTTATCATTAGGTTAGATTCACAGCTCGTAGTATAACATTTAAACAGTGTCTATTCAGTTAGAAGTCCAAAAATGTTAAGAATTTTCTTGGGGGTTTGTCTCTTGGAGATAAATTTTGATTAAATCAAATATAAAATCATTCAAAGACATTTAAATGCATTGGCTGATGCATTAGCTAAATATGTATTAAATCAACATTTTTAATAGTTGTAAGAAAAAAAAACAATATTCATCCACATATTAAACAAGATAAAGTGAGAAATAAGTAGTAGTTTCCATTAATACAAATGTCTATAAAAAGTGTTTGGATTTACAAAATTCCATCCAAAACATATGAGGCCCTATGGCCTTTATTATAGGAACAGACGATATGACAAAAAGAAAAATCTAGGCCTAGGACTAGCCACTAAGCATGGTGTTGATCATGGTAGCAGACTATGATGCGAGCTACTCATTGTAGCAAGTGACTAATCAACCCAGGAACTCCCACAATGTGCCTCTGGTACCATAAAGGAAAACCATCAATCCCAGTATCTGGGATGTCTAGAGTCAACCTCCCAAGGTTGTGCTCCAACTCATTCAAAACCTCTACAGCATCAGGGTTAGGTATCATGAGAGTTGTTGGCTGATTGCCCTGTCTATGAAAATGTCATAGTCCTGTTGGTATGACCAAGCCCACATCTGCATGATAATTTCATATAGTTAGTTTTGAATGTTAAAAACAAAAAGAAAAAAAAATTAAAACAGAAAAACAACCAAAATGTGAAATTTTTACCTAGGTCACCCCACTGCATCCCTTCTGGAAGTGGGATATCTGGGTCACCTATATAGTTCCTATCGGCATATTTGATCATGATGATCTGACGTTCCAGCCATCTAAAAAACTCAGGAATGTATTTCACTACTGGACCATCACCTCGATGGCGTGCCTCAATGAAACCTACAAAAGAATTTGAGGATACCAATTTCCTCCTGAATCTCCCAGAATATATTGTGGGTAAATATGGGGAATCCTCTCTAGAGAAAACAAGAAAAAAATGGCACCATACCCAAAGTTTTTAGTTTGTCAGTTTTCTCTCTATTTTTTTTTCCTTTCATGTTGACAACTACCCCCTCGCACCAATTGAATATGGTAGGTTGTGCACATTCCATAGAAATCTGCATCTGAGCCTTAGTCAGCAAGTGAAGACAAACACTCCCACACAATTATGCAACTGTAAAGGTGATAGTTCTCAAGGGTAGCCTCTATATGATTTTTATGTCAATTCTGCCATCCTTGAGATGAGCCCCTACAATACAATGTTGCCTCAGATAGGTTGCAGTTTTTATCCACCTGGCATGTTCCCAAACAAAAATATGTCTATCCCTCTGCAGGAAAGTCCAGTCAAGAAATAGATTTCATCTGCATCTATGGTGATTCGTTGAACCCCTATCACAAAGCATTGATCTTGAACATCCCAAGCTGTCACCATCCATGTCAAAAGATCTAATTGAACTTTCATGCCCGAGATCATCCAAATTGTGTATAGGCCATAGTCTCTTAAGGCCTATAATGTTGTTGGATCATTGAGATCTTATGCATCTTCATTCTCGTGTTCTCTTTCCCTCCACTCCATATTAAAAAATTAAAAAACCCTGAAAATAATAATATAGGAGGTTTAGAAAACAATTTTGGAATTTTTTGCAAAAGATTTGGGATTTTTCATTAAATTTTCAACACCTTTGTTGCTATGTGTGGCCTCCTTTGAGGAAAAAAGTGCATTTGTGTAGTTTATCAGAAGAAAAACTGTGCACATCTCGATTTTCTCTGTGTCAAAATAAGTCAGGGTACGCAAACCCGATGAAGGGTAATCGCGCACCCCCGAGGGTGCATTTTAAGTTAAAAAATAACCTCAAAATGCCAAAATACAGTCAAAAGAAGAAAAAAAAACCATGAAAATGAAGATAATGAGAATATATCTTACCTAGAGAAGATGGTTCGTGAATTCGTCCATTGGTTTGTTGGAATCCACCTCTGAAAATTTTGGAAAAAATATCTCTAAATTGCACTCAAAGGGTAAAAAACTCAAATGGTGATTTTTTTTTACTTTTTGAACTTTTATAGGTATTTTAGGTCATTAAAATATTACTTTAAACCTTTTGACATTTGAAAATTCAATTTTTTAATGTTTTTACCATGTTTTTGAAGTAATTGTGGTAAGTTTTCAATTTTATTGTGAAGAACATGGGTTAAATCATAAAAATAATCATTTTGATGACAAGTGAACTTTAATCACTTTTTAGGGCTCTTTATATTTACAAAAAAGTGAAACCTTGGAGTCATCTTTTAAGCCCTTTTCATACTCTCTAAACATGAAAAAATAGTTGAGTACTTGACTATTCGAACTAAAAAAAGTAAATGAATAGTCAGTTGTTCTGTATAAGTTTACCCCTTTTCCGGACTGAACTAAACTATTTATGAAAAAGGTATACATTGACTAATCATGGTCAATAGAGTTCTCTCTTGTATTATTTTAACCCTTTTTTGGAATTGAGAGACTAAATTTACGAAAAATAACATTGTGGAGTTTACTTATGTTTTTCTCGTGACTCCCTAAAAATGAAAAACATCAAGCTTTAATTTCTTCAAGCTTGTTAAAATTTTACGTTGAAAAAGCTAAATGAATTTTCTTTTCGTGTATTTTCAAAAATCTTTAAACATGAAAAAGGCATCAAGTTATCCCTTCATTGGACTTGTTAAAAATAAACAATTCAGGACTCGTTGATCATGACGGGATCGAACCACTCCTTCCTAGGGTTCGTTAAGAATACTTCAAAGGACTTATCCGAAGGATGATCTTATAGGACAATCAAATGTTATCCTCCTAAAAATTAACAAAAATAAATAAGTACTTTCCAGTAATGGTGGGGGGTAATTTGGAAGAGACATTCATTTTTTTATCTCATTAATGGCATTATGTCGCTCTTGAACATGACACTCTGTCACATTTGTGTCTAGGTTGGGAAATCCATTTATCTCACAGTTGATCAAACCTCATATGAAATTCTTTAGTTGGTTTTGTTTATTATCATTGAGTCAAATGCATCCAAGTCTAAGTATCGTGTCACCGATATGTTCAAGAGAAGTCTAACCTCAGTTAAAATTACCTTGCAATTTGTATCCTTCAATCCCGTCAGCCATCCCTGAGTTAGTGTTGGATCACTCCAATATTGTTCTTCAATAGTTGACATAAGTTTTGTGTCATAGGCCCTCTTGCGATAGATCAATTCTAGTATCGACTTCAGCTCACTATCTAGGAAGTTGATCTAGAAACCTTCTTCAGTACCTTGGAGCCTGTATGCCCTAATGGCAGGTTTATCGCCTTCTATGTCAGGTTCTCATCATTGACCTTCAATAAAATGATTCTATGAGTGTTCGACTTCAAGACATCTTTTTACACTTCATATATTTTATTATAAGTACCTTGAGGAGCATTGTCATTATCGGTGGTTTCTCTCGCACTTGTTAACGGTTCACCTCATTAACCGGTAATCAAGTGGATTATACCATGTTCGACTTTGAGACATTCATTCACATGGTTAGATTCATACTATGGATTGAGAGATATGTAGAAATTTGAATAACTGATATATTATTCACCGAGATTCTCTTGATCACACACTATTTTAACTTCATGCACAATACATAATCTCTTCTACCATTGATCATTAATTATGGAAATAAAATCAAGTGCATGCACACATTAAAACCATAAACAATCACACATATGAACACAGTATTTCATGGGAAAGCTTAAAGCTGAAACCCCCCAACTATCTGTATATTATAAGTCATGGAGATCATGTAACAATCATTGTACAAAGCTCCTCACAAGCTCTCAGCACAATCTCAAATTGCTACACACTAATCAAGCTAGATCTAGCAAAACACATGCTCCAATCTCTGCCACCTGATAGCCAGCCTCTATTATGAAATCAATGTTGTAGGATGGCTCATTAAATAACTTGAACCACCTGGCTTGTACCGGCGCAATCCTCATGGGCTTCTCCATCAGGCCAGTAAATATACCGCATAGTCACAAATCGATAGTCACGACCGCTCTTTCACCTATTTCGCACGGTCTCCACCGAAACTTTCCATGCACTCGGGTTAACTGATGTATTTTTTAGTTGATTAATGAGTTTATAATTATGAATTAATTATTAATTAATCTCACACCACTCTAAACACTCTCACTAGTTGTATAAATTAGTTAAACCATATACAAATAGCTCAACTATGTTTAAATACAAACTGAACACAACTCCATTAACTTCCTCAATCAACTCATTCAAACTCGTCACATGAGTTCTAACCGAAGTATCCATGCAATAGCTCCACATAACCCTTGGATATTGCACATCTCTTCCGCGTCAAATTTTCCCCCACATCCGTGCACTTAACCGAATGCTCCAAGAGAATAAGATAATGTCTATAGTCCAAATATTATTAAGAGCTAATATTCGACATATCTATTTTTAGATCAAAATCACCAAAAATAGATTCCGCCCAATAGTCTAAAAAAATCAAGTCCATCTATTTTTTCCGACTTGACCAACCATCCACAAATAGAATCCTGCAACTCATAGAACATGATCCATATGTCTAAAAATATACATAGTCTAAAAATAGACTTTGCGCCAAAAATAGCCTGCGGGCCCACTTAGTGAAGGCGACTTCTTTCCACTAAGCTCTTCATCTTGTTACAATCTCAACAAGATAGAGATAAGGACCCTGGCTCTAGTTTCATCCATCCAATCTGCGTGGATTTTTGTATTCATGATTGTGCAAATAGATTCATTTTTATGGTTTCGTCAATATTGTGTCTACTTTTGATGTGGATCTTTGTGTATTTCCCTACTAGTTCATCGAGTTATGCTTACTCCGAGTATGTGAATGCCTACCTCAGTGATGATTATATATATTGCATTGTAACCTTTGATTGATTGTTGTAGGTTTCCAACCATGGTCTCTGATCCAATCTTTAGCATGATAAAGCACTTCACTGCCTAAAATATCCTTTCTAGCTTTTCACTTTAGGGGGAAATATGTTACACGTCATTTTGTCACCATGTAAAATGACCATCAAAATGGATCTTTCATTATCCATAAACTTCTTCCCTTGTATGTCTAGAACTTAAACATCTTGAAGAAACTGAGAATTCTGGGTAACAAGGTCCAAAACCCCACTTTTGGTCAACTACACAGTTTCCTATAAATTTCCTACGCATACGCAACTCTTACCATTAAAGACCACACAAAAGTGTGCTCTATCTTTCACTATAGACTGTGCACATGACTCAACAAAATGCAAAAGTAAACAGTGAAATCTATAAGCTCTGTTCGGCGAATATATCCCAACTGAAAGCTTCGAGGTCATTCTTATTTGAGCCTAACCCTTCTAATCATGGAGCTAATTCCCATTCTTCAAGGAACCCTAATCCCACCTTTAGTGGATCTCATCCTTGAGATAAGGACATAAAACTTCCTCCTCTTGGCCATTAAATCAACCACAAGCTAGATGGTTTGGAGAGATTACTAAAGGTAGACTTATGCTACTCAAATAAGGTTGGAGAGCTTATCATCCAAGGAGGAGATTGTTGATCATTGTGAGGAGTCTCACTTCATCAAGGCCAAGGTTGTGTAACTCCTCTTATTTCTGAGATAATACAAATGAGTTTTTCTTACCATTATGTTGTCCAATGGAACTGATAAATGGTTTTTTTTTTCTTCTATTTGTCCATTGAAATGATATAGGTACTATTCTCCTTGATCACTAGTATAAATTGTATTGAATCATTTATTTTTCATATGCCTTTGATCTCTTTTGTTTCTATGTCTGCAGATCTTATCTTTAATAATTTGGGGAGTTGCACCAAGCCATAGTTGGATCTTCATTAGGCATGTCGTAAAAGGTATGAATTCCATCGCTTACGATTCTCAGCTTATTATTCAGTATAGATAAACTTAGGGAAATATTTTCTTGCTTGTTTGTTTGTTACTAGGATCAACCATTGAACCTAGGGATACTACCTCTATCTGCACTGGAAATTAGTCTGCCATAACAAAAGCCCACGTGCCTTGTAGGTCCAACCTAAGAATAGTATAATTCGAAATCAAACCTTGAACTTTCTACACCACAAATTTATTGGCATGGTTGTATGAAAGTTCCATGTAACCTCTAGCTAGTGCAACAACATATGATTCTAAGCATTAAAAAAATCATTGGTGGGTTGAAGGCATTTCTTAAACAACCTCTTATGGAGAACTAGGCCCATATGGACCAAAGAATTACCTTCTTATAAGAGGATCGGACATTAGTAGATATAGTTATTATTGAAGGTTTTAATAGGGGTTCTCTCCATGATATAAATGGCTTGCCAACCTCCCAATCCTTCCAATTAATATAGTTGATAAAATTTTCAACATTGTTGGCTTTGGAATGGGTAAGAGGAATGGTTTAAAATGATATCCCCCACTAGGTACACTTTCCTAATGGCCTCCCTTCCGATTGATATGATGCATTATAAGGAACTTCTAGACATGATTTATTGTAATAACTCAAACCATTGTTTTTGCGCAAAGATCCTATGATTGAATCCTTGTATTAATCATGCACATGGCCCCACTATGTCTCTCAACACAAAACAAATATCTCAGTTAATTGATGACATGATATTTTTTGTTCCTCATATTCCTTAATAGGGATGAAAACTAAGCATATCAACATAAGTTTTTTCTTTCTTTCACATAATATTGCAATTAGAGTGAGATTGAGTAGTGGGTGAAAAACTCATGTTTAATTTATTTTTAACCTATTACGCAACGTCCCTCCCTAGTCACGAGGATCAATTATCAATTATAATTGTTCCCTGGCCTCCTTAATAAATAAGGATTCAAAAATAACCTTTGTTTTGTATGCACCTAGTGTAGAGCCAATTTGATCCCCATGCACTCTACATGTTTCAGTAATCTTCAATTAATGGTGCATTTTAGTTGATTGAGCCAATTTTTCCAAGTAAAATGGATTGGATTGAAGGATATGTACAACCTTCTCACATCATTTTGTAACAATCTAATTACAATTTTGATGGATATCAACAATCGCCTAATATGTCCTCTCATAAAGTCCACCATGCAAACAATGGTGTTGACATAACAAGTGAGCCAATCCACATCTCCACAAGGCTAAGAGACAATATTTTAAATAATTATAAGACAAGGTAAATGATATGGAAATGAGATGCGTTCATGATTTCTCTGTTTCTAATCATGCACATTTTTTACATCCCTTATGGAGTTTAAATCAAATTAGTTAGTGGTCTAATAACATGGTTGTTCCATCCATGCACACCAATAATCTCTAAGGCATCCAGAATAAAATGAGTTTTATTTTAAAAGCATAACAACAATAATTGTTTGAACAATGCATTCCTATCCCATGTATGGAAATTATTCCAAGTGAGTAACATCTTTGATGAGTCATATCATCAGTATTCAATTGGGTCACCCATTCCATATCATTAGTATTTAATTGGGTCACCCATGCCATTTCTAACCTTGAGGGTGAGTTATGCCTCCTCCTAACCTATTCTCCATTAAATAAGAAAAGTGATAAAAATAATAAAATAATAATAATAATAATAATGATGATGATATTTAATGTAAATAAAAGACAACTTATATATTTGAATACATCAGAGTGTATAATAATTATTAAAATAATATTTACGCTGAAAGGTGTTCTCTCTGCGGGGTTGGGGTGAGCAGACATTGTTCACCCCAGCCAATCGAGTGAGCAAACATTGTTCACCCCAACCAATCACACAGTTTCAATTTAGTCCTCCTTCACCTAATTAAAAATCAACACGTGGATACCAAAATAGCATTGAATGGACGATGATGATGACAGAATAATGGTTGAAAATATGGTTGTCTCCTTCTTGGTCCCTAGTCTTTATGAGAACTGTTATCACCCTGTAAATTTCCGAAGTCTGAAGACAAAACTACGGGGGAAACATCAAACCGCTTTGGAATTCAGGACCTAGCCTTCCTAGATTCAGAGAGGGCTCTCTCTATTAGATATAGCTTTTCTCATAGGGGAATTTTAGGCTAGTTATTACTACATAGGAGTTTGTTTGAAGATTTTTGGTTGAGGCAACAGAAGAGGGCCATTGGGCTATGGATTCAAACAGGTCAAAACAGATTCAAATGGATGAATAACCGAGGTCATGTGCAACCAGACAAGCTAGCCATGTCAATGGATATTTACAGCTTGTAGAATGGAAAGGAGGAGGAGATTGAGGTTCAACAGGGATGCAGAGCAGACCATCTCTGAATTCTGCATTCTGGTCTTAGAGGAAAAAATAATGTATTTTTTCAAGACTGAGTAGGGTACCCCATGGTAAATCCTACATAAAATTTTCTATCTGCATTAAAGGAAAGAAAACATTATGAGAAAACAAGAGAATAACAAATTACATGGGAAAACACTTTACCACAGATCATAACACAAGAATCTAGAAAACAACATCATCTTCATTCATTCAATAGAGAGTGCTTACAACCAGTTGAGTCTACTACAATGGTTTTTCCCTTCCGGCCCTCTTTCTACTGCTAATGTATGCATAATTTATATAAAAACTTAAGTCAGTTCCTCTGTCTGTTTCAATGATTGTCATTAATTACACTCAAGCTAAAAATTTTCTAAGTGGAACCATGCAGGTGATGATAAAACAAGTTCGGTCATAACTGTGGCTTTAGAAGTCCGTTATTAATTGTGAAATGTTCGAAATCCGACGTTGTTTGATGCCAAAGAGGCAGGGAAGGCTCTGACACCTTGGCTCTTCATCTTCGGAAAAATGTTGTTAGATTATTAAATGGATGAGGTTCTTGGGTCAGTAGCCATGTTGAAGTGTTCACTGCCCTTTCTGATCTTACAGTTACATGACTTGACCCTTTCTATCTATCTCCCCTACTACCGTGACGTTCCGCATTACTCTGCCCTTTTACTCCTTGTTGGGTCCACCCAAGTCCTCTTGCTGTGTGGAAAAGTAACGCACAAACCCATATGCCCGGACGTGAAATCCATTAGAATTTTTATTTGGAATACATCGCATTCGTGTTAACATCGCACTTCACATGTTTTAAGATTTATCTTATGAGGAACGGTATCGGCGATGTGATGCGAAGAGCGGAGGTGACGTGTTGGGAGGGATGATGGTTGGCGGATGTGGAAAGATGATGATGGATGTGGCACAATAGCAGTGGTAACGGTCACAGGGTGGCAACTATTTAGAGGACAATGGAAACATCTTTTCGGAGGGGGCCTCAGGTGGTAAGCGGTAATAGAGAGGGGGGTGAGAAATTGTGGGAGTGCAGCATGTGGAGGAGTGGGCGGTAATGGATACTGCCCATTTTGGACCCCCCCCCTTTTGTTAATGTCCAACGGCTATGGGGGGGCGGGGGGAATGGCTTGAGGGTTTTCGATGGCGAGGTGAGGGGCGCAGATGGAGGGTAAGGTGGGAGGCGTTTAGCGTAGAGGGGATGTGTGATGTGGCAAGGAGGTGGGACCCAACCTGCATCACAAATCGCAAGTCTGAAGATTTTTTTTATGAGCGGCGGAGGAAAACATTAAAACTTGCGATGTGCGAAGTGCGAGGAGAGGGAGGTGACGTGGCAAGGATGGGTCCCACGGCTATCGCAAATCGCACATCGACGGATTTAGTTATGAGTGGTGGAGGAAAACATTAAAACTTGCGATGTGCGAGGTGCGAGGAGAGGGAGGTGACGTGGTAGGGATGTGTCCCACGGCTATTGCAAATCGCGCATCAGTGGATTTAGTTATGAGCGATGGAGATAAACAATAGAACTTGCGATGTGCGAAGTGTGAGGAGAGAAAATGGTGACGTGGCAGTGAAGGTGGGCCCACCCGCAACATCGCAACCTGCAGGTTTTACAAACAGGGAGTGAAAGGTAAGTGCTAAACCTTTCAAAGTGTAATATGCGATGGGGTCCCACCATATCGCATTGCATTTCAAAAGGTTTTGTAGGAGACAGAAATTTGAAGGATTTTACGATTTTTCCGATGCATAAGTTGATACTAGTGTGCAATAAATAAAAGGGAATGACTTTAGGAAGGTGAAATATAATGAGTGTGGAGTAATGTATGCGGAGTGAGATATATATGTATGTATCAAGTGGCTTAGAGTGGGGGTGAAGCTGCAATAGAGTGATACATGGTAAGCTTAAAGGTTTTGAAATAAATGAAGAGGGGAACTTTAGAAAATGGAAAAATGAAGGGAAGGAGAGGGAAAATGAAATGAATGAGGACATTATGGAGTTTTATCACCATCACACTTAATCAACAACACTTTCCTCTTTCGACTAAACTGAAAGGAAGATAGATTCCTTTGATGCTTTTGACAGTTAGGACTTCCCTTCTTTTACTGAAAATAAATGATAGCCATGAAATATTATTTTCAGTATGAAAAATATAAGCAATAATCAGTCACTTGGTGATACTATGAAATACAGGAGTCTAACAAGAACTACTTTGTCATTCATAGACCCACCACCATTTTTTGTCATTTTCAAGCTCACCGCCATTCTCAATTTTTGCATGTTGGAAAAGGATTGGACATGGATTGGAAAAGGTTTGGAAAAGGATTGGAAAAGGATTGGACATGATGGTGAACAAGATTTAGATAAAAATTTGGTTGTTTATTATTCACCTCGTGACTCCATTGATGAAGGTTTCATTAGATGAGGTATTATGCAGGCAAGAAATGAGAAAGCACTGTCGAAAATACAGATATCAAAGTTTGAGTCTTTTAAAAGAAGTTTTATTTTTCACTATCAGTTTGGTGGTCTATTTTCCCTTACATATCAAGAAGATTTTTTCCTACTTTATTTTCTCAGAAGATTATAAGGCCCAAAATGTACATTCTTTATTGGAGAAAGAAGATTTTTTCTTCTGATTGTATTATTGATCTTGACACAACTTTATCTCCTAAATATGAAAGGAGAGATGATTGTTGCATTACAATTCCTTAAGGTAATTTGTCACAATCCAGACGTAAAGGTGAGGATTCATCATCTTTGGGTGATAATATTCTACCTCATAAGAAATCTTCTTCTTTCCATCTTGGAACCAAGGTGATTTACAAACCCTCGGTGTTGTCCACAATCCTCCATCAATATCCTTCAAAAGGATTCAAAAATTTGCCAAGTCTTTATGGAGAGGAGGAGGATATTTCAGCTAAACAACATATCTTGGAATTCGAGTACTTTCTAGACACATTTCAAATTATTTATGAAGACATGGCTTTAAGGATGTTTTTTCATTCATTAAAGCAGGGTGCTCTGCAATGGTTCTAGTGTTTGGAAGCAAGTTCAATTATTTCATGGCAAGGTTTTCAAGATATATTTCTTAGATATTGGGGCGAGCGTAAGTCATATGAAAAACACCTTTTGGAATTATATTCTATCCAGAGGCAGATAAATGAATCAATCACTGAAACTAGTGGAGCTTCTCAGGTGTGTTTGCAGGAGGGGGAAGATTTTTGTCAAGAGTTGGCATTATACGAAGAACATCAGCATTATGAGGAGTCAAATAGTGAAGGAAGCTACCCTATTCAAAGAAGTCTACATCAGCAAAATGTTCAAGAAAAGGAGGCAGTAGAAAATTGGTCTCATTAGTTCTATGATCCAGTAGCAGACTATACAGAAACTTTCTTTTGTCAGCAACAAACATTTATGCAAAGGCATGTGCAAAGCTTGGTATCTGGAAAAATTTCATGGTATCTCCCTATTATGATCTTCAAATTTCAACAACATGGAGGCATTAATTAGTGCCACTTGAAGGCTAAATTCACTTGATTGAGTTCAGACATGAACATATATGTAGGAGTTGTGCATAAATAAGCTCAGAAGTTAAGCATTTTTAGTTGTTGTATTTCTGGTTCGATATTTTCAGTTCAATAATAAAGGAAGGAGCTCAAAGTGTAGCAGGTTTCAGGAGGATTTCATACTAGATAAACTCCCATTTGGGATTGCCTCCATGCCCAATAAAGGCTATTGATCTATAAGTGATCCTTGACTCCATGCCTAATAAAGGCTACTCATCTACAAGTGATTTTTGACTTCATGCCCAATAAAGGCTACTGATCTACAATTTCTTAGCACTTTGCTACCAAAGTGATTTCCCCAATTGGAGCCAGATGTTGTAGCCTAATTTGACTCAGCTAAAATTCAAGAGAGGTTCTGATCAATTCAATGAACAGTTCAAAAGCCAGAACGATGGGCACATTCAGAACATTGCACATTGGTCAGGGTCGAGTTGGGCTCATTCGCAAGCTCAAGAGAGACTAGCACGGCAGAACACCAGATAAACTCAGGAGGGCCACACCGTGGAGAAAAACAAACTAATTTCCCAAAGGCATAGAAATGGCATATTTCCCTTAAGAATTTAAGGGTGTTGGAAGAAACTTAAAGGGGTAAATTGATGGTCATGATCAAAGCGCAGAATTGAAGTGGAGAGATTGATGATGGAGATCATAGCACATAAATGCAAGTCAGATTGATCTGAGGTTGTGAAGAGAAGCCACATGTTGGTCATATGTTCCATCGCGCATCGCACTTCGCGACTTTCAACACTTACCTCCTATTTCTCATAGCAAATTTGCCAATTTGCGATTTGTGATTGGCCCCACCTCCTCTTGCCACGTCACCTTCCTCCCGTCGCACTTCACACATCGCAATGTTTAACACTTACCTCCTATTCCTCATAAAAAATCTACCGATTTGCGATTTTTGATTGGCCCCACCTCCGCTTGCCACGTCACCTTCCGTCCATCGCACTTCACACATCACAATGTTTAACACTTACCTCCCATTTCTTATAACAAATCTATCGATTTGCGATTTGCGATTAGCCCCAATTTCGCTTGCCAAGTCACCTTCCGCCCATCACACTTCGTACATCGCAAATTTTGACACTTACCTCCCATTTCTCATAACAAATATGCCAATTTGCGATTTGCAATTCGCCCCACCTCCTCTTTCCATGTCACCGTCCATCCGTCGCACTTCGCACATCGCAATGTTTAACACTTACCTCTCATCTTTCATAATTAAATCCCCGATTTTCTATTTGTGGGCGGATGTGATGTGGTTTCAAAAGTGAACTCCAAAGGTTTTCAAATCCGGAGGTAAGGAATTTATTGTGTTAAATCGCGTCGGAGGAGGAAAGGAGGATTATAACGTAAAACTAGTGAAACACTGAAATGCGATAGAAAGCGGACGCAATGCATTCTTCAGAGGTGAATAGAATATATTTCAAGTCCAAGTCTTACATTGGTTTATGAGGGGAAGTCTGAATGCGGGTAGAAAGAATCAGGTATGTGACCCGACGCAAAGCAAAGGAGAAGAAAAGAAATAACACAGTAGGCACGAGTAGAAGAGGCAGATCCGGGTAGTAGGTGACATGATGATAGTATGTGTAACACAAAGGCATGGGCAGAGTTGAGTGGAGATGAGTTTATGCAAACTGTTGGGACATCACAACCGGAACAGACGGAGACACATCAACACCAAATCAAATCCAGCAAATAGATTTATACTTCTAATTTTATTTTTCTTTCTTATTTAATGATCAATATTGTAATGAAGTATTTAATTGTAATGTAATAGGTAGTTTACACAGTTTTAGGAAGTTTGAGTAGTTACAAGAAGTTCAAGCAGTTACAAATTTTTTTGGATGTATTTAAGAAGAGAGAAAGAAAGAAATAAGAGGCACGAGTTCTAGACCTCTTGGGGATTACATTTTTACTTCTTTTTCCAATGGGTAAATGAAAGAAGCAACAAGTTTCCTGCAACTGTTGATGGTGATTCGTGTTTCTTGTGCCATTTTGTGTCCCTTCTTCTTTGAATGAATTGAAGTAATGTAGCAGTCGGTCTCTTAATTACATCTGTGAGTAAGAGTTAAATAACCTTAATTTTCACTCCTTCACTCCAACTACTCTTCCTTCATAAAATATCCTTGGAACTTAAAAGTAATATATTTTGTCTGTACAACATATTATTTTGAGTTTCTTCTCTCTCATAAATTCATTCTGAAATTTAGAGTGGTAGATTCTGTATTTACAGCATATTACTTTGAGTCTCCCCTACAGTTCTTATTTTCATTCAGATATCAGCAATGAATGGCATTGTGAAATCTTCTATTATTCCAGATCATTAAGGGTTTTAGAAAACTAGTTTCCAGAGGGATAGAACACGGACCTCATGATAAAATCATTTCTATGACACATTTTCAAAATGTCTTAAGAACTGATTCCCTTCACAACTGAGGGATTGTCTCTTAAGATACAACAGAAAGGAGGAGGAGATTGAGGTTCAACGGGGATGCAGAGCAGACCGTCTCTGAATTCTGCATTCCGGTCTCAAAGGAAAACATAATGTACTATTTCAAGACTGAGCAAGGTACCCCATGGTAAATCCTACACAAAATTTTCTATCCGCAGTAAAGAAAAGAAAATAATATGAGAAAATAGGAGAATAACAAATTACATGGAAAAACACTTCACCACAGATCATAACACAAGAATCTGGAAAACAACATCATCTTCATTCATTCTATAGAGAGTGCTTACAACCAGTTGAGTCTACTACAATGGTTCTTCCCTTCTGAGCCTCTTTCTACAGCTAATGTATGCATTATTTATATAAAAACTTAAATCGGTTCCTATGTATATTTCAATGATAGCCATTAATTACATTCAAGCTAAACTTTTGCCAAGTGGAACCATGCAGGCAGTGATAAAACAAGTTCAGTCATAAGGGTGGCCTTAGCAGTCCGTTACTAATTGTGCAATGATCAGCATCTACCATTGTCTGATGCCGAAGAGGCAGGGAAGGCTCTGACACCTTGGCTCTTCATCTTCAGAAAACCTTTGTTCAGTTATTAAATTTATGAGGTGCTTGGATCAATAGCCGTGTTGAAGTGTTCGCTGCCCCTTCTGTTCTCGCAGTTACAACATGATAATCTTTTCCCAAACGCCTTTTCCGGACTTGACCCTTTCTGTCTATCTCCCCTACTACTGTGATGTTCCGCATTACTTTTCCCTTTTGCTCCTTGTTGGGTCCACCCGAGTCCTCCTATCGTGTGGAAAAATAGCGCACAAACCCATATGCCTGGATGTGAAATCCTTTAGACTTTTTCTTTGGACTACATCGCATCTGTGTTAACATCGCACTTCGCATGTTTTAAGATTTATCTTATGAGGAACGGGATTGGTGATGGGATGCGAAGGGTGGAGGTGACGTGTGGGAAGGGATGATGGTTGGAAGATGTGGACAGATGATGGTGAACGTGGCACGACAGCAAACAGATTTTCAGAGGGGGTCTCAAGTGGTAAGCAGTAATAGAGAGGGGGGTGCGAAATTGTGGGAGTGAGACACATGGAGGAGTGGGCAGTAATGGATACCGCCCATTTCGGACCTGCTCCCCCCTTTGTAATGTCCGACTGCTGAGGAGGGGGGGGGGGGTGAAATGGCTTGAGGGCCGTGGATGGTGAGGTGAGGGGCGAAGATGGAGGGTAAGGCGGGAGGTGTTTAGCGCTGAGGGGATGTGTGACGTGGCAGGGAGGTGGGACTCGACCCGCATTGCAAATCGCAAGTCTGAAGATTTTGTTTATGAGCGACGGAGGAAAACATTAAAACTTGTGATGTGAGAAGTGCAGGGAGAGGGAGGTGACGTGGCAGGGATGGGCCCCACGGCTATTGCAAATCACACATCGGCGGATTTAGTTATGAGCAGTGGAGGTAAACATTAAAAATTGCGATGTGCGAGGTGTAGGGAGAGAGAGGTGATGTGGCAGGGATAGGTCCCACGGCTATCACAAATCACACATCGATGGATTTAATTATGAGCAGTGGAGTTAAACATTAAAACTTGCAATGTGCAAAGTGCGGGGAGAGAAAAGGGTGACGTGGCGGTGAAGGTGGGCCTGCCCACAACATCGCAGCCCACAGGTTTTACCAATGGGGAGAGGAAGGTAAGTGTTAAACCTTGCAAAGTGTGATATGCGATGGGGTCCCACCATATCGCATTGCATTTCGAAACGTTTTGTAGGAAACAACAATTTGAAGGATTTTATGATTTTTCCAACGCGGAAGGTGATATGAGTGTGCGGTAAATAAAAGGGAATGGATTTAGGAAGGTGAAATATAATGAGTGTAGAGGAATGTATGTGGAGTGAGATATATATGTATGTATCAAGTGGCTTAGAGTGGGGGGCGAAGCTGCTATGAAGTGATAGATGGTAAGCTTAAAGGTTTTGAAAGAAATGAAGAGGGGGACTTTAGAAAATGGAAAAATGAAGGGCACAAGAGGGAATATGAAATGAATGAGGGTAGTATGGAGTTTTCTCACCATCACACTTAATTGGCAACACTTTCCTCTTTCGACTGAACTGAAAGGCATATAGATTCCTTTGATGCTTTTGACAGTCAAGACTTCCATTCTTTTATTGAAAATAAATGATAGCCATGGAATATTATTTTCAGTATGAAAAATCTAAGCAATAATCAGTCACCTGGTGATACTGTGAAATATAGGAGTCTAACAAAAACTACTTTGTCATTCATAGACTCACCACCATTTTTTTCATTTGCAAGCTCACCGCCATTCTCAATTTTTTCCAGTTGGAAAAGGATTGGACATGATGGCTACGACATCTTGGGAAAGTGAATTTTCCTCAATATTTAGCAGAATCAGAGCCATTAAATATCTGGACTCTACTCTGATCCAATTCAGAATACATATGCTCCGTTCCAATTCAGAATACATATGAAAATGAACTCTGGAACCACAGCAAGCTAGTCATCAACAACGAAGGTCAACAACCATACTAGTTCCTCCACGACATTGTCTTAAGAGTTTGGACATAATCAACACACACTTTAAAGTAACATGGGAAATCTGGCAGTTACAGAAATGGCAATGATAAAACGAAAGAATTAGTTCAAGAAGAAGACTTATTAACTTCATCGCATGTTGATCTCGTTTGAAAATAGGTACACATCGCCATTGTTGCCCGCTTTGAACATGTTAAACATCGTGCATGGGACCTTGTTGCAAGTGGTAGAAACTTTAGTCTTTGTGACAGACAAGTGACCAGAGTTTCGTTTGGAGAACGTCGTCTCTATTCGACCTTTCTCCCCATGACTTCACCAACGCCACCTATCGTTTCACCAATATCTTTGCTAGAAACAAGTCCAACATCTTGTCAATTCGAAACTCCTCCCCTCCCCTGTCACTCCAGATAACCTCCTAACTACTCCCACTAGCGTAACACTCCATCCCTGGTTCAAAACCAACTGAATCCCAAAATAACTCTGGACCTGCATGAAAACAAGCCAAGCGAAACACGTTACACAAACACACAAAAATCAGAGTACAACCGAGACAATTGTTGTATGCAAGTGTTGGTGAGAGAGGAATTGAATCGCAGAAGGCAAGGTGGCACGAGAGAGAATGGCTCTCATGCAACAAAACATGATCACTCCTTCTTCATGTTATGGGTCGCTTGGCCGGACGCAAACTAAATGAAAGAGGAAACAAGTGGGAGAGGTGCAAAGAAGCATGTGGTTTCTTTTTTTGGATAATTTGATTATATTGGTGTGGTTTAATTGTTTTATGATAGTTTAATGGGCCAGGCAAATTACGCCAAAACACCCACACAGAAAAAGGGTTGATAACTTCTTGTGGTTTAAACTATGCCAACAACTTACTTTCAAATTCATATACTGAATTAATTTTTTGCATCAATTGTGGGTACTGTTAGTTTGATATTCAATTTCTTTGTCGTGTAAAGCCATCGCCATAGCCAATGAGCGTTCATTGTCCCTTCAACATCCTACATTAGACATAGGTACATGTATAAATGTATACGTTTGTCGTGTTGTTTAGCCCAATACAACTTTATTAAAAAATGCAGATAACCATTAAGGAGTATGCATCCTTATTACTGTTGCTTTTTCAATAAACAAAGTTTTCATTAAGTATAATAAGAACGTTGCATTTAAAAAACAAACATAGAATAGTAATGATAACATAATATTATTAATTCAAAAAATATATGAAAGAACATAAACATAGAAATGTAACTAAAACAATTGAAATAAAAATGGTTTGATTAAATAAACCAGAATCAAAGCTAAAGATGAACTTTGCTACTTACATGGTCCAAATTGTCAATCAATTCATTTATTTTGAAATAAAGAATTTTAGTCTTTTGCATATCTATGTACACAGATCAAAAGATATTCTAACTAGAGGTGAACTTTTCTACTTATATGGTCCAAATTGTCAATCAAGTCATTTATTTCAGGGTATTTTGAAATAAGGAATTTTAGTCTTTTGCATATCTATGTACATAGGTTAAAAGGTATTCTAACTAGAGATGTAAACATCGTTTATTGGTTTAAACCACTTTATACGCGGTGGCCATGTTTTAACTACTTTTGGAATATTATTCAAATTTAAACTTAAACTACATGCATTGTCTTTTCCTCTTCTTCAACTAAGTGCAGTGAACATGTTTTAATAATTTTTCGATACATTATTCAATTTAAACTAATACATGGGTGAACAGGTTTTAATAATTTTTCGTAACATTATTCAATTTAAACTAATACATGAATCCTTTGTTGAAATATTAATCATAAATACATGACATTTAATGATGATAAAGACTAACAAATGCAACCCACACAAGTAGAGGAAATTTAACATGTCATTCAGTGGCATGCATTTTGAGCAACGTTAATTCTCAATGCCAAGTGGCAAAGGCTTATCTGTCGTGTTATTTCATGTACATCAAAATGACCCTTTTCACTTGCATCGTGGGTAGAGATTACTCTTACACCAATGGATGATCTTGAAGACATGCCATTGCATACGTGTCATCCAACAGATCGGCGGAAAAGCTGCCTTGTCGCTGCAGCTGTATCACTACTTCCTCTTTCAACCGCAGTTTCAGAGATCCGGAGATATAAGTCTTCTCTAACAATCTACAAAGTTCAACACCTGGCAGCTCTTCTAAGTCACTGCATTCAGCCATCCATAGACGCTTAAGTTTTGGGAGACCAGAAAGCCCTTCTATTTTCTTCAACTTTTTGCAATAAGAGATCGAAATAGATTGAAGGTTGGGGCAGACCCCTTCACCAAACGATATCTTTGATATTTCTATATCAATGACAGACAAGTGTTGGAGCCGAAGCATATTGAACTCCTTAAAGGAAGAGTCCACTGATGTTTCTCGCTCTACTTCAACCCTTTTAAATGCCAGTTCTGTTATCGGACAGCTCAGTACATAGAGATAAGCTCAACCCAGCTTACCGTGTCTTAAAGGAAGAGTCCACTGATGTTTCTCGCTCTACTTCAACCCTTTTAAATGCAAAGAAGCGTTGGAGCCGAGGCATGATCGAATTAAAGGAAGAGTCCACTGATGTTTCTCTCTGTACTTCAACTCTTTCTGTCTGTACTTCAACCCTTTTAAATGCCAGTTCTGTTATCGGACAGCTCAGTACATAGAGATAAGTCAACTCAGTCAACAGTTCAAGGGAATCCGGCAAATATTTCAGTTTCTTGCAACCAGAGATATACAATGTCTTCAAGTTCTTTAGCTTACCGAGCGACGGCGGCAGGGAGTGCAGGTCAGGACTTCCGATTTCCAGAACTTCCAAATCGCTTAGATCTCCCAATGCAACTGGCAATTCTTTTATGTTTGTGCACATCAAACGTAATTCTGCCAGGGACCTTTGATGTGCCACTTGAGGAGGCAATACTTCAATTTTCTCACACCAGAAAAGATTTAGGTATTCAAGCGTGCGGATGTTTCCCAGTGTTTCGCTTGAAATGGTTAAATTGCTACAGTAGCTCAGATCAAGATATTTAAGTCTAATTAAATTCCCGAAGGAATTTGGAAGCCGCTCCAAATTTTCTGTATTGCACAAATCGAGGTGTTCCAGATTTGTTAAATCCCCGAAGGAATCTGGCAGTGACTTCAGTTTTGAGCACAACCCTAACTTCAAGGCCTTCAAAGAACGCAGAAGACAGAATTCTTGTGGCAAAATTTCCAAATTAACCTGCTTTGAAAAGATAAAAATCTGTTCGAGATGCTTTAGCTGGCCTATGGACTTTGGAATATTTGAGAGGGGAGCATAAATCCGTAACTCCCTCAGCTGCAAAGGCGCCTGCAAAATGTTCCAACTATAAGAAACAGATACGATTCGCATCAATAAAATTAAAAATGCCAAACACACAAAATTTAACTCCAAATTCCAATTTACCTGGGATTGCCCTTGCCACAACGTTTGCAGTAAGCTGCCGCCCACCTCCAAATACGTTAAATTTTGCATTGGTATCCAGGAAGGCAGGGACGAGGAGGGACACTTGTACCAGCGAATCCATATTACATTTGGTGACTGCACTCTCCTCAAAATGCGTTCCATGTCACCGTCTTCAACGTCAAGGAGGCTGACACCAAGAAAACGATGACGTGTATTGACGAGCAGTCTAGTTGACACTCGTGACATTTTTGAGACCAAACAATCGGAATCCAGAGGAAAACCATTCAAATGATAAAGACTATAAGACGGATGATTAGGACGAAGCTTTGCAGTAGGTGGCACCATAATTCCGCGGCCTGATGTTGTTTCCGGTTCATTCTTCAAAAGCAAAACAATGAAAAAAAATAAAAGTTTATTATACAGAGATATCTCTCAATAATTTAAGATGATTTGAAGGGGTTGAGGACTTACATATGATTGCTGTAACAAATCATCAATGCCCTGTGCTGAACCGAAAATACGCCGAGGCAAATTCAAATTCGGATCATTTGCAATATCTCTGCCCATGTCTCTCAGATGATCATGCATATGTATATTATTTTCCCAGTCCAACTCTAAAAGGCACTTATCGTGCAAATTTTGAAACCCTAGAGAACCTTTCCGACCTGATCCGTTCCATAACCTTAAAGCCATATCCCTGTTTTCTCCTATGAAGAAACAGGCAACATCTAGAAATATCTGTTTTTCCACTTCATTCAATGTATCATAACTAATTTTTAATGAACCTTGTATGTCAGAAGGAAGTATTTGCTGAAGACTCTCTAGTTGGTTTTGCCAGTCAGATTGATCATCTTTTCCATAAAGAAGTGCTCCCACCACTTTCAAAGATAAAGGCAAACCATCACAGGCTTTTATGAACTCGTCTACAATAGATTCAAATCCTGGCAGTGGATACGGCTGGCTGAAGGCATGGGAACAGAAGAGCTGTCGCGAATGGTGTGCCTCAAGGCCATTCAACTTGTAAATTGATTTCTCTTCGACACCTGAACTTCTGAGAACAGCTTTGTCTCGAGATGTAATTAATATGAAGCTCTCAGAACTGACAACTGTTTGAATTGGCAATAATGCATCCAGTTGATTCACATTATCTACATCATCTAAAACCACTAAAACCTGAGAAGATGAAAGACGTTTCTTCAATATCTCTATACCTTCATCAACGCTGTCTATTTCCTCATTGATTCCAGTCAAACTTTTGAGAAGTTTGCTCTGCAATGAATTTAAAAAGCCTTTTTTTGCCTTATCTCTCACATCAAATAAAAAACAGGAGCTACAATAAGATGAATTCTTCCTATTGAAGAGCTCTTTTGCGAGGGTTGTCTTCCCTGCGCCACCTAACCCCACAACCCCAACTATGTGAGGTTTCCGGCTATGCTGTTGCTGCTGCAAAAGAACAGTGTTTTCAAAATCTCTCACCTTCTCATCCAGCCCTGTTGGATATTTGGCGACGTTTAGCTCTAGTCGTTTGACCCTTTTCAATACACGTTCGACAACCTTCTCCAGAAGCTCCCCTTCGTCGCTGGTGATTCACATGAAAATAAATAGAGCTGGTGAGAAATAAATAAACTTCTATGCAACAAAAAGTAATACAATGCTGAGAAGTAAGATTGGAATTCTCACCTGTTACAGGCCTCCAGTTCGAAACCGCTTATACCCGCAACATGAGAGAGGGCATTTCTCCACTGTTCAAGAGTGGCAGGGTCGTATCTCTGTTTTTGCTCATGTTTTTGCAGGGCTTCGGCATACGAGCCCTTTTGGGCCACGGTCCACCTGAGGTCGGAGGGATAATGGTGGCGCCCGTCTCAAGCATGAGTAGGAGTTCGTCAAGACACCAACGGGATTCTGCATATCGTGGAGAGAAGATTGCAATATGGAGAGAAGCTGATTTAATAGCAGCTTTTATTTGAGAATCAAAGTAATCACCCTCCTGCAATTCTTTCTGGTCCAAAAATACTTGGTATCCATATAAAAGAAATCGGCGATAAAGATGGCTGGCAAAGGTTTTCTTCGTGTCAGTACCACGGTGATTTATAAATATATCAAACGGGTGATTGCTGTTGAGATTCACAGCATTGGAGGTGGAGGTGGAGGTGGAAGTGGAGGCGGAGGTGGAGGCAGAGGCAGAGGAAGTGTCCATGTTAAATTTGGACGAGGAAAAGAAGCGATTAACCTTCAAATTCTATTACAGTTAGAGGGTAGTTTTAGAGTATAGAATTAGAAATTGATGAGGGTTGTGGGTTGCAGAGGCACGGAAGGATAGAAATAGATATTACCATTAAACCATTCGCTCCCTGGTTTATGCGCCCAGCGACCAAAAAATCCAACGTCCCCCCTCGGCCCTCCTTCCTCAAACGCGTTTCACTGTGAACGATCGATTTGCAGGTGGAAACTCAATCGAAATGAATGAGAAGATGCACACCGCCCAAGGCATGGACTACAGCTTGATAGACACGACACGATTGCAAGCAAAGCACAAGATGCTTACTTTGGATCCTGCGTAAATAGTTAATCGGAATCTTCCCTTTCCAACTGTAAAGCAAAGGGATTGATGTCCCGTTTTAACTATTTAAATTTTAATTATTACTCGATGACAACCCATTATGGAATAAAAAATTTAAGTATGTATTTTTATCTCATGCCAAGTTGCTTCCTTCCTTTGGCTTCAAATAATTCTTGACATTTATAAACTTCCTAAATTCTTTAGGAAAGAAAATTAAGAATTTTGACATTTGCAAACTTCATTTATAAACATAGTTATTTATAAATTTCATTTATAAACATAATAATTATTATTATTATTAATGTTAAGTGAATTTTAGTTCATATAAGCATAATTATTAATCTTGTGATTGGAGTGTCTATTTTATTTTTACTTTCATATAAATTAGATCAAATTTATAATTAGTTTATCATTTTATTATAATTAATTTTAAATATTAAATTAAATATTAAAATAATATTATTTATTTAATAAAAATAATTTATGGGACAATGGACTTTCTATATATATGGATTCGACTAATCTAGGAAGAAGCATACTCTAACTTTATTGGATTTGAAACTATAACTATTTTAGGACAAACCCATATTTAATCATTAAACTCATTCACTCAAGTCCTTTGTAATGATAACATATTCTTTTAGTTCATGATGTTTTAAGAAGAATTCAACACCTTGTTTTACTATAAAATTACTGGAAATTTATTTTTATTTCAAAAGTGTTGTTTTCTATTTCAAGTTATTAGTTTTTGCCTCTGCATGGACTATAGCATTCATCTAGTAGTCAAAGTGCCTTAAATCAGTATTATTTTGTTGTGTTTTTGCAATTTTCTCAATATTTCAATTTTCTCATAAATTCAAAAAAATATATTATTTTTTGCAAATCTTATTTCTAATTTTTTATTGGTTTAGGGAGCTCTAATGGGACACAATTCACTAGATATTGGGACATAATTGCAAAATCGAGGAAACCAGCACGAACATGGATTGCTATGGATAAAAAATGCTCCTATCTATGGAACAAGTACAAACATTGAAATTGAAAGTTTAGTTGAGGAATACTTGTGTTTCGATTCAACTAAACTACTTGCAAATCTAAAAACTATTCAACGTTATCATCATACAAGCACTGCAATAAAGGAAAACAGATGCATTGTAGGTTCAAGTTTCTAATTCCACCAATGTGAAAGATGAAAATACTTAATCCTATGGAATTTGACAATGAAAAAGCAAAAGTGAATGCAATAATGATATTTGATGCACTAGAGAATTTGGAACATAATGAGACATATATATTTCATAGTTTTCTTGAAAAATTAGGTATAAGTGAATATGATTATATCCATGCAATTCAATGTACTATGAAATGAAGAAAAATTCTATTGAAGAGAGAATCAACAAACAAATAGACTAATAGCTAAATGCTCAACATATTCTATTAATTTGGGTGCAAATATTGATGCCCAATTTGTACTTAACTCACATGCTACTACTTATTGTAGTTCATATATGACATAGCTACATAAAAAATAGACATTGATGTTTAAATGTGTATGAAGTGAATGTAAAAACCACAATGGTGGTATCATAGAAACAATTGCAAGACTTGGAAAAGATTTATTGAATTACAACAAATGTGTACACAACAAGTTGTATATATAATGTTGTCAATGCCACTGAATACTAGTTCAAGAAAACACATACTTATTAATACTCTAGCAATAGATAATCATACATTTTTACTAACTAAAGCAAGAGAGTTGGAGTGTAAAATAGATGATTCAGAAAACATAATATGCTTATTAATTATCAATCACTATGTGCAAAGACCAGAAAACATTGAACATGTATGCTTAGTGTAATTTGCGTCATGCTACACACTACAAGGTAGGAAAAGAGGAGGCGTTGAGAGACTATATGTTATAAGATACATAAAGTATAATAAACACATTGATCTTTATAACTATTGCAGGGAACGATTAATGTTTCATGTCCCATATTGTATTTACGAGAACAATTCTAATGATGAATATTCGACTTGGGGAAATTCATAATTATTGTTTGGAAAAATCATAAAATGCAATGAACTAAAATTCATGAACGGAACAATGACATCATGGACTAATATGGATAGCATAACAGCTGAGCTAGAAAACAAAGAGAGCAAATTGTTTGAAAGAGATGTACCTACATATGAAGAAATAGATAACGAAAATTGCTATCAAGAATACAATATCAAAGAAGATTTTCAATATTCGCAAAAGGATAGAAATGAAAAATCAATTGTTGAGAGACATTACCAACTTTTAAAACAACCACAAACACTAGAAGAAACAAAATTCTATGAAATCATTAGAATGTTCAACCCATAACAAGAAATTTTATGTACTTGCAACAAGTGGTGATCTGAGTATGAATGTTAGTTTTATTGTGCTAATTTCATCTTCATCTTCAGATTTAAAATTTATTTATTGATCTTATGCTTGATGTACATAGTTTTCCTTGGTGCTTATGTGTGTCAAACAGGTAAATTAATTGAGTTTTATGAGTGAATTCAAGAGCATAAAGTATGAAAATCAAATGTTGAACATAATAAACAAAATACACAACAAACCATCACAATTGATCCATCAACACAGAGTTTCGATGAAGGAGTTCACCCCTTGTGGGCTACATCTCCTTGGTCCAACTTCCATGGCTTAGGCCTATGTATTAGCTCAATAGTGAAAAAAATATTGTTTACATGCATCAAATGCTCTTAAAACATACTAAAATGAGTCCAAAATGTGAAAATATATTAGAAATGACTATTCATTCTCTCAATTTGGCCTTCAGTTGATCTAGGCATGGCCTTCCTTCCTAGTGGCCATAGGCTTCATTTTTCTTCAAAGTGACAAAAACACCTATAGAATTGCTCTTCTGCCTTTGCCACCTATACCAATGTGTTCAGAGCATGCTAATTTTCTAGGAATGACTCTTCTTGAGCCAAAATTGGTCGAAAATTGCTCAAGATATGGGTGATTCAATTTTCCTAGGAAATCTCCTCCAAATCTCGAGAAGACTCTAGATAAGTCCACCAAATTTGGAGGGTCTGTCGGTTTGGGAGGTGCCCCTAAAAATCTGCCAACCTAACTGCAGTGTTAATTAATGTTAAATTTGGATTAAATGGTGGATAAGTTTGTTTAGTGTGATAAGCAGGTTTTAAATTAATCCAGGTTTAACGAACTTAAGCTATGGATTATATGTTAATTAATCCATGCTTAACACTTAAATCTCGTTGGTTTAATCTTCATCCGCGTTGATGGTTAGGAGATAAGGACATATGGGAGGGGGTTGGCTCGTGGGGCTGGCCCCCTCTCTTCCCATCGTCAAAGAACGCATATAATTCAAATAGATGTCAGGTGCTTTGGTTATTAAGACCCATGTTGATGGCCCGATGGTATGGGTGGAGAGTAGGTTGGGGGAGGTCGTGGGGTCAAGCCTCGACCTCCACCCATCTGACATATATTTTTCCATCCTGTCATACGTGCCCCGACCATGGTTTAAAACCTTGGTTTAATTAAATATGCTCCACCATATGCTATATGCACTCAGACTAAGCTCAAACCTTTGGCTACATAATATGATTTGCCAACTTTGCAATATATGAATAATGTGCTCCATAATATATATCATATAATAAGTTCGGACTTTGGATTAATAAAATCAATCTGACCCGAAATCCAACCTCACAATAAATATAAAATGCAGATTTACACCATAGTTAACAATGAAATTCGAACCTTAGAGTTGGAGAGAGTCCACTAGAGGGGGCACGTGGCGGCCCCTGGCTGCACCACGTGTCAGCCTCTGGTTGGCTACCCATCCATATAAAAAAAATTCGAATTCAATAAAAAAAAATAACCTTCAAACCAATTTGGTGATTCCTGTTCTGACACTTGTCACAGTGCCACTAGGCAAAAACTAGAGAATATTCCCTGCATGCTGACTAGGATGCCATGTCATCAACCTGTCATTGTTCTGCTATTTTTTTTTAAATTCGCATGTTCTGAATGGCGATAAGCAGGCTATAACTTCTTCATCCGGATTCGGTTTTCGACAAAACAAAGCGTGTCGGATTCCTGGCGACGGTTCGGTCGTGTTCGTTCAGTTTCTAATCAATTTTGAGAACTTTCATTTTCGAGCTTTTACACTGAGCACCTGATCATTCCTCCCCACTAAAAGCCTTTTGGACCCCAAAATCTCTCTGATTACTGATCATGTGGATGAGGGTACTGTTCCCTCACCCTTCCAGTCTCTATCCACTGAAATTTTTCCATTTTCATCAAGTAGAGTTTTCACAAAAACTTAACTTTTTCCTTGATTCTTGCGACCTTCTCTTGCTATGATTGGCACCATCATGCTGAAATTTTTCTAAATTTTCATAGCAGCAAGCTATTCTTGCAGAAACCATATTGTTCCTACCTTGCTCATTATTCAAAGGAAACTTAAAAATTGTCTCACCTTGCACACTTTCGCCATGGCGATCCTTAACTGATCTTGCTTTGTACTTGTGTCGACTCTTGAACAAGAATCTTCTCCATTGCCATGTACCCTTTGGAAACCAAAAACAAGCATTTGTGGAACCCATGCCTTCTTTGTAAAGCTTTTTTGTCGCTTTCTCTTTGACCTTTCCACTCTCTTGCACTAGCATCTTATTTCTAACACTTCTCAACACTGATGTTGACTGCTGCAAATCTATCACATATTTTTGACCTCCTTTAAAAGGCAACATGTTAGAATCCTGAAACATCTCATTACAAGAATAAGCATATTTTTGAAAGGTTTGATTTAAAACATCTCTTTGTTTGATCATTAACAATGTCAAATTCTGACTTTCATTCATTATCATCTTCATTTCTCCTACATGTATAAGAGACAAACTTGTCTTCTTCTTATAAGCTCTAATTATGTACTCAATACCATATTTAAACAAGAAATACTTATTCTCATGGCGATAAAATAATTCTTTCCTATCATACAGATAAGGACTTCCCAATACAATACCTGATATCTCAAGCACCACCACATCAAGTTCAACTTCATCAAGAAAGTTTGAGCTGATGGAGAATCTTAGTATGCACTTTGTTGTAACCTGCAAGTTTACATTCTTGCATATCCACCCTAAAGGATAAGGTCTCAGATGTTTAACAGTTTCAAGGTCTAGCTGCTTAACCAAGTCTTCGTAAATCAAGTTAGCTTGTGATCCACTATCAAAAAGTGTATCAATCTTGGTATGTTTAGAGACAACTCTAATAAGAAAAATTCTATTCTTGTATCTTCATCAAGTGACATTTGAACAATTTGAAGAACTAGTGCTTGCTATGTTCTTACCTTTCAAACCCATGGTTGTAATCTTTGTCTCATCTCCTGAATCTGACCCTAAGTCATGTTCAACTATAGCAACAGTTTTACCCTTCTCTTTGGCTTTTAATTTGTCACTTTCCTCTTCCATAAAACTTTCCCTCTCCTTTACCCTCACTTTCACTTTTTTCATTGTTTTGTTTCCCTCTTTCTTCTAAGTGTGTGGCTTGAACACAAACATCATCTATGTTGGTGGGATTAAACATGAGAATAGTGTGCCTAAGGTATATATGCAAACCCCCAATGTACTTTAACACAGTTTCTTGAGAATACAAATTAATACCCAAAATAAGAGCTCTTCTCCTAAATTCATGAGTATAATCTTGCACACTTTGCCCTTTCAATTGGCTAAAATTTTTCCAATCCATAATGGTCTTTTGCATATAAGCTAATGGATAGAATTTCCTTTTGATGGCAGCAATAAAACTTGACCAAGACATAGAGATCTTACCGTAGTTTTTAATCTCTTCTTGAGTCCTTGCTTCCCACCATACAAGTGCAAATGTTTCCATCCTCAAAGAAGCCAATGGAATATTTATGTCATCTTCATGAAGGTTATGAATTATGCAATACACCTCCATTTGACGTATCCAATTATCTAATCTTTCTGCATTTACCTCGCCATTATACATTGGAAGCTCAAATTCGATATCAAGTTTGAGTAAGGGTGTTTTTCCTCTTGTGGATTTTTGAGTGAGTATGAGTGGTTTTTGTGGTGGAAGTGGAAGTTGATGCTGATGGAGATGATGAGGGTGATGAATATGGTGGATATGGAGGTGGATTTCCTCCACTACCCTTTGAAATCTTCTCTTAACCCTTCTTATCATATGATGTTCCTTCTCCACGTGGAGGCTTAGAACCTTCTCTTGCCAACCCAGCAGTAAATGCATCAAACATAATTTTAACCATCTTCTTTATGTCATTGAAGTATCTCTTGAGATCATCCTCTTCTGAATGACCTTGAGTCTCTCCAACACCTGACATGATGGCTATGGATTCAAGCTCAGCTTTTAATGCATGTACCTCTTAAGTCAACTTAGCTTCTTGTACATTTTGTACCTCTTCAATCTCAGCTTCTTGACACAAAAATTGAGGTGCTTCAAGTGCAGCTATGAGTGGAACTTTAGGTGAAGATGGTGCTCTTGTAGCTCTCCTTCTTTTGGTCCTAATCTCAGGACTTGCAACCAAAAATTTCCCTTCACCTTTCTGCAACTTTAACCTTATCAGCATCACAAATTTGCAACCATTAAACTTGCACAAAACTCAAGCAACTATTAAGAAAATAACCTTTCCTCTCAACCACGCTCTGATACCAAATTGATCTGAGTATGAATGTTAGTTTTTTTGTGCTAATTTCATCTTCAGATTTAAAATTTATTTACTAATCTTATGCTTGATGTACATAGTTTTCCTTGGTGCTTATGTGTGTCAAACAAGTAAATTAACTGAGTTTTATGAGTGAATTCAAGAGCATAAAGTATGAAAATCAAATGTTGAACAGAATAAACAAAATACACAACAATCCATCACAATTGATCCATCAACATAGAGTTTTGATGAAGGAGTTCACCCCTCCTAGGCTACATCTCCTTGGTCCAAATTTCATGGCTCGGGCCTCTGTATTAGCTCAACAGTGAAAAAAATTGTTGTTTACATGCATCAAATGCTCCTGAAACATACTCCAATGAGTCCAAAATGTGAAAATCTATTAGAAATGACTATTCATTCTCTCAATTTGGCCTTTAGCTGATCTAGGCATGGCCTTCATTCCTGGTGGCCCTAAGCTTCCTTTTTCTTCGAAGTGACAAAAACACCTGTAGAATTGCTCCTCTGCCTTTGCAACCTATACCAATGTGTTCAGAGCATGAAAATCTACTAGAAGTGACTCTTCTTGAGCAAAAATTGGTCGAAAATTGCTCAAGATATGGGTCATTCAATTTTCCGAGGAAATCTCCTCCAAATCTGGAGAAGACTCTAGATAAGTCCACCAACTTTGGAGATTCCGCCGATTTTGGAGGCACCCTTAAAAATCCACCAACCTAACTGCAATCTTAATTAATGTTAAATCAGAATTAAATGGTGGAAAAACGTGTTTATCGCGATAAGCGGGTTTTAAATTAATCCCAGTTTAACAAACTTAAGCTACGAATTATGTTAGTTAATCCATGCTTAAAACTTAAATCCTGTCGGTTTAATCTTTGCCTACCCCGTTAGTTAGGTGATAAGGAAATATGGGAGGGGACTGGCCCGCAGGGTTGGCCCGCTCTCTTCCCAATGTTGGAGAACACATATAATTCAAATAGATGTCCGACGCTTTTGTTATTAAGACCCATGTTGATGGCCCGATGGTATGGGCAAAGAGTAGGAATTGTTGGAAATGTTGTCATTGATGGCAACGGAGATGGAAAAGGAGGAACATCTGAGGCAGCAACAAGGCAAAGAAAGCAGCATAGCAGCAAGATATAGAGAGAGTTGAGCAGTAGAGACAAGTTCATTTAAAGAAGCAAAGGCAACAAAAGGAGAATTAAGGAGTAGCATCAGTCAAGGAGCAGATGAATTAAAAGAGAGAGCGTAAGACAAATAGCTACAGAGACAGAGCTGTTATCATGGCAATAAAGACAACAAAGAAGCACATGAAGGAAACAAAGGAGGCAGCGCTGAAGCAGAAACAGGCAAAGGAGGCAGCGCTGAAGCAGAAACAGGCAAAGGAAGCAGCAAATACAATGGAGGTAGCAAAGAAGCAAATGAAGGCAGACGAAGCGAATATAACAGAGGCAGAGCCGTTATCACAAAGACAAAGGCAGAGGCAGAACGACAGAAGCAGCAGAGGCAGAGGCAGATCAGTTATAAAATACCGAGAATCATACCCCAAGTCGGGCGTTACGCATATAATGCAGAACCATATTCCAGGAATCGCACACTCCAACCGGCGTTATACATTTAACATAACACAAATATTCCGGGAATCGCACACTCCAATCAGCATTATACATAACACAAATATTTTGGGAATTGCACAGAACCGTATTCCGGGAATCACTTAACCCCAAGCGGAAAGGCACATAAATTCCGGGAATCGCCTACCCCGATGGAGGATACA
Organism: Pinus albicaulis; assembly: GCA_034641835.2. Classification (NCBI taxonomy): domain Eukaryota; kingdom Viridiplantae; phylum Streptophyta; class Pinopsida; order Pinales; family Pinaceae; genus Pinus; species Pinus albicaulis. Next base: position 1,479,789,675 of record CM076570.1, read on the forward strand.
TATATATATATATCCATCACCTTACATATATGTGCAGCGCATCATATAAACAAAGGTCAAAGCATAAATATATACAAAAGGAGCGCTTTATTATAAGTTTCATATTATTAATCCCGAAAACAAAAGAACCAAAGGTCCAAGGCATAGATATTATGGAGCGCATAAAACAAATTTTTATAAGGTGGGACCCCTCCCCAATCGGATCGGAAATGTGAAGAGTCCAAAGGTGGAAGCGCATTGCAATTACCGATTGGCGATTTCCGGTTGAATCGCAATCGGAGCACATTGGAGCTGCAATAGTTGAGTGATATCAATTCAGGCGATTGGCGATATCCGATTGAATCGGATCGGGCTGTGGAACAATTAACCGGTTTGGCATTCAAACATTGCGATTTGCGATCGCCGATTTGCATCGCATCGGAGGCGAATATATATATATATATATATATATATCATTGAAATACGATGAAATGTTATAGATATATATATAATTGAATGGAGCGGAGTCGAATAATAAAAATACATTGAAAAGTGAACACTTTGATAAATAAAAAATGCGGACCAGATCTTGGAATATAGGCTGGAACCCTGTGTCAGATTAAATAAATAACGAAACCGGAGGTAGCGAACCCGAGTTAATGGGCAAGGAGATTGTACAGCCGGCATAAACCATAGTTTAACACTGTAGCGAAACCATGGGCCCAGCTGAGGATGACGTCATGAATTCCGAGGGGGTCTCCCTCCACTATCTGCTCGAGTCTGCTACCCCATCGGAATCTTACCGCCTCTGAATTAATATGTTGCATGGTTCAATTTATATTACGGAGCATTGTGATTTGGTTGATATATGTATATATATATATATATATATATATATATATATATATATATATATATATATATATATATATATATATATATATATATATATATGTATATATATATATATGTATATATATATATATATATATATATATATATATATATGTATGTATCATATGATAAAGCGCATACGAATGGTTGAGTGTTGACTCCACGTTGGCAAATAAGTTGTACGTGTGGGTCCCAAGCCAAAGTTCTAATTGATCGGGACTTTTTGACTAAGGATTACGAGTTAATAAAGGAATGCCGATTGCTGTAGGATTTCGTTAATAATTGAAGGACGCTGTAATGAAGGAATATGTGAACGCGGGTTTATATATGTACAGGCCGAGAATTGATTAGACCAAAGGCTTAAGGTGGAGGGCGATTGTTTATATAAAATAATTGCTGTGAGATATCTAAAACGTGGTTGCGGTTGTATTAAAACATGCCGCGTGGTCTGTAGACCCACGGGCCTCAGCTTAACGGAAGGGCGATTATCAATATAATACAATTGTAATATATGTATGTTCCGGCCTGCGAAACTCGCCACATCAACAAGACACTTGCTGTGTGTAAAGAGCTGGAATTTGCTCAGACTTATTGCCAGCGGTTACATATTTATATAAAATACACTGATATAAAAGGCACAGTTACACGTATGCAACAGTTACACCACAGCAAAGGACAGAAGAGCAAACAGAGCTGAAAAGAGATAAAACACAGTCACAGAAAAGACAGACACAGTCAAAGAAAAGACAAATGTGCAGCGATCCAAAAGACTGTATGAGTTGAGCTGGAGCTCTCATTGTAATTAAATGTAATATTTTAATTGATTTATATTGTTGTGATGCATTGGCAAGTCTCCGGAAGAAAACAAAATCCCACTGTAATATTAAAATAAGCACCTACAGTTACATTTTTCTGAGTGAGCTGAAAAGAGATGAGAAGGCAGAAGGAAAAGAGACATGGCTGTCCATTTCGAATTCCCAGTGGAATACAAACAACCATGAAGCTATTTTTGTATAAATCAGGGTAATATCCAAGGGGAGAGGGTTGACGAAAAAGGAGTGAGAGAAGAAGAGAGTATGCTGTCAGTGGTAGCTGACTGAGGTAGGAGCCTCCTGTAGGTTGGTGCCTGCAGAAAATAGATGGGAGTTGGTGCTTCCACATCAAGTTGTAGCTTGATAAAATGTCAGTTGTAGCTGACTGAGGTTGGAGCCTCCTGTAGGTTGGTGCCTGCAGAAAATCGATGGGAGTTGGAGCCTCTCGCAGCCAGCTCGTGCACCGAGGATAGAGCCTCCCGAGGTTTGTGCCCCGCAAAAACAGTGGTGAGAGGGAGTTGGAGCTTGCCTTTGCATCACAACAATAATAAGATGTGGTTTTCTCCCTTTATGGGTTTCCACTTATATCTGGTGTCTCTGTGCATGATGTTTATGTGTTGATGGGATTTATCTCATCTGCTTAATACTTGCTGCTCTCATATTCAATCTGCTATTACATTAACAAATCTGTTTGATAGTAATACTTGTTGCTCACATATTAAGTTGACCATGAAATGAAGGTGTAAATAAGATTTAAAAGTCCATGTATGTGTTAAACTGATTCAACCCCCCCTCTCAGTTTAACTAAGGGTTCAACAATTGTCATGGACTATCAAAATGTGCCTGTGCTAAATACAACTAACTTTCCTGAATGGAGAGATAAGGTTAAGACAGGATTTATGGCTGATGATCCAGAGGTATGGAAGCTTGTTTGTGATGGTTACTGCACAGACTCACCCACAGTGAAAGAACAACAGAGGAATGCTAAGGCAAAATGTGTGATATATGACAATCTTCATAACAAGGACCTTTAGTTGATAATGGATTTAACCTCTGCAAAAGAAATCTGGGATAGACTGCACTTCATACATGGAGTAGACACTAAGGACTGCACTGACAAGAAGGATAAGAGAATTAAGAAAAAGAGAAATTCATGTCAGAAAGAAGATTCTCAATCAAATGAAGTACCTGCTAGTGTGAATGGAGATAAGAACCATGAAGAAATTACAGCTGAAGAAAAAGCCAAGCTTGACACTGCTTTGACTGAAATAGAAAAATTGAAAAATGAAAACAAAGACCTTAAGACAGTGGTGCAAATATGTGATGAGAGAGAATATGAAGATAAGAAAGAAATTGTTGGCCCGAAGACACACCTTGAAGAAGCAAGGAAAATAGAAGACACTTTGCTGCAACAAATGAGAGAGAAAAGTCTTGAATGTGAAAAATTGGAAGAAGAAGTAGTGAGCCTAAGAAAGAACTTAGAAAAGGCCCAAAGAGAACTATTAATGAATACACCTCTAATGAAATGCTCTGGACAGTTGGACAAAATTCTAAAGGCTCAAAGACCACCTCACATAAAGGCTGGGATAGGATATGAAGGGGAAACCAGCAAGTCCAAGGTTGAAGATAACAAGAAAATCATTTTTGTAAAAGCTGTAAAGAACTGTGAAACAGCTCAGAAAATTCCTACAGAAGCAGAAACCAGCAGGAACATGAGTTGTAAAGAAACAAACATAATCAAGCAGCAACATGAAAGAGCAGAGAATGAGAGGATGAAACAATCAACTACTAAAGGCTCATATGCTCCTAGGGATGAATTGAACAAATTCGGAAGATGTCAAAGGAGGTTCCTCCCTCCTATGAAAATTAGCACATGTTTATCTTGTCATAAACCAGGACATAATGCAGCATATTGTAAGACAAAGCCAATCCAGTCCAACCAGCAAAGGATGCAGCAAAAGAGAAGAACCCCTCAAGCAAGCAAAGGGAAAAGACAATCTTCCACCATGTACACAAATCATTTCTATGGCTACTGTTATGCATGCAATGAATTTGGACATAAATATGTTGATTGTAAATTATGTTCAAAAAGGGGAATGAAATATTATACATCAGCTCAAATGCACCTTGGTCAAATAAGATGTTATGTATGCCTCAAGCATGGTCACAAAGCTAAAGACTGCAATATACCAAATACATTAAAGAACTCTAGACAGATGATGGGATCAAAGCAAATCAAACAAAACTATGAATTTAAAAGAAGTGCAGACATTATGAAGAACCTCAATAAAGTTTGGAAGGAAAAGAGAAAGGGGGAGCCTATCATCTCAATAACATAATGTAAAACATCATAGTCTCAGGGGGAGCTGCTCTAGGAAGAAAAGAAAATATCTAATCAGTGACAAATATGAAGCAACATCCCAGGGGGGAGAGCAGTTCATAAAAGGTCCCCATGAAAGTAGTCTAAGAAGAGCTCCTTGGAATGAGGATTGCTATAAGATCAGGAATGCACAGGACAATTTCTCTAACAGAGAACTAAAGAGAAAGAAGATCATCTGAAATATTAAATAGCTAACAGATTTATGGAAGAAGAGAAGACAACAAGAAGCCTTGGTGGTAGAGAGAACATCAACCATGAGCATGTAAGCTAAGAAGACACCAGCACATAAGTGATGATCACAGTGTGCATCATATAGCCAGAATGAACAAGTGAACCACTTTAAGAAGGAGGAATAAGAGAAGAGCCTATCATCATTATATCATTACATCTTTCATCTATGAAAAGTCCCCTTGACGAAATACAGTTAAGTGAGTGAAAAACTTCTGAGTGATCTGCCCATGAAGATTCCAAGCAAAGAAATTGAAGATGTCTTCTTGAAGTTCATTATGTTAAAACAATTGAATTGTATGAAAAACAGCAATGATTCTGGAGCAATCCTAGAAAACAAATGGCAGAATGGCAAAATAAGCAAATGGTTAAAGATGTCAAGATAAATTTCAGGATATCGATAACTGTTGGTGTGAACAGTGTAAAGCTCTACAGTAGAATTTATGAAGGATGTCTTAATTAAGGATAAATGTGCAAGCTAAAAGTGAAATCTCAGCATGGTTTATCAAAATAATATCTATTAATGGTTAAGTACAAACATCATGCTTATCAACATATTACCAAGCATTATCAGTAGAGCAGCAGTATGATACAGGTCCACAGGATCAAAGAACTATGGAAAAAGAACCTCAAGGTAATATTCCCAGTATTATCTGCATTCAGCATGAAAAGGTCAGCAGCAGTGCTAAAGGATCAGCGTTAGGTTTACATTTGAAGAAATATATTATGCATTGAAGCAACATCTGTCTCTATATATATAATTGCATGCCCTCCTGAAGTTAGTACATATATCTTCAAGACCTCTTTTTGAAGATTGTTCACAAACTGGGTGAAGCCTGTTGGATAAAATCTCAAGTAAACAACTTGAATATATACGTGTGAAAGATCATCATCATGGAACAATTAAAGTATCGAAAGTATGAAGGATGAGTTGTGACAGCTGAAGCTCAAAAATCTGTTATTGATTTATCACGAACATACTTCAGCAGAAAGGATTTGCTAACATCTCACCATTGAAAAGAGATTGATCACTGACATACATAACCCCTTATGTCATAAAGAAAAGTGCTTGGTTGATAAGTAAGTCTAAATAATAAATTGAATGTATCTAGCCTCAAGGTTTTTTTTGTGAAAGTACATTATGGAAGCAGTAAAGGGAGTTGATTTCTTAGATCAAATTTTGGTTGATTCATATCAGTAACAAGGATCTACAGCTATTTAATGCAATATTATTATCAGCATCCTAGCTCAAATCATCACCAATAGGAAAGGAAAGTGAACCACAGCTATAAAAGACATATTAGCTTCATCACAAATGAACAAATACTGTACTGAAGATGAGTATTGCAGAAGAAGACATACTCCAACTACAATTTCCTCAACAGATATGGATTCCAAATGAAGATTATAATATAGCTGAAGAAAGATTTATATGTCACATGGAGCATTCACAATCCTTAAGTCTTGATCCAATAATGCAGTTCGCATTATACAAGTCTGATTATATATCGTTGTCATCACCTACTCTCTATACAATTGCAAGAAGTCTATGCTTTGAAATGATATCGACTTAATGTGTATATACAAGTTCAAATAATCTCAAAAGTGTTCTTTCAACAACCCTTATACACCAGTTTGGAGCAGCAAGATACACAATCAGAAGAAGAAGGCCTAAACACATATCAGAGAGAATAAATGAAAAGACAGAATCTACACTGAGAAATGTGCAACCCTTTGCCATTGATGTCAAAGGGGGAGGAAAAGCAAGTAGCAGAAGATAGGATATTCTAAAAGAAGCCAGGAAGAGAAAAACTTGGAGGAAGCATTGGATTATTGGTGGATGTGTTGCCATCAATGCCAAACGGGGAGATTGTTGGAAATGTTGTCATTGATGGCAACGGAGATGGAAAAGGAGGAAAATCTGAGGAAGCAACAAGGCAAAGAGAGAAGCAAAGCAGCAAGATGTAGAGAGGGTCGAGCAGTAGAGACAAGTTCATTTAAAGAAGCAAAGGCAGCAAAAGGAGAATTAAGGAGTAGCATCAGTCAAGGAGAAGATGAATTAAAAGAGAGAGTGTAAGACAAATAGCTATAGAGACAGAGCTGTTATCAGGCAGAGGCAGAACGACAGAAGCAGCAGAGGCAGAACGACAGAAGCAGCAGAGGCAGAGGCAGAGCAGTTATAAAATACCGAGAATCATACCCCAAGCCGGGCGTTACGCATATAATGCAGAACCATACTCCAGGAATCGCACCTTCCAACCGGCGCAGCAGAGGCAGAGACAGAGGCAGAGAGCTGTTATAAAATTCCAAGAATCGCACTTTCTAACCGGCGCAGTAGAGGTAGAGATAGAGGCAGAGAGCTGTTATAAAATTCTGGGAATCACACTCTCCAACCGGCATTATACATATAACTTATACAAACATTATTCCGGGAATCGCTTCACTCCAGTGACAAAATATATATATAAACATATATATCAGTTATATACAAGCAGAGCACATATAACATATACAAACATAATTCCGGGAATTGCTTCACTCCAGCGGAAAAATATATATATCCATCACCTTACATATATGTGCAGCGCATCATATAAACAAAGTTCAAAGCATAAATATATACAAAAGGAGTGCTTTATTATAAGTTTCATATTATTAATCCCGAAAACAAAAGAACCAAAGGTCCAAGGCATATATATTATGGAGCGCATAAAACAAATTTTTTATAAGGTGGGACCCCTCCCCAATCGGATCGGAAATGTGAAGAGTCCAAAGGTGGAAGCGCATTGCAATTACCGATTGGCGATTTCCGATTGAATCGCAATCGGAGCACATTGGAGCTGCAATAGTTGAGTGATATCAATTCAGGCGATTGGCAATATCCGATTGAATCGGATCGGGCTGTGGAACAATTAACCGGTTTGGCATTCAAACATTGCGATTTGCGATCGCCGATTTGCATCGCATCGGAGGCGAATATATATATATATATATATATATATATATATATATATATATATATATATCATTGAAATATGATGAAATGTTATAGATATATATATAATTGAATGGAGCGGAGTCGAATAATAAAAATACATTGAAAAGTGAACACTTTGATAAATAACAAATGCGGACAAGAACTTGGAATATAGGCTGGAACCCTGTGTCAGATTAAATAAATAACGAAACCGAAGGTAGCGAACCCGAGTTAATGGGCGAGGAGATTGTACAGTCGACGTAAACCATAGTTTAACACTGTAGCGAAACCATGGGCCCAGCTGAGGATGACGTCATGTATTCCGAGGGGGTCTCCCTCCACTATCTGCTCGAGTCTGCTACCCCATCGGAATCTTACCGCCTCTGAATTAATATGTTGCATGGTTCAATTTATATTACGGAGCATTGTGATTTGGTTGATATATATATATATATATATATATATATGTATCATATGATAAAGCACATACGAATGGTTGAGTGTTGACTCCACGTTGGCAAATAAGTTGTACGTGTGGGTCCCAAGCCAAAGTTCTAATTGATCGAGACTTTTTGACTAAGGATTACGAGTTAATAAAGGAATGCCGATTGCTGTAGGATTTCGTTAATAATTGAAGGACGCTGTAATAAAGGAATATGTGAACGCGGGTTTATATATGTACAGGCCGAGAATTGATTAGACCAAAGGCTTAAGGTGGAGGGCGATTGTTTATATAAAATAATTGCTGTGAGATATATAAAACGTGGTTGCGGTTGTATTAAAATATGCCGCGTGGTCTGTAGACCCACGGGCCTCAGCTTAACGGGAGGGCGATTATCAATATAATACAATTGTAATATATGTATGTTCCAGCCTACGGAACTCGCCACATCAACAAGACACTTGATGTGTGTAAAGAGCTGGAATTTGCTCAGACTTATTGCCAGCGGTTACATATTTATATAAAATACACTGATATAAAAGGCACAGTTACACGTATGCAATGAAGCATAATACAAAGAAAGGATAGAAAAGCAAATAGAGCTGAAAATAGATAAAACACAGTCATAGAAAAGATAGACACAGTCAAAGAAAAGACAAATGCGCAGTGAGCCAAAAGACTAAATGAGTTGAGCTGAAGTTTTCATTATATGTGAATGTAAATATTGTAATTGAATTTTTTATTGTTTGTGATGCATTGGCAAGTCTCCGGAAGAAAACAAAATCCCACTGTTAGATTAAAATAAGTACCTACAGTTACATTTTTCTAAGTGAGCTGGAAAAGAAATGAGAAGGCAGAAGGCAAAGAGGCATGGTCATTCATTCTCTGAACACCTCTGGAATACAAATACCATGAAGCTATTTTTTACAAAACAGGGTAATATCCAAGGGGAGATGGTTGTCAAAAAGGAGTGAGAGAAGAAGAGAGTGAGGAAAAGAATGAAGAGAGTTGGGAAGAAAATAAGGTCAGTAAGAGAAGAATGTAGTAAGGAGGAGCCTGAGCAAAGAAGAAGGAGGGGTCGAGGAGATGATGCAGGTCCATCTAAGAGCTGAGGAACACAGAAGAAGGCAGTTGAAACAAGAGTCGATATCCAAGGCAACAAAGAAGTGTTTTCCTTTTGAAAGAGTAAGGAAGTTGGAGCTTCCCTATCAAGTTGTAGCTTGATAGATGTTAGTTGTAGCTGACTGAGGTTGGAGCCTCCTGTAGGTTGGTGCCTGCAGAAAATAGATGGGAGTTGGTGCTTCCACATCAAGTTGTAGTTTGATAAAATGTCAGTTGTAGCTGACTGAGGTTGGAGCCTCCTGTAGGTTGGTGCCTGTAGAAAATTGATGGGAGTTGGAGCTTCCTTGCAAGTTGTAGCTTGCAGAATTGAGGTTGGAGCCTCCTGTAGGTTGGTTCCTACAGAAAATCAGTGGTGAGAGGGAGTTGGAGCTTGCCTTTGCATCACAACAATAATAAGATGTGGTTTTCTCCCTTTATGGGTTTCCACTTATATTTGGTGTCTCTGTGCATGATGTTTATGTGTTGATGTGATTTATCTCATCTGCTTAATACTTGCTGCTCGCATATTCAATCTGCTATTACATTAACAAATCTGCTTGATAGTAATACCTGTTGCTCACATATTAAGTTGACCATGAAATGAAGGTGTAAATAAGATTTAAAAGAAAAGTTTTAAAAGTCCATGTATGTGTTAAACTGATTCACCCCCCCCTCTCAGTTTAACTAAGGGTTCAACATTTATATCATACCAAGTTGCTTCCTTCCTTGGGCTTCAAATAAATCTTGACATTTATAAACTTCCTAAATTCTTTAGTAAAGAAAATTAAGAATTTTGACATTTGCAAACTTAATCTATAAAGTAGAAAATTCAAGTCCATGCTTTTCACTATGAACCTATCTTTTTATTATGAGAGATGTTTAACAACGTTACGTGAATTTTTAGTTCATATAAACATAATTGTTTTCACTATGAACCGACAGATGCTTAACATTATTATTAATGTTAAGTGAATTTTAGTTCATATAAACATAATTATTAATCTTGTGATTGGAGTGTCTATTTTTATTTTTAATTTCATATAAATTAATATTCAAATTTATAGTTAATTAAATTTAATTAGTTTATTAGTTTATTATAATTAATTTTAAATATTAAATATTAAATTAAAAAATAAAATAATATTATTTATTTAATAAAAATAATTTATGGGACAATGGACTTTCTATATATATGGATTTGACTAATCTAGGAAGAAGCATACTCTAACTTTATTGGATTTGAAACTATAACTATTTTAGGACAAATCCATATTTAATTATTAAATTCATTCACTCAAGTCCTTTGTAATGATAACATGTTCATGATGTTTTAAGAAGAATTCAACACCTTGTTTTACTACAAAATTACTGGAAATTTATGTTTATTTCAAGAGTGTTGTTTTCTATTTCAAGGTATTAGCTTCTGCCTCTGCATGGACCATAGCATTCACCTAGCAGTCAAAGTGCGTTAAATCATTATTATTTTGTTGCGTTTTTGCAATTTTCTTAATATTTCAATTTTCCCATAAATTCAAAAAAAAAATTTATTTTTTGCAAACCTTATTTCTAATTTTTTATTGGCTGAGGGAGCTCTAATGGAACATAATTCACTAGATATTGTAACATAATTGCAAAATCCAAGAAACCAACACGAATATGGATTGCTATGGATATCATAGAAACAATTGCAAGACTTGGAAAAGATTTATTGAATTACAACAAATGTGTACACAACAAGTTGTATATATAATGTTGTCAATGCCACTAAATACTAGTTCAAGAAAACACATATTTATTAATACTCTAGCAATAGATAAGCATACATTTTTACTAACTAAACCAAGAGAGTTGGAGTGTAAAACAGATGATTAAGAAAACATAACATGCTTATTAATTATCAATCGCTATGTGCAAAGACCAGAAAACATTGAACATGTATGCTTAGTGTAATTTGCGTCATGCTACACACTACAAGGTAGGAAAAGAGGAGGCGTTGAGAGACTATATGTTATAAGATACATAAATTATAATAAACACATTGATCTTTATAACTATTGCAGGGAACGATTAATGTTTCATGTCCCATATTGTATTTACGAGAACAATTCTGAGGATGAATATTCGACTTGGGGAAATTCATAATTATTGTTTGGAAAAATCATAAAATGAAATGAACTAAAATTCATGAACGGAACAATGACATCATGGACTAATATTGATAGCATAACAGCTGAGTTAGAAAACAAAGAGAGCGAATTGTTTGAAAGAGATGTACCTACATATGAAGAAATAGATAACGAAAATTGTTATCAAGAATACAATATCAAAGAAGATTTTCAATATTCGCAAAAGGATAGAAATGAAAAATCAATTGTTGAGAGACATTACCAACTTGTAAAACAACCACAAACACTAGAAGAAACAAAATTCTATGAAATCATTAGAATGTTCAACCCATAACAAGAAATTTTATGTACTTGCAACAAGTGGTGATCTGAGTATGAATGTTAGTTTTATTATGCTAATTTCATCTTCAGATTTAAAATTTATTTATTGATCTTATGCTTGATGTACATAGTTTTCCTTGGTGCTTATGTGTGTCAAACAGGTAAATTAACTGAGTTTTATGAGTGAATTCAAGAGCATAAAGTATGAAAATCAAATGTTGAACAGAATAAACAAAATACAAAACAAACCATCACAATTGATCCATCAACACAGAGTTTCGATGAAGGAGTTCACCCCTCGTGGGCTACATCTCCTTGGTCCAACTTCCATGGCTTGGGCCTCTGTATTAGCTCAATAGTGAAAAAATTATTGTTTACATGCATCAAATGCTCTTAAAACATACTACAATGAGTCCAAAATGTGAAAATCTATTAGAAATGACTATTCATTCTCTCAATTTGGCCTTCAGCTGATCTAGGCATGGCCTTCCTTCCTAGTGGCCCTAGGCTTCATTTTTCTTCAAAGTGACAAAAACACCTATAGAATTGCTCTTCTGCCTTTGCCACCTATACCAATGTGTTCAGAGCATGCTAATTTTCTAGGAATGACTCTTCTTGAGCCAAAATTGGTCGAAAATTGCTCAAGATATGGGTCATTCAATTTTCCTAGGAAATCTCCTCCAAATCTCGAGAAGACTCTAGATAAGTCCACCAAATTTGGAGGGTCTGTCGGTTTGGGATGCGCCCCTAAAAATCCGCCAACCTAACTGCAGTGTTAATTAATGTTAAATCTGGATTAAATGGTGGATAAGTGTGTTTAGCCCGATAAGTGGGTTTTAAATTAATCTAGGTTTAACAAACTTAAGCTATGGATTATATGTTAATTAATCCATGCTTAACACTTAAATCTCGTTGGTTTAATCTTCATCCGCGTTGTTGGTTAGGTGATAAGGACATATGGGAGGGGGTTGGCCCCTTCTCTTCCCGTCGTCAGAGAACACATATAATTCAAATAGATGTCAGGCGCTTTGGTTATTAAGACCCATGTTGATGGCCTGATGGTATGGGTGGAGAGTAGGTTGGGGGAGGTCGTGGGGTCAAGCCCCGACCTCCACCCATTCGACATATATTTTTCCATCCTGTCATATGCGCCCTAACCATGGTTTAAAACTTTGGTTTAATTAAATATGCTCCACCATATGCTATATGCGCTTAGAGTAAGCTCAAACCTTGGGCTACATAATATGATTTGCCAACTTTGCAATATATGAATAATGTGCTCCATAATATATATCATATAATAAGTTCGGACTTTGGATTAATAAAATCAATCTGACCCGAAATCCAACCTCACCATAAATATAAAATGCAGATTTACACCATAGTTAACAATGAAATTCGAACCTTAGAGTTGGAGAGAGTCCACCTGAGGGGGCACGTGGCGGCCCCTGGCTGCACCACGTGTCAGCCTCTGGTTGGCTACCCATCCATATAAAAAAAAATTGAATTCAATAAAAAAAAAAAAACCTTCAAACCAATTTGGTGATTCCTGTTCTAACACTTGTCACAGTGCCACTAGGAAAAAACTGAAGAATATTCCCTGCATGTTGACTAGGATGCCATGTCATCAAACTGTCATTGTTTTGCTATTTTTTTTAAATTCACATGTTCTGAATGGCGATAAGCAGGCTATAAATTCTTCATCCGGATTCTTTTTTCGACGAAACAAAGCGCGTCAGATTCCTGGCGACGGTTCGGTCGTGTTCGTTCAGTTTCTAATCAATTTTGAGCACTTTCATTTTCGAGCTTTTACACTGAGCACTTGATCATTCCTCCCCACTAGAAGCCTTTTGGACCCCAAAATCTCTCTGATTACTGATCATGTGGATGAGGGTATTGTTCCCTCACCCTTCCATTCTCTATCCACTGAAATTTTTCCATTTTCATCAAGTAGAGTTTTCACAAAAACTTAACTTTTTCCTTGATTCTTGCGACCTTCTCTTGCTGTCATTGGCACCATCATGCTGAAATTTTTCGAAATTTTCATAGCAGCAAGCTATTCTTGCAGAAACCATATTGTTCCTACTTTGCTCATTATTCAAAGGAAACTTAAAAATTGTCTCAGCTTGCACACTTTCGCCATGGCGATCCTTAACTGATCTTGCTTTGTACTTGCGTCAACTCTTGAACAAGAATCTTCTCCATTGCCATGTACCCTTTGGAAACCAAAAACAAGCATTTGTGGAACCCATGCCTTCTTTGTAAAGCTTCTTTGTCACTTTCTCTTTGACCTTTCCACTCTCTTGCACTATCATATTGTTTCTAACACTTCTCAACACTAATGTTGACTGCTGCAAATCTATCACATATTGTTCACCTCCTTTAAAAGGCAACCTGTTAGAATCCTGAAACATCTCATTACAAGAATAAGCATATTTTTGAAAGGTTTGATTCAAAACATCTCTTTGTTTGATCATTAACAATGTCAAATTCTAACTTTCATTCATTATCATCTTCATTTCTCCTACATGTATAAGAGACAAACCTGTCTTCTTCTTATGAGCTCTAATTATGTACTCAATACCATATTTAAACAAGAAATACTTATTCTCATGGAGATAAAATAATTCTTTCCTATCATACAGATAAGGACTTCCCAATACAATACCTGATATCTCAAGCACCACCACATCAAGTTCAACTTCATCAAGAAAGTTTGAACTGATGGCGAATCTTAGTATGCACTTCGTTGTAACCTACAAGTTTACATTCTTGCATATCCACCCTAAAGGATAAGGTCTCAGATGTTTAACAGTTTCAAGGTCTAGCTGCTTAACCAAGTGTTCGTAAATCAAGTTAGCTTGTGACCCACTATCAAAAAGTGTATCAATCTTGGTATGTTTAGAGACAACTCTAATAAGAAAAGTTCTATTCTTGTATCTTCATCAAGTGACATTTGAAAAATTTGAAGAACTCGTGCTTGCTATGTTCTTACCTTTCAAACCCATGGTTGTAATCTTTGTCTCATCTCCTGAATCTGACCCTAATTCATGTTCAACTATAGCAACAGTTTTACCCTTCTCTTTGGCTTTTAATTTGTTTGGCTTCAACTCTGGATGAAGTTGCCAACAATGTTCTTCATTACCGTCAGTCTTTGAACAATTTTTTCATGTGAGTTTTTCTTTCTCTATTTTAAGAGAGCTATTTCACTTTCATCTTCCATAAAACTTTCCCTCTCCTTTACCCTCACTTTCACTTTTTTCATTGTTTTGTTTCCCTCTTGCTTCTAAGTGTGTGGCTTGAACACAAACATCATTTATGTTGGTGGGATTAAACATGAGAATAGTGTGCCTAAGGTATATATGCGAACCCCCAATGTACTTTAACAAATTTTCTTGAGAATACAAATTAATACCCAAAATAAGAGCTCTTCTCCTAAATTCATAAGTATAGTCTTGCACACTTTTCCCTTTCAATTGTCTAAAAATTTTCCAATCCATAATGGCATTTTGCATATAAGCTAATGGATAGAATTTCCTTTTGATGGCAGCAATAAAACTTGATGAAGACATAGAGATCTTATCGTAGTTTTTAATCTCTTCTTGAGTCCTTGCTTCCCACCATACAAGTGCAAATGTTTCCATCCTCAAAGAAGCCAATTGAATATTTATGTCATCTTCATGAAGGTTATGAATTATGAAATACACCTCCAATTGACGTATCCAATTGTCTAATATTTCTGCATTTACCTCGCCATTATACATTGGAAGCTCAAATTTGACATCAAGTTTGAGTAAGGGTGTTTTTCCTCTTGTGGCTTTTGAGTGAGTATGAGTGGTTTTTGTGGGGGAAGTGGAAGTTGATGCTGATGGAGATGATGAGGGTGATGAATATGGTGGAGATGGAGATGGATTTTCTCCACTACCCTTTGAAATCTTCTCTTAATCCTTCTTATCATATGATGTTCCTTCTCCATGTGGAGGCTTAGAACCTTCTCTTGCCAACCCATCAGTAAATGCATCAAACATAATTTTAACCATCTTCTTTATGTCATTGAAGTATCTCTTGACATCATCCTCTTCTGAATGATCTTGAATCTCTCCAACACCTGACATGATGGCTATGGATTCAAGCTCAGCTTTTAATGCATGTACCTCTTTAGTCAACTTAGCTTCTTGTACAGTTTGTACCTCTTGAATCTCAGCTTCTTGACACAAAAATTGAGGTGCTTCAAGTGCAGCTATGAGTGGAAATTTAGGTGAATATGGTGCTCTTGTAGCTCTCCTTCTTTTGGTCCTAATCTCAGGACTTGCAACCAAAAATTTCCCTTCACCTTTCTGCAACTTTAACCTTATCATCATCACAAATTTGCAACCATTAAACTTGCACAAAACTCAAGCAACTATCAAGAAAATAACCTTTCCTCTCAACCAGGCTCTGATACCAAATTGATCTGAGTATGAATGTTAATTTTTTTGTGCTAATTTCATCTTTAGATTTAAAATTTATTTACTAATCTTATGCTTGATGTACATAGTTTTCCTTGGTGCTTATGTGTGTCAATCAAGTAAATTAACTGAGTTTTATGAGTGAATTCAAGAGCATAAAGTATGAAAATCAAATGTTGAACAGAATAAACAAAATACGCAACAATCCATCACAATTGATCCATCAACATAGAGTTTTGATGGAGTTCAGCCCTCCTAGGCTACATCTCCTTGGTCAAATTTCATGGCTCGGGCCTCTGTATTAGCTCAAGAGTGAAAAAAATTGTTGTTTACATGCATCAAATGCTCTTGAAACATACTCCAATGAGTCCAAAATGTGAAAATCTATTAGAAATGACTATTCATTCTCTCAATTTGGCCTTTAGCTGATCTAGGCATGGCCTTCCTTCCTGGTGGCCCTAGGATTTCTTTTTCTTCGAAGTGACAAAAGCACTTGTAGAATTGCTCCTCTGCCTTTGCAACGTATACCAATGTGTTCAGAGCATGAAAATCTGTTAGGAGAAACTCTTCTTGAGCAAAAATTGGTCGAAAATTTCTCAAGATATGGCTCATTCAATTTTCCTAGGAAATCTCCTCCAAATCTGGAGAAGACTCTAGATAAGTCTGCCAACTTTGGAGGGTCCGCACCCTTAAAAATATGCCAACCTAACTGCAATCTTAATTAATGTTAAATCAGGATTAAATGGTGGAAAAGCGTGTTTATCGCGATAAGCGAGTTTTAAATTAATCCCAGTTTAACAAACTTAAGCTACGAATTATGTTAGTTAATCCATGCTTAACACTTAAATCCTGTCGGTTTAATATTTGCCTACCCCGTTAGTTAGGTGATAAGGAAATATGGGAGGGGACTGGCCCGCAGGGTTGGCCCGCTCTCTTCCCAATGTTGGAGAACACATATAATTCAAATAGATGTCCGACGCTTTTGTTATTAAGACCCATGTTGATGGCCCGATGGTATGGGCAAAGAGTAGGAAGGATAGAAATAGATATTACCATTAAACCATTCGCTCCCTGGTTTATGCTCCCAGCGACCAATAAAATCGAACGCCCCCCTCGGCCCTCCTTCCTCAAACGTGTTTCACTGTAAACGATCAATTTGCAGGTGGAAACTCAATCGAAATGAATGAGAAGATGCACACCACCCAAGGCATGGACTACAGCTTGATAGACACGACATGATTGCAAGCAAAGGAAAAGATGCTTACTTTGGGTCCTGCGTAAATAGTGAATCGGAATCTTCCCTTTCCAACTGTAAAGCAAAGGGATTGATGCCTCGTTTTAACTATTTAAAGTTTAATTATTACTCGATGACAACCCATTATGGAATAAAAAATGTAAGTATGTATTTTTATATCATACCAAGTTGCTTCCTTCCTTGGGCTTCAAATAAATCTTGACATTTATAAACTTCCTAAATTATTTAGTAAAGAAAATTAAGAATTTTGACATTTGCAAACTTAATCTATAAAGTAGAAAATTCAAGTCCATGCTTTTCACTATGAACCTATCTTTTTATTATGAGAGATGCTTAACAACGTTACGTGAATTTTTAGTTCATATAAACATAATTGTTTTCACTATGAATCGACATATGCTTAACATTATTATTAATGTTAAGTGAATTTTAGTTCATATAAACATAATTATTAATCTTGTGATTGGAGTGTCTATTTTTATTTTTAATTTCATATAAATTAATATTCAAATTTATAGTTAATTAAATTTAATTAGTTTATTATTTTATTATAATTAATTTTAAATATTAAATATTAAATTAAAAAATAAAATAATATTATTTATTTAATAAAAATAATTTATGGGACAATGGACTTTCTATATATATGGATTTGACTAATCTAGGAAGAAGCATACTCTAACTTTATTGGATTTGAAACTATAACTATTTTAGGACAAATCCATATTTAATTATTAAATTCATTCACTCAAGTCCTTTGTAATGATAACATGTTCATGATGTTTTAAGAAGAATTCAACACCTTGTTTTATTACAAAATTACTGGAAATTTATTTTTATTTCAAGAGTGTTGTTTTCTATTTCAAGGTATTAGCTTCTGCCTCTGCATGGACTATAGCATTCACCTGGCAGTCAAAGTGCGTTAAATCATTATTATTTTGTTGCGTTTTTGCAATTTTCTTAATATTTCAATTTTCCCATAAATTCAAAAAAATATATTATTTTTTGCAAACCTTATTTCTAATTTTTTATTGGCTGAGGGAGCTCTAATGGAACATAATTCACTAGATATTGTAACATAATTGCAAAATCCAAGAAACCAACACGAATATGGATTGCTATGGATAAAAAATGCTCCTGACTATGGAACAAGTACAAACATTGAAATTGAAAGTTTAGTTGACAAATACTTGTGTTTCAATTCTACTAAACTACTTGCAAATCTAAAAACTATTCAATGTTATCGTCATACAAACACTTGCAATAAAGGAAAAGAGATGCATTGTAGGTTCAATTTTCTAATTCCACCAATGTGAAAGATGAAAATACTTAATCCTATGGAATTTGACAATGAAAAAGCAAAAGTGAATGCAATAACGATATTTGATGCACTAGAGAATTTGGAACATAATGAGACATATATATTTCATAGTTTTTTTGAAAAATTAGGTATCAGTGAATATGACTATATCCATGCAATTCAATGTTCTATGAAATGAAGAAAAATTCTAGTGAAGAGAGAATCAACAAACATATATGTTAATAGCTAAATGCTCAACATATTCTATTAATTTGGGTGCAAACACTGATGCCCAATTTGTACTTAACTCACATGCTACTACTTATTGTAGTTCATATATGACATAGCTACATAAAAAACAGACATTGATGTTTAAATGTGTATGAAGTGAATGTCAAAATAACAATGGTGATATCATAGAAACGATTGCAAGACTTGGAAAAGATTTATTGAATTACAACAAATGACTACACAAGAAGTTGTACATATAATGTTGTCAATGCCACTGAATACTAGTTCAAGAAAACACATATTTATTAATACTCTAGCAATAGACAATCATACATTTTTACTAACTAAACCAAGAGAGTTGGAGTGTAAAACAGATGATTTAGAAAACATAACATGCTTATTAATTATCAACCGCTATGTGCAAAGACCAGAAAACATTGAACATGTATGCTTAGTGTAATTTGCATCATGCTACACACTACAAGGTAGGAAAAGAGGAGGCGTTGAGAGACTATATGTTATAAGATACATAAAGTATAGTAAACATATTGATCTCTATAACTATTGCACGGAACGATTAATGTTTCATGTCCCATATCATATTTACGAGAACAATTCTAAGGAACAATATTTGACTTGGGGAAATTCATAATTATTGTTTGAAAAAATCATAAAATGCAATGAACTAAAATTCATGAACGAAACAATGACATCATGGACTAATATTGATAGCATAATAGTTGAGTTAGAAAACAAAGAGAGTGAATTGTTTGAAAGAGTTGTACCTACATATGAAGAAAAATATAACGAAAATTGTTATCAAGAATACAATATCGAAGAAGATTTTCAATATTTGCAAAAGGATACAAATGAAAAATCAATTGTTGAGAGACATTACCAACTTGTAAAACAACCACAAACACTAGAAGAAACAAAATTCTATGAAATCATTAGAATGTTCAACCCATAACAAGAAATTGTATGTACTTGTAACAAGTGGTGATCTGAGTATGAATGTTAGTTTTGTTGTGCTAATTTCATCTTCATATTTAAAATTTATTTTTTGATCTTATGCTTGATGTACATAGTTTTCCTTGGTGCTTATGTGTGTCAACCAAGTAAATTAACTAAGTTTTATGAGTGAATTCAAGAGCATAAAGTATGAAAATCAAATTTTGAACAGAATAAACAAAATACAAAACAAACCATCACAATTGATCCATCAACACAGGGTTTCGATGAAGGAGTTCACCCCTCGTGGGCTACATCTCATTGGTCTAACTTCTATGGCTTGGGCCTCTGTATTAGCTCAATCGTGAAAAAATTGTTGTTTGCATGCATAAAATGCTCCTTAAACATACTCCAATGGGTCCAAAATGTGAAAATCTATTAGAAATGACTATTCATTCTCTCAATTTGGCCTTCAGCTGATCTAGGCATGGCCTTCCTTCCTAGTGGCCCTAGGCTTCATTTTTCTTCAAAGTGACAAAAACACCTGTATAATTTCTCCTCTGCCTTTGCAACCTATACCAATGTGTTCAAAGCATGTTAATATGCTAGGACTGACTCTTCTTGAGCGAAAATTGGTCAAAAATTGCTCAAGATATGGGTCATTCAATTTTCCTAGATAATCTCCTCCAAATCTCGAGAAGACTCTAGATAAGTCTGCCAACTTTGGAGGGTCCGCCGATTTTGGAGGCGCCCCTAAAAATCCGCCAACCTAACTGCAGTCTTAATTAATGTTAAATTTGGATTAAATGGTGGATAAGTGTGTTTAGCGCAATAACCGGGTTTTAAATTAATCTAGGTTGAACAAACTTAAGCTACGAATTATGTCAATTAATCTGTGCTTAACACTTAAATCTTGTCGGTTTAACCTTCGTCCGCGTCGTTGGTTAGGTGATAAGGACATATGGGAGGGGGTTGGCCCGCGGGGTTGGCCCCCTCTCTTCCCGTCGTCAGAGAATGCATATAATTCAAATAGATGTGGGGCGCTTTGGTTATTAAGACCCACGTTGATGGCTCGATGGTATGGACGAAGAGTAGGTTGGGGGAGGTCGTGGGGTCAAGACGCTACCTCCACCCATCCGATATATATTTTTCCATCCTGTTATACGCACCCTGAACATGGTTTAAAACTTTGGTTTAATTAAATATGCTCCACCATATGCTATATGTGCTCAGACTAAGCTCGAACCTTGGGCTATGTAATATGATTTTCCAACTTTGCAATATATGAATAATGTGCTCCATAATATATATCATATAATAAGTTCAGAATTTGTATTAATAAAATCAATCTGACCCGAAATCTAACCTCACCATAAATATAAAATGTTGATTTACACCATAGTTAACAATGAAATTCGAACCTTGGAGTTGGAGAGATTCCACCAGAGGGGGCATGTGGCAGCCCCTGGCTGCACCACGTGCCAGCCTCTGATTGGTTACCCATATATAAAAAAAATTCGAATTCAACCTTAGGAGCAGATATAAAAAAAATAGCCTTCAAACCAATTCGGTGAATCTTGTTGTGACACTTGTCATAGTGCCACTGGGCCAAAACTGAAGAATATTCCCTGCATTCTGACTAGGATTCCATGTCATCAACTTGTCACTGTTCTACTATTTTTTTTTTAAAATTCGCATGTTCTGAATGGCGATAAGCTGGCTATAACTTCTTCATCTGTATTCGGTTTTCAACGAAACGAAGCGCGTCAGATTCCTAGCGACAGTTTGATCGTGGCCGTTCAGTTTCCAATCAATTCTGAGCACTGTCATTTTTGAGATTTTACACTGAGCACCTGATCATTCTTCCCCACTAGAAGCCTTTTGGACCCCAAAATCTCTCTGATTACTGATAATGTGGATGAGGGTATTGTTCCCTCACCCTTCCAGTCTCTATCCACTGAAATTTTTCCATTTTCATCAAGTAGAATTTTCATAAAATGTTAACTTTTTCCTTGATTCTTGCAACCTTCTCTTGCTATCATTGACACCATCATGCTGAAATTTTTCTGAATTTGCATAGTAGCAAGCTATTATTGTAGAAAACATCTTGTTCCTACCTTGGTCATTAATCAAAGGATACTTAAATATTGTCTCACCCTGCACACTTTCGCCATGGAAATTCTTAACTGATCTTGCTTTGTACTTGCATCGACTCTTGACCAAGAATCTTCTCCATTGCCATGTACCCTTTGGAAACCCAAAAAAAGCATTTTTCAAACCCATGCCTTCTTTGTCAAGCTGCTTTGTCACTTTCTCTTTGACCTTTTCACTCTCTTGCACTAGCATCTGTTTCCAACACTCCTCAACACTGATGTTGACTGCTGCAAATCTGTCACATATTGTTCACCTCCTTTCAAAGGCAACCTGTTAGAATCCTGGAACATCTCATTACAAGAATAAGAATATTTTTGAAACGTTTGATTCAAAACTTCTCTTTGTTTGATCATTAACAATGTCAAATTCTGACTTTCATTCATTATCCTCTTTATTTCTCCTACATGTATAAGAGACAAAATTATCTTCTTCTTATGCGCTCTAATTATGTACTCAATACCATCTTTAAACAAGTGATACTTATTCTCATGTAAATGAAATAATGCTTTCCTATCATACAAATAAGGTCTTCCCAATACAATACCTAATATCTCAAGCGCCACCACATCAAGTTCAACTTCATCAAGAAAGTTTGAACTGATGGTGAATCTTAGTATGCACTTCCTTTTAACCTGCAAGTTTACATTCTTGCATATCCACCCTAAAGGATAAGGTCTCATATGTCTAATAGTTTCAAGGTCTAGCTGCTTAAACAAGTCTTCGTAAATCAAGTTAGCTTGTGACCCACTATCAAAAAGTGTATTAATCTTGGTATGTTTAGAGACAACTCTAATATGAAAAGTTCTATTCTTCTATCTTCATCTAGTGACATTTGAACAATTTTAAGAACTAGTGCTTGCTATGTTCTTACCGTTCAAACTCATGGTTATAATCTTTGTCTCATCTCCTAAATCTGAACCTAAGTCATGTTCAACTATAGCAACAATTTTACCATTCTCTTTGGCTTTCAATTTGTTTGGCTTCAACTCTGGATGAAGTTGCCAACAATGTTCTTCATCATGGCCAGTCTTTGAACAATTTTTTCATGTGAGTTTTTCTTTCTCTATTTTGACAGATCTATTTCTCTTTCCTCTTCCATAAAACTTTCCCTCTCCTTTACCCTCACTTTCACTTTTTTCATCTATGTTTTGTTTCCCTCTTTCTTAGAAGTGTGTGGCTTGAACACAAACATCATCTATTTTGGTGGGATTAAATATGAGAATAGTGCGCCTAAGGTAAATATGCAAACCTCCAATGTACTTTAACAAATTTTCTTGAGAATACAAATTAATACCCAAAATAAGAGCTCTTCTCCTAAATTCATGAGTATGATATTGCACACTTTTCCCTTTCAATTGTCTAAAATTTTTCCAATCCATAATGGCCTTTTGCATATAAGCTAATGGATAGAATTTCCTTTTGATGGTAGAAATAAAACTTGACCAAGACATAGAGATCTTACAGTAGTTTTTAAGTCCTTGCTTCCCACCATACAAGTTCAGAGGTTTCCATCCTCAAAGAAGCCAATTGAATATTTATGTCATCTTCTTGAAGGTTATGAATTATGCAATACACCTTCAATTGACGTATCCAATTGTCTAATATTTCTGCATTTACCTCGCCATTATACATTGGAAGCTCAAATTTGACATCAAGTTTGAGTAAGGGTGTTTTTCCTCTTGTGGCTTTTGAGTGAGTATGAGTGGTTTTTGTGGTGGAAGTGGAAGTTGATGCTGATGGAGATGACGAGGGTGATGAATATGGTGGATATGAAGGTGGATTTCCTCACTACCCTTTCAAATCTTCTCTTCATCCTTCTTATCATCTGATGTTCCTTCTCCATGTGGTGGCTTAGAACCTTCTCCTTCCATCCCAGGAGTAAATGCATCAAACATAGTTTTAACCATATTATTTATGTCATTGAAGTATCTCTTGACATCATCCTCTTCTGAATGACATTGAGTCTCTCCAAAACCTGACATGATGGCAATGGATTCAAGCTCAGCTTCTAATGCTTGTACCTCTTCAGTCAACTCATCTTCTTGTACAATTTGTACCTCTTCAATCTCAGCTTCTTGACACAAAACTTGAGGTGCTTCAAGTGCAGCTATGAGTGGAACTTTAGGTGAATATGGTGCTCTTGTAGCTCTCCTTCTTCTGGTCCTAATCTTAAAACTTGCAACCAACAATTTCGCTTCACCTTTCTGCAACTTTAACCTTATCAGCATCACAAATTTGCAACCATTAAACTTGCACAAAAATCAAGCAACTATCAAGAAAATAACTGATCTGAAAATGAAACTATTTGTATCTACTGTTCAAAGTATTCATTTCCATTTAATTAAGTGTGAAAAGTGTTTGTAATGCCTTGCAAGTTAAACAAAGTGTTTTTGGTAACTGTTTTTGAGTTTATGTGTGAGGGAATGTTAATTAAAATTACTATTTAACATATTGAATCTAAAATATACAACAAAATAACTTCACCATAACAACACAACAACATGATGAGGCATTTCACCCCTCCTGGGCTACATCTGCCGGGTCCAAGGCTCCCAATGGGCATGTCCTTGATATATTATGTTGCTCAAATTGGTTTTACAGTGAGAAAGAAGCCTAAATAGGCTGAAACAGTTGTGAAAATGAATTCAGAAGATAGAAATAAGCTAATTATGGCTTTTATTTCACCTCGAACAGTGAAGTGTAGCCCAATGCATCTCCATTTCCCTCATGGCCCTGATGGCTCTCCAAGCTTCCCTGAAGCAAAAATGGCTGAAAAATACCTCTGTTGGCTCTGCAACCTATTCCAATGGCTCTAGAATGCTCAGATTACTCCAAATTGACTAAAATTTTGTCTAATTTGGTCGAATATGGTGAAAGTTAGATGCAAACTGTATTTTTCCTGGTGGCACTAGAAATCCTCCACTAAAATTGGCTCTCTAGTTAGCTCCACCAAAAAGGCGGAATCTACGAAATTATCGAAACTGCACGCTAAATAAGGAGGAGATATTTAATTTAACTTTCATATTGATGGGCATGTTCACATGCGCATTTCCTGGATAGTTAGTCTAACTGGCGGATAAGGCTGAAGTCGCGCCCTTGGACACCGCCTGCAGGTCATATGGTTGGGGGCTAGCATCTGAGTGCTTAACCCATATTTTTCCGCCGGTGAATTGGCTTAAGCCATGGTCATAGCACTTAGACATATTGTATTCCATCTTAAGCCTTGAGGGCTAAGACTTAACTCCACCCAACCTCCATTCAGCACAACACGCCGATGACCCAACTGCTAACCCTTTTGCGTGTAGGTTGGGTCGACCTCCGCCCAGCTGACCCTTTCGCGTTCACTACTGAACGCTTGTTGAAATTTTTTACATTCAGGATGACCCATGAATGTTCGGGTCGTCTCGTGCCAGACTGACCCGAATGCGTTCAGCTCGGGACGGGTCTGCCCACCAACACCAATTTTAAAATAGACTTGAACCTTTAGCTTGGGGCCACGTGGCAGCCTCCGGGCAGGTCAGGTGGCACCCTTTGATAGGCCACCATAACACCATATAAAACTGAAATTTTTTTGCCATAAATTTTTTCTGAAGATGACAAAATTTCTGAGTTCAAAGGCCCTGTTTTGAAGGTTATTGGGCATTTTAAAACTTCAATATATTCCTCATACGACATCAGATTTTGGTCCCATTCACAATGCCAGAATCATAGTGATGAGGCCTATTCGATCGTTTATTTTGCAACCAATTCTGAGCAATTCCAATTTTGAGCATTTTTTTCCTGTTGGACATGATCACCTGATCACACCTCCCCATTGGGAAGCTTTTGGACCGGAAAAACCTTCAATTAATTGTTAAGAATATGAGGGTACGGATCCCTCACCTTTTCCACCTCAATCCACTTTCCCTTACTCGGTTTGCTGCCTTTAAGACCAACCCGAACATAATCAAAATTTCCCCTCCTCGAAGTGCATGTCCTTATTTCAAGGATAGCATCCTCTTTCAACTCATCCAAAATTTTTTGGCAAGAAATCCTCTATGGATGGCAGCTGAATGTCACTTTCATAATCCTTGATTAAAGGAGGTTCATACAAACGTAAATTTTCCACATTCACAACGGAATACATTTGCATATATGAAGGCAAATCTAGTTGAAAATCATTATTTCTAACTTGCTTAAGGATCTTGAATGGACCATAACGAATAAGCTTCAGATTTTTACCTTCTCCTTGCATTCTTTCCTTACTAATATGCAGCCATACCTCATCTCCTTCTTGAAACTTATGATCAACCCTGTGTTTATCATGCCTCTCCTTGTACTTGCCTTGAATTTTTTCAAGTTGTCCTTGAACCTGCTGATGTATGAGCTGAATTATTTCAATGAACATGCGAGCTTCGTCAATGTCACTATGCCCATCAATGGCCACATCCTTCTTAAGAATGAAATCTAAAGGTGACTTAGGAAAATACCCAAAGCAAGCTTCAAAAGGTGAAGTATTTGTAGAAGAGTGCTTGGCCCAGTTGTAATCATGCTGAATGTAATGCAAGTGCTCATCCCAAAGCTTGGGATTCCTACTGCAGTAACCTATCAAAATATGTATAATGGTTCTATTCACTACCTCTGTTTGGCCATCTGTTTGCAGATGGAAAGCAGTACTCTTCTTCAACTTGGTGTCCATCATCTTCCATAGATTGGACCAAAAATTCCCAAAAAATCTGGAATCCCTGTCACTAAAAATAGAAGTAGGCAAGCCATAATGAACCCATACATGTTGAAAATATAAATCAGCAGTTTGTTCAGCAGTTATAGATTTCTTACATGGCATAAGAATGCACATCTTGTTGAATCTATCAACTACTACATAAAGATAATCATGCTGCTTTCTAGATAATGGTAGACCTCCAACAAAATTCATAGAAACACTTTCCCATGGTCTAGAAGGTACTGGAAATGGCGTATATAAACCAAGCTTCCTATTTCTAGGCTTGCTTGTAGCACATCATGAAAATCCTCTAATGAAACATGAAACACTATCTACCATGCGAGGCCAATAACAGTACCTCTGTAAATGTGCCACCGTTTTGCTTACCTTGAAATGTTCAACAATAAGAGAAGAATGAGCTTCTCTCATAATGCTTAGTCTCCCCCCCTGTGGTATACATAACTTGCCCATATGAAACAACAATTTATTATGAAAATGATAATCATTCTCCTCAACATGATTCCCTTCACTCAAGTTAGCATACACATCCTTAAAATCAACATCTGATGCATACTATTCTATGTAGCTCTCATGTACAATAGAATCATTCTTAAGTAAAGTAGTAGCACTAATAATAGGCCTTGAAAGCATATCAACAAATTTATTGTAAATACCTTTCTTGTACCTTATTACCAAGTGAAATTGTTGTAGGAAGCCCATCCATCTGAAATGTCATGACTGCTGCAATTTACTTTGCGACTGCAAGTACTGTAAAGGCTGATGGTCGGTATGAACAACTGTTTTGTTGCCCATCAAATAGTTTTTCCACTTTTTGACACTTTGTACCAACGCATACAACTCCTTATCATATGTAGGATAATTCACAACAACACCATTAAATGTCTCAGAATGAAATGTGATAGGCTTACCATGCTGTAAGAGAACTACACCCATGGTGTAATCACTAGCATTGGTCTGAATCTCGAATGGTTGTCTCAAGTCCAGTAATGCAAGGACTGGAGCTGAACTTATCTTCTCTTTCAAAGACTCAAAAGATTTATGTTGCTTGCTTCCCCATTGGAAAGCATGGTTCACACTTGTCATTGCATGCATAGGAGCGGCTATGGCAGAGAAGTTAGAAATAAACTTCCTCCAATACTGAGCTGCACCCAAAAAAATTCTTACCTCTGTAATGGATTTTGGAGTAGGAAAATTCACAATGGCTTCTACCTTAGAAGGATCAATTCTCAAAGCACCTCCTCCTACTATGTGTCCCAAATAAACCAAAGAAGTCTTTCCAAATTCACACTTTGACATTTTAAGAAACAACTGATTTTTCTTCAAAATATCAAGTACTTTCTTAACATGCATGACATGTTCTTCTCTAGTCTTGCTGAAAATTAAGATGTCATCTAAGTAGACAATAACGAAATCATCAAGAAAAGGACATAAGACATCATCCATTACCCACATGAAAGTTGCAGGTGCATTGCATAAACCAAACGACATAACAAGCCACTCAAAGAGTCCCTATTTGGTTTTAAATGTTGTCTTCCAAATGTCACTTTCTGCAATTCTAACTTGATGATAACCACTACGTAAGTCTAACTTAGTGAAATATTTAGCATCTTTCAGTTGATCTAACAAATCATCTATCCTTGGGAGTGGGTAACGATTCTTTACCGTTATCTTGTTCAATGCCCTGAAGTCCACACACATGCGCCAAGTTCCATCTTTCTTTGGAATCAACACTATCGGTGACCCACATGGAGAAGTGCTTGGTCTTATGAATCCTTTGTCCAACAAGTCTTTAATTTGCCTCTTGATTTCAGCATTCTCCATGATAGACAAGTAGTACATGCCGATGTTAGGAAGAGGACAATCTTGATGTAAATGGATTTCATGCTGAATCTCCCTTTTAGGAGGTAAACCTGTCAGTTCCTAAAACATCTCATGATGTGCATCAACTACATCATATAAATCTGATTTAAGCTTGGAATCAAAATTTTCAAATGACTCATGATTCATATCAACCTTGGGTTTAACCATAAGAAGTACAAAGCTCTTACTAGAATTTACTAGCCTTTTTACCTATCCCGCATTTACCATCGCTATATTTTCCTTCTTGCGATGTGCTCTGACAATGAACTCCTTGCCATATTTAAAGAGATGATATTTATTTTCATGGCGATGGAAGATCACTTTCCTTTCAAATAAGTAAGGACTTCCCAAAACAATTCCTGATATATCAAGCGGCACCACATCAAGTTCAACTGTGTCAATAAAGTGTGCAGTTATGGCGAATCGCAATATGCACTTTCTTGAGACTTGTAAGTTTGCATCCTTGCATATCCACCCAAGTGGATAAGGCTTTGGATGTGGAATGGTCTCAAGTTTAAGTTGTTTGACCAAGTCTTATGATATGAGATTTTCTTGTGACCCACTGTCAAACAGTGTGTCTATTTTTGTATGTTTTGAGACTACCCTCACATGGAACAATTCAATTCTTTCTTCCTCATTTGGAGCTTGTACATGACATTTTGAAGTAATATTACTTGGCTTAGTTCTAGTTTCCTTTCCCTTCATACTTTTCAAACCCATGGCTACAATTTTGGTTTCATCACCTGAATCATCACCTAAGTCTTGTGGTGTAGTTGTAGTAGCTGCAATTTTCTTCTTCCTTTGTTTTTGTTAAACTGAGTTCTTTTTTCAGGATGTAATTTCCAACGATTTTTCTCTTCATGGCCTTATCTTGAACAGTGTTTACATATCACTTTCTCACCCTCTTGTTTGAAAAATGCATTCTTTTTGCCTTTTCCCTTAAATTTTTTATCTTTGTTTTTCCCCTTAAAAGGCTTGTTTCTACCATCATCAAAAGTGTTTTTTCCTCTAGCCTCTAAATGCGTAGCTTGTACACAAACTTCGTCTAGACTAGTAGGATTGAACATAAGGATAGTATGTTTAAGGTAGCTATGCAAACCACCTATATATTTCAGCAAAGTATCTTGACTTTGTAAGTCTACCCCTAATAAGAGTGCTCTTCTCCTAAACTCTTGGGTGTAGTCTTGTACATTTTATCCCTTAAGCTGTCTGAAGTTTTTCTAGTTCATGATAGCCTTTTGTAAATGAGCTAATGGATAAAATTTCTTTTTAATTGCAGTAATAAATTCAGCCCATGATAAAGTAATCTTACCATGTTTTTTAATTTCATCCTTGTTCTTGGCTTCCCACCATACCAATGCTGCTCCATCCATTCTCAACGAGGCTAACTGTATATTTGTGTCGTCATCATGAAGGTTCTGTATCCTCAAGTAAACTTCCAACTATCTGATCCAATTGTCAAGTTTCTCTGCATTGACTTCACTGTTAAACATAGGCAACTCAAATTTGACATCAAGATTTAAAAATGGAATTTTACCAGTAGTTTTAGACTTATGAGATTGATTCACCAAAATTGAGGATGACGATGTAGAGGAAGAGGATGAAGATGGGGATGGTGGATCACCATTTCCTATGTGTCCTTTCTTTGACTTGTCATCACTTTTCTTTCCTCCTGAATAACCCTCTCCTTCTTTCTAGTTTTCAGACCCTTCTCCAACAAGCCTATCATTCCTTTCTTGGTAGAGTATCCTCACCATCTCTGTCATATCCAAGAAAGCCTTTCGAAACACCCCTTCCTCTTCTTTGGGATCCATATCTTCAAGAGCCTCTCCCTCTCTTGAAGGCATGCTTGAAACTAATTCTCAAGGCCCCGAGGTGGTCAATCTCTCAAGTTGTGGATTACTTTTACACTAACCAAAATGCCCGCCACCTCTCTTGATTTTAAGCCTAGTAAGTATCAAAACTTGCAAACAATCAACTATATCTTTGCACAAACAAATGTTTAGTAAAACTATATTCTAAGGCTCAAATCCTTAGCTCGACAATTATCTGATCTAAAATGGAAAATATTTGTATTTGCTGTTCAAATTATCTATCTCCATTTAAAGGAGTGCAAAGTGTTTGTAATGTCTTGCAAGTTAAACAAAGTGTTTTTGGTAACTGTTTTTGAGTTTATGTGTGAGGGAATGTTAATTAAAATTACTTTTTAACATATTGAATCTGAAATATACAGCAAAATAAATTCACCATAGCAACACAACAACATGATGAGGCAGTTCAACCCTCCTGGGCTACATCTGTCAGGTCCAAGGCTCCCAATGGGCATGTCCTTGATATATTATGATGCTCAAATTGGTTTTATAGTGAGAAAGAAGCCTAAAAAAAGCTGAAACAACTGTGAAAATGAATTCAGAAGATAGAAATAAGCTAAGTATGGCTTTTATTTCACCTCAAACAGTGAAGTGTTGCCCAATGCAGCTCCATTTCCCTCATGGCCCTGATGGCTCTCCAAGATTCCCTGAAGCAAAAATGGTTGAAAAACACCTTTGTTGGCTCTGAAACCTATTCCAATGGCTCCAGAATGCTCATAATACTCCAAGTTAACTAAAATTTTGTCTAATTTGGTCTAATATAGTGAAAGTTATGATCCAAACTGTATTTTTCCCAGTGGCACAAGAAATCCTCCACTAAAATTGGCTAACTCCAGTTAGCTCCACCAAAAAGGTGGAATCTCCAAAATTATCGGAACTGCGCGCTAAATAAGGCAGAGACATTTAATTTAATTTTCAGATTGATGGGCATGTTCACATGCGCATTTCCAAGATGGTTAGTCTAACTGGCGGATAAGGCTAAAGCCGCGCCCTTAGACACTGCCTGCAGGTCATATGGTTGGGGGCTAGCACCTGAGGTCTTAACCCAGATTTTTCCACCGGTGAATTGGCTTAAGCCATGGTAATAACACTTAGACATATTTTATTCTGTCTTAAGCCCTAAGGGCTAAGACTTAACTCTGCCCAACCTCCGTTCAACACAACACACTGACGACCCGACTGCTAACCCTTTTGCGTGCAAGTCGGGTCGACCTTCGCCCAACTGACCCTTTCACGTTCACTGCTGAACGCTTGTTTAACTTGTTTACGTTCAGGGTGACCCATGAACATTCAGTTCGGGTCGTGCTCGATTGACCCCAATGCGTTCAGCTCTGGTCGGGTTTACCCACCAACACCAATTTTAAAAAAGACTTGAACCTTTGGCCTGGGGCCACATGGTAGCCTCCGAGAAGGCCACGTGGCACCCTTTGATAGGCCACCATAACACCATATAAAAATGATTTTTTTTTCCATAAAATTTTTCTGAAGATGACAAAATTTCTGAGTTCAAAGGTACTGTTTTGAAGGTTATTGGGTGTTTTAAAGCTTCAATATCTTCCTCATAAGAAATCGGATTTGGATCTCGTTCATGGCACCAGAATTGTAGGGACAAGGTTTATTCGGTCATTTAGTTTGCAACTAATTTTGAGCAGTTCCAATTTTGAGCATTTTTTTCCTCTTGGACATGATCACCTGATCAATAACCTTTCCTCTCAACCAAGATCTGATACCAAATTGATTTCAGTACGAATGTTAGTTTTTTTGTGCTAATTTCATCTACAGATTTAAAATTTATTTACTAATCTTATGCTTGATGTACATAGTTTTCCTTGGTTCTTATGTGTGTCAAACAAGTAAATTAATCGAGTTTTATGAGTCAATTAAAGAGCATAAAGTATGAAAATCAAATTTTGAAAAAAATAAAAAACATACACAACAAACCATCACAATTGATCCATCAACACAGAGTTTTGATGAAGTTGTTCACCCCTCCTGGGCTACATCTCCTTGGTCCAACTTTCATGGCTTGGGCCTCTGTATTAGCTCAATAGTGAAATAAATTGTTGTTTATATGCATCAAATTCTCCTGAAACATACTCCAATGAGTCCAAATTGTGAAAATCTATTAGAAATGACTATTCATTCTCTCAATTTGGCCTTCAGTTGATCTAGGCATGGCCTTCCTTCCTGGTGGCCCTACGCTTCCTTTTTCTTCAAAGTGACAAAAACACATGTAGAATTTCTCCTCTACCTTTGCAACCTATACCAATGTGTTCAAAGCATGCCAATCTACTAGGAATGACTCTTCCTGAGCTAAAATTGGTTGAAATTTGCTCAAGATATGGCTCATTCAATTTTCCTAGGAAATCTCCTCCAAATCTGGAGAAGACTCTAGATAAGTCTGCCAACTTTGGAGGGTCCGCCGGTTTTGGAGGCACCCTTAAAAATCCGCTAACCTAACTGAAGTATTAATTAATTTTAAATCCAGATTAAATGGTGGAAAAGTGCGTTTATCGTGATGAGCGGGTTTTAAATTAATCCTGGTTTAACAAACTTAAACTATGAATTATGTTAATTAATCCACGCTTAACACTTAAATCTTGTTGGTTTAATCTTCGCCTGCACCATTGGTTAGGTGATAAGGACATATGGGAGGGGACTGGCCCACAGGGCGAGCTCCCTCTCTTCCCAATGTTGGTGAATGCATATAATTCAAATAGATGTCGGGCACTTTTGTTATTAAGACCCATGTTCATGGCCCGATGGTAGGGGCAAAGAGTAGGTTGGGGGAGGTCGTGGGGTCGAGCTCCGACTTTTGCCCATCCAATATATATTTTTCCATCGTGTCATACGCCCCTTGACCATGGTTTAAAACTTTGGTTTAATTAAATATGATCCACAATATGCTATATGCGCTTGGACTATTTCAAACCTTGGGTTATGTAATATGATTTTCCAACTTTGAAATATATGAATAATGTGCTCCATAATATATATCATATAATAAGTTCGGACTTTGGATTAATAAAATCAATCTAACCTGAAATACAACCTCACCATAAATATAAAGTGTGGATTTACACCATAGTTAACAATGAAACTTGAACCTTGGAGTTGGAGAGGGTACACCAAAGGGGGCACGTGGCGGCCCCTGGCTACACCACGTGTCAGCCTCTGGTTGGCTACCCATCCATATAAAAAAAAATCGAATTCAACCTTAGGAGCATATATATAGAAAAAATTCACCTTCAAATCAATTC
Organism: Pinus albicaulis; assembly: GCA_034641835.2. Taxonomy (NCBI): domain Eukaryota; kingdom Viridiplantae; phylum Streptophyta; class Pinopsida; order Pinales; family Pinaceae; genus Pinus; species Pinus albicaulis. The sequence goes on from CM076570.1 coordinate 1,479,822,988, forward strand.
GGCGAATCCTGTTGTGACACTTGTTAGAGTGCCACAGTATGAAAATTGAAGAATATTCCCTGCATGCTGATTGGGTTGCCATGTCATCAACATGTCACTGTTCTGCAATGTTTTTTAAAAATTCATCTATTATGAATGGTGGTTAACAAGCTATAACTTCTTCATATAGAGTTAGTTTTTGACGAAACGAAATGTGTCATATTCTTGGGGACGAGTCGACCACGGTCGTTCAGTTTCCAATCAATTCTGAGCAATTTCATTTTTGAGCTTTTACACTGAGCACCTGATCATTCCTCCCCACAAGAAGCCTTTTGGAACCCAAAATCTCTCTGATTAATTATCATGTGGATGAGGGTACTGTTACCTCACCCTTCCAGTCTCTATCCACTGAAATTTTCCCATTTTCATCAATTGGAGCTTTTCACAAAAAATTAACTTTTTCCTTGATTCTTGCGACCTTCTCTTACTTTCATTGACATCGTCATGCTGCAATTTTTCTGAATTTGCAGAGAAAAAATATTTTCTTTTAGAAACCATCTTGTTCCTACCTTGGTCATTAATCAAAGGAAACTTAAAAGTTGTCTCACCTTGCACACTATTGCCATGGTGATTCTTAACTGGTCTTGATTTGTACTTGCATCGACTCTTGACCAAGTATCTTCGCCATTACCATGTACCCTTTGGAAACCAAAAGCAAGAATTTGTGGAACCCATGCTTTCTTGTCAAGCTGCTTTGGCACTTTCTCTTTGACCTTTTCACTCTCTTGCACCGACATCTTGTTTCCAACACTGCTCAACATTAATGTTGATTGTTGCAAATATATCACATCTTGTTCACCTCCTTTCAAAGGAAACCTGTTAGAATCCTGAAAAATCTCATTATAAGAATAATCATCTTTTTGAAAGGTTTGATTCAAAGCATCTCTTTGTTTGATCATTAACAATGTCAAATTATGACTTGCACTCACTATCCTCTTCATTTCTCCTGTATGTATAAGAGACAAACTTGTCTTCTTCTTATGCGCTCTAATTATGTACTCAATACCATATTTAAAAAAGTGATACTTATTCTAATGGCGATGAAATACTACTTTCCTATCATGCAGATAAGGACTTCCCAATACAATACCTGATATCTCAAGTGACACCACATCAAGTTCAACTTCATCAAGAAAGTTTGAATTGATGCCGAATCTTAGTATGAAATTCCTTGTAACCTGCAAGTTTGTGTTCTTGCATATCCACCCTAATGGATAAGGTCTTATATGTCTAACAGTTTCAAGGTCTATCTGCTTAACCAAGTCTTCGGAAATCAAGTTAGCTTGTGACCCACTATCAAAAAGTGTATCAATCTTGGTATGTTTAGAGAAAACTCTAATATGGAAAAGTTCTATTCTTGTATCTTCATCTTGAGTGACATTTGGAAAATTTTAAGAACTAGTGCTTTCTATGTTCTTACCTTTCAAACCCATGGCTGTAATATTTGTCTCATCTCCTGAATCTAACCCTAAGTAATGTTCAACTATAGAAATAGTTTTACCCTTCTCTTTGGCTTTTAGTTTGTTTGGCTTCAACTCTAGATGATGTTGCCAATAGTGGTGTTCATCATGGCTAGTCTTTGAACAATTTTTTCATGTGAGTTTTTATTGCTCTTTTGATAGAGCTATTTATTTTTCCTCTTCCATAAAAATTTCCCTTTCCTTTACCCCCAATTTCACTTTTCTCATCTATGTTTTGTTTCCCTCTTACTTCTAAGTGTGTGGCTTGAACTCAAACCTCTTCTATGTTGGTGGGATTAAACATGAGAATAGTGTGCCTAAGGTAAATGTGCCAACCCCCAATGTACTTTAACAAATTTTCTTGAGAATACAAATTAATACCCAAAATAAGAGCTCTTCTCTTAAATTCACGAGTATAATATTGCAAACTTTTCCATTTCAACTATCTGAAATTTTGCCAATCCATAATGGCCTATTTCATATAAGCTAATGGATAGAATTACCTTTTAATGGCAGCAATAAAACTTGACCAAGACATATAAATCTTAGCGTAGTTTTTAATCTCTTCTTGAGTCCTTGCTTCCCACCATACAAGTGCAAATCCTTCCATCCTCAAAGAAGCCAATTGAATCTTTATGTCATCTTCATGAAGTTTATGAATTCTTCAATACACCTCCAATTGATGTATGCAATTTTCCAATATTTCTACTTTTACCTTGCCATTATACATTGGAAGCTCAAATTTGACATCAAGTTTGAGTAAGGGTTTTTTCCTCTTGTAGCTTTTGAGTGAGTATGAGTGGTTTTTGTGGTGGAAGTGGAAGATGATGTTGATGGAGATGATGAGGATGATGAATATGGTGGAGATGGATGTGGATTTCGTCCACTACCCTTTCAAATCTTCTCTTCATCCTTCTTATCATATGAAGTTCCTTCTCCATGTGGAGGCTTAGAACCTTCTCCTGCCATCCCAATAGTAAATGCATCAAACATAATTTTAACCATCCTCTTTATGTCATTGAAGTCTCTCTTGAAATCATCCTCTTCTGAATGACCTTGAGTATCTCCAACACCTGACATGATGGCTATGGATTCAAGCTCAGCTTTTGATTCTTGTACCTCTTCAATCAACTCAACTTCTTGTACAATTTGTTCCTCTTCAATATCATCTTCTTGTGACAAAAATTGAGGTGCTTCAAGTGCAGTTATGAGTGGAAATTTGGGTGAATATAGTGCTCTTGTAGCTCTCCTTCTTATGGTCCTAATCTCAAGACTTGCAACCAAAAATTTCTACAACTTTAACCTTATCAGTATCACAAATTTGCAACCATTAAACTTGCACAAAACTCAAGAAACTATCAAGCAAATGACCTTGACTTTCAACTAGGATCTAATACCAACTTGATCTGAGTATGAATTTTAGTTTTGTTGTGTTAATTTCATCTTCATATTTAAAATTTATTTAATTATCTTATTCTTGATGTACATAGTTTTCCTTGGTGCTTATGTGTTTCAAACAGGTAAATTAACTGAGTTTTATGAGTGAATTCAAGAGCATAAAGTATGAAAATCAAATGCCGAACAACAACAACAAAATACACAACAAACCATCACAATTGATCAATCAACACAGATTTTTGATGAAGGGGTTCACCCCTCCTGGGCTACATCTCCTTGGTCCAGCTTTCATGGCTTGGGCCTATGTATTAGCTGAATAGTGAAATTTTTGATGTTTACATGCATAAAATTCTCATGAGACATACTCCAACGAGTATAGAATGTCAAAATCTATCGAAAATGACTATTAATTCTCTTAATTTGGCCTTCAGCTGATCTCTGCATGGTCTTCGTTCCTGGTGGACCTAGGCTTCCTTTTTCTTCAAAGTGACAAAAACACCTGTAGAATTGCTCCTCTACATATGTAACATATACTAATGTGTTTAGATCATGCCAATATGCTAGGAATAACTCTTCCTGAGCTAAAATTGGTCGAAAATTTCTCAAGATATACCTCATTCAATTTTCCTAGGAAATATCCTCCAAATCTGGAGGAGACTCCAGATAAGTCCACCAACTTTGGAGGGTCCGCCGGTTTTGGAGGTGCCCCAACCTAACTGCAGTCTTAATTAATGTTAAATATGGATTAAATGGTGGATAAGCATGTTTAGCGTGATAAGCAGGTTTTAAATTAATCATGGTTTCACAAACTTAAGCTACGGATTATGTTAATTAATCTATGCTTAACACTTAAATCCGGTCGGTTTAATCTTCGCCCGCACCGTTGGTTAGGTGATAAGGATGTATGGTAGGGGGCTGGCCCCCTCTCTTCCCACTATCATAGAATGAATTTAATTCAAATAGATGTCGGGTGATTTGGTTATTAAGACCCATTTTGATGGCCCGATGGTATGGGCGTAGAGTAGGTTGGGGGAGGTCGTGGGCTTGAGTCCGGACCTCCGCCCATTCGATATATATTTTTCCATCATGTCATACACGCTCTTACTATGGTTTAAAACTTTGGTTTAATTATATATGCTCCACCATATGCTATATATGCCCAGACTAAGCTCAAACCTTGGGCAATGTAATATGATTCGCCAACTTTGCAATATATGAATAATGCGCTCCATAATATATATCATATAATAAGTTAGAACTTTGGATTATTAAAATCAATACAACCCGAAATCCAACCTCACCATAAATATACATGTGGATTTACACCATAGTTAACAATGAAATTTGAAACTTGGAGTTGGAAAGGGTCCACCAGAGGGGGAACTTTGGCAGCCCCTGGCTGCACCACGTGTCAGCCTCTAGTTGGCTTCCCATCCATATAAAAACATTTCAAATTCAACCTAAGGAGCAGATATATATAAAAAAAAATTCACCTTAAAACCAATTCGGCGAATCCTGTTGTGACACTTGTCAGAGTGCCACTGGGAAAAAACTGAAGATTTTTCCGTGCATGCTGACTGGGTTTCCATGTCATCAACCTGTCACTGTTCTACAATTTTTTTTTTTAAATTTTCCTGTTCTGAACGACGGTCAGTAGGATATAACTTCTTCATTCAGAGTTGGTTTTTGATGAAACGAAGTGCGCCAAATTCCTGGTGACGGGCCATTTGCGGTCATTTAGTTTCAAATCAATTATGAGCATGCTAATTTTTGAGCTTTTACATTGAGCACCTGATCAAGTGGTGTAGGTGTTGGAATTTTTTTTTCTTTGATAGCAATATTCCAAACTTGAATTTGCTTGTACAACAACATATTTAGATATGACCCACCTCAACTAAAAGGAATCATAACAACATATACAGGAAAGGAAACGTTCAATGTAAGTGGTATAATGTTTCATTATGCATTCCCTTAACCATTTAACAAATCAGAATACATTAGAGAAATTTTAAGGTCTAAAATGGGCCTCCTAAGGAATATTATAGATTAATAGTGGAAATAATAAAATAAGATTAGATTACCTCATCAAGTTTTGGAGGGAAAAAAGAAAAAATTGTTTTTTCAATTTGTATTTTCAACTTATCTCCCTATGATTTTACTCAAATTTTGAATGGGAGCACTCGTTGGAAAATTTTTCATCCAAGGAGTACCCATGTTGCATAATTTCGATGGACCCTACTACATGATAACTATGAAATACATGAAAAAGCATGATTACAATCACATTTTTTCATGTATTTCACAACTTGTGTGTAGTAGGGTCCATTGAAAATAAGAAACACAGGTACTCCTTGGATGAAAAATTAAATTCTTCATCCAACAAGTGTTCCCACTTGAAATTTGATTAAAATCATAGGGAGATAAGATGAAAATGCGAGTTGAGAAGTAGTTTTATTTTTTATTTTTTATTTTTATCATTATACCATTTTACTCCAAAAATGGTGAACCATCCCCAATGGTTGACATCAACATATTAAATAATATTGGTTCTTATAAAGTTGATTTTTTTTGTACATTTTTTAAGCCCATTTTTTACATCAAAAATTCTCTAATGTATTTCGCTTGAAGGTGAAAAATTAGACACATTGACAAAACATTGCGAAAAACTTCATGTTATGCTTATTGATGAGGCATATTTGATGGGTTGAAAATTATTATACCAAGTTGAAAAAAATTTATGGGAAATACATCATAATTTGTTGCCTTATTTTGGAAATATTGATGCAATATTTTCAGGTGACTTGTTCAAAGTGCAACCGATCAAGGATTCTCTAATTTTTGAGTAACCAATTTTAGCAGGGTAAAAAATAGTATATGATTTCTCGAAGGAAAAAGTGAAATGATATGAGTTTCATATCACAATGGATCAAAAAGATAAAAAATACATTGAAATCTTGAAGAGAATGTGAGTTAATCAATGATATGATCAATACATAAAATATATAAACGATAAGTGCTATAGAATTTCTCCACTAGATCCATTGTTTCCATAGATTTTTATAGGAACAAGGATCTACAAAAGCATAGTAAAAAGTGTTGTCACGTGTAAATGAAGAGCTAATAGTTATTGGTGTGATTGATGAATCTCACAGTAAGGAAATAGGTTATGTAGCATATGAGAAAACAATGAGATTACCATCAATAATCCTTATCAAATGAAATGCTACCATTGAGATATATGTAGAGAAATACAATATAGAAGATGGCCTCGTTAATGGAACAGATGGAAAATGCAAAAAATATACAACAAATAGAAAAAATGTTGATGTGTTATGGATAGATTTTATAAATCCAAAAATTGGTAAACTACAAACTTAAACAAGTATTGTGAATTACATGATGAAAAAATTTCATCAAATTGGACTCCAATTTTACATGTTCCAAAACCATTAACATGCCAAAGCAAGAGCTTTAGAGCTGTAGTGCGGAAACAATTTTCGATACAACAAGCTTGTGCTAGAAAAATTCATCGATTAGAGGGTTTAACATTGAATGGACTAGAATTTGATCTAAGTGGTATATTGACACATGGAATCGTTAATGATGGGCCCTGGTATTGCATCAAGGATGTTACAACTCCCAAGGCTATCAACTTAAATTATCAACCTAGGGTTCGTACAAACTTAGAGGTGACAATGTTATATGCCCAGTAGGTTAAGTTCTACTCATGTCACCCTCAATCATTAGATTAGATCAAGGTATTCAAAGACCAATCCTTCAACTAACTACAAAGAGAATTTCCTATGAAAGCATATTGTGATTGCAATGAATGAACATGATTCTAGCTACATATATGAAAATGACATTCATAAAATGTAAAGCCTAATTGTAATTGCATGAAATGAATAGACTAGTCTAGTTGCAGAAGTAAACCATGCTATGCTACTTGCACATTAATAAAATAATTAGTCTACTTGCATGAATCATTTATCTAATTACAATTTTCTTGAAAAGGAGTAATTAAATCTTCAAAACAACTATGAAATTAAAAAATACTAAGTCTAATTCTACTTGTTGTCTTTTGTTAGTTGTGAGGAAAATATAGGATTGGAGTGGTCTTGGAGTTCCCTTAATCATGAAATCAAATTCTGGGGGCCATTATGCAACTCCAAAATGAAAAATTCAAAGTCTAGAGCATATTTGGTTGGATTTAAGCAATGTTACATGATTGCTACAAGAAGTGCTACAAGAGGCCATGTTTTTCTATAGAAATGGATCTGAGAGCTTTCTTAGGGAAAGGAGGGTTTCTTGAAGGTGAATGAAAGTGGAAGAAGGTGAATGAAGGGCATTGGAGTCCTTTTACCAATCCTAGTACCTCTTGGAGGCCTACCTTGCACAAACGCTCATGCCCACGATGTCCTTCATTGGCCTTATAAGGGTGATCTCGGTGGAAGAATTTGAGAGCAGTATGAGGTGTCTAGGAGGAAAATGGACTGGCATAAGTGGATGTGGATGAGTGTCCCAACCCTTCAAATTCAATAATAATCCTAGAAAAATAACCAAGTACATGCATTAAATGATCAATATTGCAGCAAAATGAATCAAGGTGGAAAACATGAGTTGAATGTTATTTCGTTAAGATCTACTCTATCCTGCAACATGCATCTAATCTCATTACCAAATAAATTTTGCTAATTCCTAAATTGTAGAAACCAAGCATGCATAATAATGTCAATCCAAAAAATAAATAATTTCCAAGAAATCGTGAACATAAATTTTTGGCTTTTTATTGTAAATCATTCCACCACACTTCCCACAAGTGAGGTGGTAGTCCAACTTGCAACTGCAATTTTGCAATAATATTCCTACTCAAGCAAAGAAAGAAGTAAAATGACTTTCACAAAAAAAAGAATAGAATACAAGAGAGACTAAAGCCTCTGGGTTAGGCCCAAACCCAAGTGTTTCATCCCTCTAAAGCTAACTTAGATGGAAGCCAAAGGTAAAATTTCCATTAACAAAAAATAAGTCACATACATTACATGAAAGGTATCAAGCACTAGGGTCTTAATATCTATTTCTATCTCCCATAAAATTTGGAATCCTAATGAGCCTTTAGGATTTTTTATTTATTAAAAAAATAGCTGAGGGGAAACTCCCTTGAAAGGAGGATTGCTCCCCTCCAAGATATCAAAATTGGTGGATCTGGTTTCCTTGGATCTTCACATACACTTGAGTTCCTTGAATTCTAGTTAATTCAAGTTTTTGGTGAGGAAACATGGATCTCTAGCCGAGTTGGAGAGTTAATGTAGTGGAAAATCCCCCCTGTATTCTCTCTATATGTATCCAACAAGCCACTACATAGTAAATATCTCCAAAAATTCTTCTTTTTACTGCATATTAATTACATTATGCCATGAAATATGGCAAGCACCCTTTTGTCTTCCTACTATGCATATTATGTATAAAAATGCAAACTAATGTGAGAAAATGAGAGTTTTAAGGGTTGAAGGATAACACAATGGGCCTAAAAATATACCTATTGATGGGACCCATCATCACCCCCTCGTTGAAGGTGTTTCTTACCCTCTGAGAAACTCATTATCTGATGTGAAGTTCATTAATGGCCCTGGTGGATTCTTTGAAATCACAAGGAATTTAAAATGGTATGCCTTCCTACAGATAGAACCCTAAATTTGATTCTACATTTTCCCACTCCTTTTGTTATTACCCCTGGTCTCTTCTTTCCTGTAGGCCTAACAGTAAGGGAGGACTGAGTTTGAGCCCAATCCCATCGATCTTCAACCTTTTCACAATTATTTTTTAGAGTTGGGTTCTCTCCAAGGCATTCCTCTGTCTTTATGGAGAGTGATATTGTTTGATTTGCATACTGTGAGGCAAGGAATGCCATCTTATTTGGAAAGCCTGCAAAATTTAGGTCCTCAACATCATAATGGTGTCCTCAAAATGGAGGATATCTTGTTCTTGGGTTTCCATATAATGAGGTTCCAATTCAAAATAAATGGATATGAGGTGGTCGTTACTAATGCTAGCCTTTGGGCTCACTAATTCTTCTCTATTGTATAAAGGCTTCTTCTCTTCTTTTTCCATAACCTTCCTTACTTCTTCAACTCTTATTTCTTCATGGGTCAACGCGAGTTCCAATAGTTACATGTCCCCCAATATAGAGTTGGGGTCCCTAAATTTCATGTTTGTGAGGATCATATTGTGCATGTAGAACTTAACTAGTTTGGATCTATCCTCAATAATTTCCGTTTTTAAAAAGTTAATGAACTTTTTGTAGTCTTGGAAAGGTAGAGAGCCATATTGTGCTAATGTCCTTATCTGGAATTTCAGCCACTGCTCCTTGAGGAATATTTCACATGATTTTTATGGCTTCTTGCATTGTATGACTTTCATGGATAAACTTTCCATAGTGGCAAGTTGTGCCTTTTTTTCTTGCAGTTGTTCTCTTAGCCTTTTGTTCTTTGTTTGTAGTTGCTCCTTCATGACTAACTCCCTTAGCCTTAAGTTACTCAATTCCTTACTCATTTCATTCACTTTTTACTCCATGAGGCCCACATCCTTCTACCTTCTTAGATCTTGCAATTCACATCCATCTATGAGTTCTACCTCTTTCCCTTTCCAACTCAAAGAAGAGTGATATTTCAAATTTCTCGAGTATAATCCTACTTCTCTCCACAAATTTGTAGTAGGATTTAAGGTTAGGTTGTGGATCAGCCTCCTGTAGTTCTTTTAGACCTTCTTCTTTTCATTTTGATGTGGTTTCCCCTTCCTATAGCATCTCCTGTTGCTCCTGTAACAATCCTTGTTTCTCCTGTAGCAGTCATTTTTCTCCTTGTAGCAACCTTGTTTATGTTTGTAACTCCTTTATTTTCTATTGTAACAGGGTATCTTATTCTTTTAGCCTCTTATATGTGATTGCTCTGGTGGTGGGCCTCCCTATGGGTGGCAAAGGTTGTTTTCCCTTGGCTTTAGGGGAGGTAAAAACCTCAAATTTTCCTTCACCAGTCCCACTTCTTCTCTTTTGTTGACTGATTCATCAATGGTGATAGGGAATTTTGAAGGATGTTAAGGCTTACCTTTCCTTACCCTGATGCTCTTTTTGATTTCAATGTACAAGGGGCCTTTCTTGGGCTTCCTTCTCTTTGGCTTGATAGGTGTGCCCAGTGTGGCCAATGGGGCAACGACCTCTTGTTTTCTATTTTCTGGTGAGAGGCTTATTTTATTCCCTTTTATTCCTATCCTTTGAGGTTTGGAGGATCCTAAGGGTTCTCTTCCTATTCTCTTTTTTTCTCTCCCTCTTTTTCCTCTATTTATGATTTCTCCTCCACTTCTTCCTTTCCCTCCCTACCCCTAGTACTAGATGTTGGTGTTTATTCTTGTTGTGTGGAGGTAAGGGCTTGTGTTTCAATGAAAACCTCCTTGTCCATGTCCACAAAGTCAATCCACATCATAGGTTCCTTAGGTGTCTTAAGGAATCCATGACAATGAGCTTGACGAGGTTGTGATGGACAATGTGTTGATCAACGATTGTCATTGATGTCAACCCATGCAGCACTAGGGGATACCCAAATATTGCATGGGAATTTTGACCTACCAAATTAATATATTCTAGGTCAAGAATGTTTTTGATGTTTTATACTTGTCGATATGTTTCCATTGATATATGGCATGCCACGTAATTATTCACGGTTTGAGAGATATTCATTTTTGAAGTTTGTACCCCCAGTTAGTGGGCTAAAACCCCATGAGGTTGTGGCATGGGTCATTGAAAATTCATAATTAATATTTTTTAAGCTCCTAAAATCCCTCCTACATTCACTTGTTGAAGCCCCTCTCAACCTAAGCATTTATATAAATTGTGATCCTCATATCCTCCTCATGTAAGAGATTTCGCCATCTGAAACAGGTCATTGTGACATTTTCGCTCTAATGTTTTTTCTACGAAGGTTCAGAAGCTGAAATTTTTATGAGGAAAAGAAGAAATCATAAGGAAGCTCCTGTAAAACTTTCAGATCAAGGTGCACAACATTTTCGGAGATATGATCTGTAGAAGTTAGTGTTTTGGCAGGATCCTGCAATTCATTTCGAAAAGGTGACCTTGGGAAAATAGTCATAACTCTCTCTCTGAGTATCAGATTGGAATTCTGTAAAAAGTGACAGATAGTTCATGGAATTTAGTTTTTTCTCTATCAATTTTAGAGCTGAATGAAGAAACAGTGACACGTGGAATGCCGTACAAGTTAGCTCTACTAAAACAGTCCATAATTAGGGCATTGTGAGGGATTGGGCATAACTCTCTCTTGAAGAATCCAAATTGGGTCAGACCTATGGCATTGGAAATAATACTTAGAGGAATACTATAGGACTAGAAATCACATATTGGGGATCTAAAATAACAGAGATACACCAGATTCAATATCGAGCTCCTAGCAGGCAAGAAAAAGCTTGATCATGTGTTGTCAAGGGCTGCAAAGGACCAGACTTTCTAGGGAAGCAAAGCAAAGAAAGGTGTAGCAGAGGGTAGCATGAAAAAAGAAGCAACCAAAGTGCAGAAAAACAACAAGAATTTCATCACATGAAGTATTCAAGCGGGCAACACAACATACAGTCACTGTAAAGGTATCATTGTACTAAGTCATTGTAAATACATTATTGTAAAAATTGTTCTAGTGTCTATCTGCCAAGAGTTGAAGAGGCAGTTTCGGGAGGTCTAGGATCATCATTAGGTAGTGGTGTCATAGTCTGGGTTGTGATCTAGTATGTCTTCTTTTTCTACATCATTCTATATCATTGTAAAATGGACAATTTTCCCTGGTATGAGAGTCCATTGTTGTTTTATTCTTCTATAGGGTGGTAGGGTGGTGCTAGGGTGAGTTGTAGCTCGTTAGGTGTTGGGGCATCCATTCAATTGACTACTGAAGAATCTCGGGCGATCCATCTAGTGGGAGTTGGAAAAGAATGATTTTCTAGATTCTAGGAAGTTGGAGCTTTATTTTCAATTGGAGTTGAATATTAAAGAATTATTAGAAAAGCATTAGGTGGTTTTTTTCTCAGAGTGGGTTTCCACCTTAAAAAATGTGTGCATTTGTGTTCCTTTTGTTTAATTCTATCATTATACAAACACTGATAATAATTGAACATTAACTAATGCTCTAATTGAAAGGAATACTGATTCACCCCCCCTCTCAGTATTTCCAACAACTAGTATCAGAGCTTGGTTCCTTCAATAGTAGTTTAACAAATGGAAGGAGGTCATGGAGCATACCAAGAATGGTGTACCTCTGTTCAATGAAAATAATTATGCACTCTGGAAAGGAAGAATGGAGGTCTATCTCTTGGTGCAAGGTTACGAAATATGGGACACTGTTCGAAATGGATTTACATCAACCGCGAATGAACAAGGTAAGAAGAATTTGGTAAATGATGCAAAAGAAAAGAATATTATTATCAGTGGAATTATTGAATCTGATTATCATAAGGTGTTGGGTTGTAAAACTGCTAAAGATGTATGGGACAAGATTGAGAATATATATGCAGGTGACTCAAATGTTAAAGAAGCAAAACTTCAAATCTATAGAGAAAAATTTGAGCAACTCAGAATGAAAGAATATTGAAACATTGCTGCATACTTCCAATAAGTTGATGAAATAACCAATACTCTGAAAGGATTGAGAGATCTAGTTGATGAGAAGACTATTATACGAAATATTCTTAGAACGTTACCAGGGAGATTCAACCCTAAGGTATCAGTCTTAGTGTTGGAATAGGGTCTCCTACGAGCTGCGAAACTGGTCTGATTTTGTATATTTTTTATTATAATTAGTCTAGCACAGGGGTTTTGGGGTGGGTCAAAGCCCCAAAAGCATTGTAATGGGTAAAAGGGTAAACCTGGGGTTTGAAAACCACGGTTTGCGGACCATAGGAAAGTTTTGGCTAGATTGTTATAAATAGAGGAACATTTTGAATTGTAAGGTAGAGAAAAGAGGAGCTATTGATGCAAATTGTAGTTTACTAAATCTGTTTGGGTTTTGGGGAAGGACTCTTGCTGGTTGTGTGTGCGGAGATCCAGAGTCCTGCTGTGTGCGGACCCTATTGCTGTGTGTGCAGGCTGGGATGGGTATTGTAAGAGGGAATTGATGAATTGATGAGTAAGAAAGGTTGTTTGAGAACTGAATCCATGTATAATTTTTGTGCAAATCATTGGTAATTGTTGTATTATGCGTATTCTGTATTCAGCTGCAAAAGTTCTGTGTAAGTGTGTTACTGTATCTGGATATGTTCTGTTCTGTTTTATGCAATGCTGTGCTACTATCATAGAAGTATGTAATTATTAAACACTATAGATCTTGCGCACATGGATGCGAAAAGAGACCTATAGATCCTGCGTAGAAAGAGGCGATCTGGGTATCACAGGGCCGAACGCAGCTCTGCTTACCTTACCTACCCTTTCTTAGGGTGCGGAAACCTAGTTCCAGCATCCACCCATACTACTTCGGGCGAGACTTTGACCTGCGCAAGTAGGTCACTGTCGAAAGGGCCAGTAGTATAGGGGTTTGTTGGAAAACCTTGAACTCCGAACTTGGGTCAGGACCCCTTGAGCCAACGCTTAGAACACAGTGAAAATCTGGACAAACTTAGCAAAGAGGAATTACATGGAGTTCTCATAGCATATGAAATGATACTTGAGGAAGAAGAGGGTACTTCGCATCTAGAAACTGCGTTCGTTGCATCTAAGAAAACCAATAAGGACAAACAACCTTCAATTGAAAAGACATGCACCTGCAAGTGTGAAGAAAAGGAAGATGATGGAGAAGTTCTTTTAGATGAAGAATATTCTTACTTTACGAGAAAACTAAAAATTGGTAAGGGAAAATTCAAAGGTAAATTTCCATTGATATTTTTGGGCTGTGGTGAGGTTGGGCATTTCACAGAAAAATGTCCGAACAAAAGTGATGGCAACTCAAAAGGAAAGAAAGGCTTTGAGAAATTCAACAAGCAAGGATCCAAAAGGAACTTTCTCTCTAAAGAAGATAGCTCATCACCTGATGAAGACAACGACAACGAAGAAGAAGCCAATGAGAGAGTATTGTTTATGGCCAAGAACAATAAAAAAGAGGTATCACACAACGGAGAAGAAGGATTGACCATAGAATAATTTTCTAAGGAAGAAATCAAGCTTATAAAAGAGCTCAAGGCAGAGAAGATCCGTTCCAATACTCTTGAAGAATAAGTTCAAGGTCTCAAAATTGAAGTTGAAGAACACAAATGCATTGAAGAGTCACTTCAAAAGAAGTTGGAAGAAAGCAACCAAGAAAGGGAAGAATTAGAAGCCGAAGTAGTCTCACTGTGTAAGGAAGTGAAGAAAGGAAAAAATATCCAAAACTATGCCAATAGCTCAAGGGCATTGGAAGAAATCATCAACAATCAACGATCTTACAATGACAGAACTGGCATTGGTTACAAAGAAGAAGAAGCAGGACCTTCTACAACAAAATACAATGAACCTATGAGATCTGACATGCATGTAGACTTCATTGGACACGATTCGCAAGAACAACCTTAGAAGACAATTCGTCGACGAAAATTTCCATCCAGGTACCAACATAATTTTTATGGCTACTGTTATTCATGTGGAAAATTTGGTCATAAAGTTGTAGAATGTCGCACGTACCCCAGGAACGAATACAATTCCAGGAGATCTATCAAATATGGACCTCCCAGGGCTCCGCGAAACATCAATAAATTTGAACATTTAAGAAATAATATTGAATGTTACAAATATTGAAACTTTGGACACATAGCCAGAGACTCCAGACTTGAAAATCCTCCAGAAGAATCTTCGAAGCCACATAACGAACGAACATGGAAGAAGAAGAAGACTAATAATTGTGCTCTCGCTCTCAAGGCTCAAAACAGCAAAGATGTGTGGTATGTTGATAGTGGTTTCTCAACTCATATGACTGGAGATAGAAATAAATTTGTATCTCTGAAAGAGAATAAGGATGGAACTGTATCCTTTGGAAATGATGGATCTTCAAATGTTATAGGATCAGGTACCGTCACTCTTGGAAGAAAAGATGTTATAGCGAAGAATGTTCTATTGGTTGAAAACATGAATCAGAATCTACTTAGTGTTGGAAAAATGTGTGATCAAGGACACACAATGCTATTCAACTCCACAAAATGTGAAATCAGGAAAGGCAGGTATGGTAAAATTGTGGCTACAACAAGTTGAGCTCCAAACGACATATATGTTCTAGATGAAGCAACTGAAGCATGTCTACTAGCTAAAGAAGATGAAAGTTGGTTATGGCATAAACGAATGGGTCACATAAACTTTGAAAATCTTGTTAGGATAAGCAAAAAGGAAGCAGTACGAGAAATGCCGAAAATCTCAAAACCTTCCAACACACTATGTGAGGCCTGTCGGCACGACAAGCAGACAAAAGTCCAATTTAAAACAAAAGAACACTTTGCATCACATCCATTGGAATTGATACATACTGATTTATGTGGCCCTATGAGAACAAAAGGCTTAGATGGATAATTATATTTCATGTTCATGATAGATGACTATACCAGGATGACAACCGTCAGTTTCCTAAAGAAAAATTTGAAGAATTTGAGTGCTTTAAGATCTACAAGGAGTTGGTCGAAAATGAAACTGATTTGAAAATAAAGTGTCTAAGATTAGATAATAGCAGATAATTCACTTCCAAATTATTTCAGCAATACTGTGACGAAAATGGAATAAAAAAGGAAATTTTCAACAGCACGAACACCTTAGAAAAATGGAGTTTCTGAAAGAAAGAACAGAACCATACAGGAAATGGGTAAAACAATCTTGAAGGACTCAAAATTGGATGAAAATTTTTGGGTTCAAGCAATTGATACAGCAGTCTTCATTATCAACCAAAGTCATCTCATAAATAATTGCAACAAGACCCCATATGAATTATGGAAAGGAAAACCAGCTAATGTAAAATATTTCAATATCTTCGGAAGAAAATGTTGCATTAAAAGAGAAGATCAAAATTTGGGAAATTTTGAATCACACGTTGATGAAGGTATCTTTGTTGGTTAGTCACGCAAAATAAAGGCCTATAAATGTTATAATCTAAGACGAAAACATATAGTAGAGAGCATAAATGTTACATTTGATGAAGATGGCGTTCTAAAGAATAATGATGAGGATCTAGAATCTTTGAAACTTGAGATAGAGGTTGAAAAAGACATAGATAAAATTCTAGAACAAGAAGCAACTATCAACCAGGAAGAAGTAAATAATGATCATCAAGATATACCAGAACAACAGTAAGAAACTCCTCCAAAGAGAACAAAAGAATGGATTCAGAATAACCATCCATCAAATCAAATCATTGGTGACATAAATTAAGGTCGACAGCTTCGTTTGTCACAACAAGCTCACATTGCTTTTCTAGCAACGTTTGAGCCTAGTAGTTTTGAGGAAGCCAACCATAATGAACATTGGGTAGCAGCTATGAATGAAGAATTGGATCAAATCGAGAAGAATAACACCTGGGAATTAGTTCCATGACCAAAAGATAAAAATTTCATTGGGACTAAATGGGTGTTCAGGAACAAATTGAATGAAGATGGATAGGTTACCAGAAAAAAAGCAAGATTGGTTTGCAAAGGCTATGCACAAGGGGAAGGAATTGATTTTGATGAAAAATTTGCACTAGTTGCCAGAATGGAAGCCATCTGAATGTTTCTCGCCTATGCATGTTAAAGAAAATTCAAAGTCTACCAAATGGATGTTAAGTCAGCACTTCTGAATGGAGAAGTAGAAGAAGAAGTTTACATCGAACAACCTGAAGGTTTTCTACTATCAGAAAAATAAGACTATGTTTGCAAGTCAAAGAAGGCTCTATATGGTCTCAAGCGGGCTCCCAGAGCATGGTATGCTCTTCTTGATGGATATCTATGTCAACAAGGGTTCAAGAAAGGTACTGTTGATAGCAATCTTTACGTACAAATAGATAAATATAATTTAACAATCGTTGAGGTATATGTGGATGATATAATATTTGGTAACAATGATGATCAACTAAGTAAGAAATTTCTACAAATATGCAAAGTGAGTTCGAGATGTCTTTACTTGGTGAGCTGACATACTTCTTAGGGCTTCAAATATCTCAGCAAGAGAAAGGAATATTTATCTGTCAAGCCAAGTACATCAAGGAAATGCTCAATAAATTTAAAATGGAAGATTGCAAACCCGTCCTTACTCCGATGGTAACAGGTTTCAAATTGAGCACAGAAAACTTATCTAAGGATGTGGTTCAGAGGTTGTACAGATATATGATTGGTATTCTTCTATATGTAACAGCTTCCCGACAAGATGTTATGCAAGAAGTTGGACAAGTAGCAAGATTCCAAGTAGCACCAAAAGAATCACATATTATTGTTGTCAAAAGAATTATTAGATATCTAAATGGCACAAAAGAATATGGCTTGTGGTTCCCAAGGGTAACAATCTCATTATTCAAGCCTTTACAGATGTAGATTGGGCAGTAAGCATTGATGATTGTAAGAGTACTAGTGGAGCAACATTCTATCTAGGTGCTTGTCTTGTATCATGGTTGAGAAAAAAACAAACCTCAATCTCATTATCTACAGCAGAAGCAGAATACATTGCAGCGGCAACATGTTGTACTCAAGTCCTTTGGATGAAACAAACTTTGCAAGATCTTCAAGTACAATTCAATGAGCCTATTCCCATATTCTGTGACAACACCAGTGCCATCAACATCTCCAAGAATCCTGTCATGCATTCAAAAACAAAATACATTCCGATCAAATATCATTTTGTTAGAGAACAAGTCGCTGAAAAGAATATCAAACTTGAGTATGTTGGTACAAAACAACAAATCACTGATATCTTCACTAAACCTTTACCTCGTGAAGCATTTGAATATCTTCACCAGAAGCTTGGGATTCTCCCAAGTTCTAATTAGATTTTACTTATTCACAATATAAAGGGGGAGTGGAAGTGTGTACAGGTCCGCAAGATGGTTGTGTGTCAGGGGGAGTTACCCTTTGCCATTGATGTCAAAGGGGAAGAGAATGTTGTAGGAAAAGGTGTCATGATTGCAGGGGGAGTACTTGTGTTGCCATCAATGTCAAAGGGGGAGATTGTTGGTCAGCGGTTTTCATTTGTAGGTTTTAACCCTGTAAACAAATTATCTGCAAATGAATCTTAAAAATAGAAAGTAAACAATAGCGAGAGCATAAAACATAAAACAGATATACACAGAGATTTTCCCCTGGATCCAAAATCAGGACGACCAACTTGATTTTTCATTATATTCCTTTTAGTGTTACAACACTCACTCACACACACACACACATATATATACATGTCGAAGCATACATAAACCCTAATCCATTAACCCTGGATTAAAACATAACTGTAGTTCCCTTGATCAGATCTACAAAATACTAGGGGCCGAAAACCATCATGCCCCAAAACCATGTGCAAACCCATCCACAAAACCATGGGCGAGTCCGCCCATCGAAAAATAAGGTCCAAATTTTTTTTCCCGGGGTGATGCCCCTGACCCCGAACAGGGGGGGAAATCGCCCCCCTATGACCCCCCCGCGCGTGACTAGTCGTGGAAAAAATATAACACATACCCAACATTTTTCCACTTGTTGTTTTATTTCCACAGGGGACCACAGGAGAGCTGGGTCATTCGCCCAGCTTTGCAACACCCATTGTTTCTCTACACCAAAAGAACTTCTGAGTGCTCACAAACTTTGTCAATGCATCTGCAAAATTCTTCAAGGTGTCCACCATTACCAGCAACACCCTTTTAGCCTCAACCATATATCTCACAAAGTGATATTGAACATCAATGTGCTTTGTCTTTGAATTATAAGCAGGGTTCTTAGCCAAGAAAATTCCACTTTGGCTATCACAGTCTATCCTTATAGCTTGCTACACCAACCCCATACTTGAACACAATCTCTGCAACCAAAATGCTTCCTTGATTGCATGAGTGGTTGCCATATATTCTGCCTCTGTAGTTGAAAGAGCCACTACAAACTATCTTTTACTCATCCAATTGATTGCACCTCCAAATAGGCTAAATACATACCCATTTGTAGATCTTCTTTGGTCTAGATCTCCAGCCCAGTATGCATCAACAAAACCACAAATGTCCAACACTCTTTCCAATCCTGGTCTTCCCTGGTAGCATAAGCCATAATCACTAGTGCCATGCAAATATCTGAAAACCCACTTTACTGTTGTCTAATGCTCCTTCCCTAGGTTTGACATAAACCTGCTCAATACTCCCACTGCATGTATAATGTCTAGTATAGTACAAACCATTGCATACATCAGGCTACCCACAGAACTTGCATATGGAACACGTGACATATCCTCCTCTTCTTCTTGTGCCTTGGGACACTATTCAGCAGATAGCTTTGTACCTACAGGAATCAGAACATTCATCGGTTTACAATCCTACATATTGAACCTCTGCAATATAGTCTCAACATACTTCCTCTAGTTTAACCAAAACTTCCTCTTTGCTCGATCTCTCTTAATTTTCATGCCCAAAATATAGTTTGCAGCACCAAGATCCTTCATGTCAAATTTGGAGAACAGTCGGGTCTTCAAATCTTGGATAATTTGTTTTTCATTTCCAATCAACAACATATCATCCACATACAAGACCAAATAAATAACACGGTCACCAATTAATTTAAAATAAACACAGTGATCCTCCTTGCTTCTGGTGAAGCTAAGTCCCGTATATAGGTATCAAATTTCTGATACCACATCCTTAGTGACTATTTTAACCCATACAGAGACTTCTTTAACCTGCATACCAGTTCTTTCTTCCCCTTCACCATAAAGCCTTCAGGTTGGTTCATGTAGATCTCCTCTTCCAAATCCCCGTGAAGAAATGCTGTCTTCACATCCATCTGTTCTACCTCAAAATCAAATGCAGCAACAACAGATAAAAGTAATCTAATAGAGGTAACTTTGGCAACAAGAGAAAAAATATCACCAAAATCAATTCCTGACACCTGGGAATAACCTTTTTCTACCAACCTAGCTTTGTATTTCTCCACCTTGCCTTCTACATTCATCTTCTTCTTAAACACCCATTTTCTCCCGATGGGCTTCCTTCCAGCCGACAACTCCACCAAATCCCATGCCTCATTTTTATGCAAGGATTCCATTTCATCAACCATGGCCTCCTTCCAAAGTTTTCCATCCTCTGAATCTACTGCCTCCCTCATGCTTCTGGGATCATCATCATTTAAATTTAAAGCAAAATTTGAACAAAAAGAAGATGGAATATACCTTTCTAGTTGTCTTCTTTCCTGAACTGATCTTTTCACAGCTGGAGTTTGTGGCTCTTCCTCTTCTGAGTCTTCTTCTGTTGTAGAGTCTAATTCATCCTCCTTTAGCTCAAACTCTATCTTCTCAGGTTCCTTTGGTAGGAATTCATGTTTAACAACATATTTCACCTCTCTAAACACCACATCTCGACTATACACAACCTTCCTTGTTTCCAGATTCCAAAGCTTGTAACCCTTTAAACCATCCTTATACCCAATAAAGATGCACCTTTCAGATTTATTATCCAACTTGGTCATTTTCTCCTTTGGAACATGTACATATGCATCACATCCAAAGACCCTCAGATGTGAAAGAGAGGGTTTCTTACCAGTCCATACCTCATGTGGAGTCTTATCCTCCAACGCTGATGAAGGTGATCTGTTAACCAAGTAACATGCAGTCTCCACTGCCTCTACCCAGAATTCTTGTCCTAACCTGGTACCACTGAGCATGCTTCTTGCCTTTTCCATCAGCATTCTGTTCATTCTTTCTGCAACTCTGTTTTTCTGAGGTGTGTATGGAGTAGTCTTCTGCTGTGATATACCACACTTCTTACAAAACTATTCAAATTCCTTCTTGCAGAACTCCCCACCATTATCTGTCCTCATCACCTTTATCTTCTTCTCTGTCTGGTTTTCCACCAGAGCCTTAAATTCTTTGAATTTGGAAAAGACTTTAGATTTCTTCCTCAAGAAATATATCCATGTATTCCTTGAGAAGTCATCTATGAATGAAACATAGTACACAGACTTACCCAGTGATGGAACCGACACAGGTCCAAACACATCACTGTGCACAAGCTCTAATATCTTGTTCGCCCTCTTAGCACCATAAGGAAAACTCTCTCGATTCTGCTTCCCATATACACAATGTTCAAAGAAATTGAAATCCAGATATCTATTAGACATACCTTCTACCATACCATTTCCATGCAATATCCAAAGGCCCTTCTCTCCAATATGTCCAAGCCTTTGATGCCATAGCATGGTCTTTTCTCCAGAGACCGCTAGGCTTTCTGCTCCACTTTCAGGAACCACAGAATTGTTGCACCCATCAATAAAAATGCTGCCCTGA
This sequence comes from Pinus albicaulis, assembly GCA_034641835.2. Lineage (NCBI taxonomy): Eukaryota > Viridiplantae > Streptophyta > Pinopsida > Pinales > Pinaceae > Pinus > Pinus albicaulis. The sequence goes on from CM076570.1 coordinate 1,479,844,366, forward strand.
AGCTTGTACAGAGTTCCAATCTGAACTCCCCACATTAATACAAGTGCTCCCCGAACCATCTTATAGGTATATTTCTTGAACACTATTTTTACACCTGCATCATCCATCTTGCTTACAGAAATCAGATTTCTGGCCAATGCAGGAATGTGTAGAACACGAGGAAGTGTTCTAATCCTTCCACCTTGCAACTTCAGCCTGAATTTTCCACGTCTGAAGATTCTGGCCTTCCTATCATCCCCTAGTAAGACATCACCGCCATCATATTTCTCATACTCACAGAACCACTCCCTATAGGGAGTGAAGTGAAAGGATGCACTTGAGTCAATCAACCATGACTCATGATCTACATGTGTATTTGAAGAAGAAGCCAAATACACATCCCCACCTTCATCCAAGGTGGTTTTTTCCTCTACAGAAGGAGCATCATCAGATCCCTTTTCTTTCTCAGGAGCTTTAGATCTGTAGTCCTTTTTGTAGTGCCCTTCCTTTTCGCATTTCCAACACACCTTTACAAACATTCTAGGAGATTTAGATCTCCCTCTAGATTTAGATCTCCCACTCGAAACATTATTCTTGTTTATGTTTTGGGACCTTCCTCGTATAGATAAGGCATCTCCATTATGGCCCTCCATATTTCTCCATCTCATTTCCTCCGACAGCAAGGCTGAGATAATGTCATCAAAATTCAAGGTAGTTGTATTGCTACCTATTGCAATAACCAGACTGCCCCATGAATCTGGTAGAGAACACAACAAACTGATGCACTTATCTTCATATGAGATTTTAATATCAACAGATGATAGCTGGCTTACCATAGTATTGAAGGCGTTCATATGCTCTGTGATCGAGTCTCCATCCTTCATCCTCAGGTTATACAGCTTTTTCCGCAGGAAAAATTTATTCACCAAAGACTTAGATTGTTACAAAGTCCCTAGCTTGTCCCAAAAGGTCTTTGCTGTAGCTTCCCCAGATAAATTCAACAATACTGAATCTGAGACACACAACCGTATTGTGCTCTTTGCCTTCCGATCCAGCTTCTTCCAGTCTTCATATGAAATTTCCGTTGGTTTAGTACCCGGATCTATTGCAATCCACTGATATTTATCCACCAGCAGATCCTCCATCTTGAGCTTCCACAATTCAAAACTCTAACCATTAAATTTCTCGATCTCTATCTTCCCATCGCTCGCCATCTTCCTTCACTGCAATAATCGATCCCGTAGATCTCCCATTGAACAGGGTCTACCTCAGGCCCAAGAAAAACACCGCTCAGCATCAAAGGCATCCCCTTCAAGCCGAAACATCTCTGATACCAAATGTAGGTTTTAACCTTGTACACAAATTATCTGCAAATGAATCTTAAAAACAGAAAATAAACAATAGTGAGAGCATAAAACATAAAACAGATATACACAGAGATTTTCCTCTGGATCCCAAATCGGGACGACCAATTGATTTTTCATTATATTCCTTTTAGTGTTACAACACATATATATATACATGCTGAAGCATACATAAACCCAAATCCATTAACCCTGGATTAGAACATAACCGTAGTTCCCTTGACTGGATCTACAAATTACCAAGGGCCAAAAACCATCATGCCCCAAAACCATGTGCAAACCCATGCACAAAACCATGGGTGGGTCCGCCCACCGAAAAATAAGGTCCAATTTTTTTTTTCCCGAGGCGCTGCCCCGGACCCCAAACATGGGGGGCTGTCACCCCCCCTGTGACTCCCCTGCTGCGCCTGGCGCAATGTACATGTGGGGCTATCGCCCCTGCATACATGACTAGTCATGGAAAGAATATAACACATACCCAACATCATTAATGTCAACCCAAGCAGCAACAGGGGCTACCCCAATATTGCATGGGAATTTTGACCTACCAAATTAATATATTATGCATCAAGAATTCTTTTGATTGTTTCTACTTGTCGAGATGTTTCCATTGATATATGGCACACCACGTAATTCTTCATGGGCTGAGAGATATTCATGTTTGAAGTTTGTAGCCCTAGTTAGTGGGCTAAAACCCCATGGGATTGTGGCATGGGTCATTGAAAAGTCATAATTAATATTTTTTGGGCTCCTAAAATCCCTCCCACGTTCACTTGTTGAAGCCCCTCTCAACCTAAGCATTTATATAAATTGTGATCCTCATATCCTCCTCATGTAAGGGATTTCCCCATCTAAAATAGGTCATCGTGGAATTTTCGCTGTAAGTTTTTTTCTACAAAGTTTCAAAAGCTAAAATGTTTTTGACGTGAAGCTAAAATCCTGAGGAAGCTCTTGTAAAAATTTCAGATCAAGGTGCGCAATATTTTCGGAGATATGATCTGTGGAAGTCAGTGTTTTTGTAGGCTCCTGAAATTCATTTCAAAAAGGTGACCTTGGGAAATCATCATAACTCTCTCTCTGATTATCGGATTGGAATTATATAAAAAGAGGTGGATAGTGCATAGATTTTAGTTTTTCTCTATCAATTTCAGAGCTGAATGAACAAACAGTGACACGTGGAACCCCATACAAGTTCGATCTACTGAAACAATCCATAATTACGGCATTGTGAGAGATTAGGCATAAATCTCCCTTGAAGAATCCAAATTGGGTCAGGCTTGTGGCATTAGAAAGAAGACTCAAAGGACTACTACAGGACAGAAAATCACATATTGGGGATTTGAAATAACAGAGATACACCAGATTCAATATCGAGCTCCTAGAAGGCAAGAAAAAGCTAGATCATGTGTTGTCAAGGGTTGCAAAGGTCTATACTTTCTAGGGCAGCAAAGCAAAGCAAGGTGAAACAAAGGGTAGCATGACAAGAGTAGCAACCAAGGTGCAGAAAATCAGCAATAAGTTCATCACACGAAGTCTTCAAGTGGGCAGCACTACATATAGTGACTGTAAAGGAATCATTGTACTAAGTCATTGTAAATACATTATTGTAAAAATTGTTCTAGTGTCTATCTGCCAAGAGTTGAAGAGGCAGTGTCAGGAGGTCTAGGATCATCATTAGGTAGTTGTGTCATAGTTGGGGTTGTGGTCTAGTCTATCTTCTTCTTCTACATCATTATATATCATTGTAAAGTGGACTATTTTCCCTAGTACGAGAGTCCCTTGTTGTTTTATTCTTCTATAGGGTGGTAGGGTGGTGCTAGGGTGAGTTGTAGCTCATTGGGTGTTGGGGCATCTGTTCAGTTGACTACTAAAGAATCTCGGGCGTTGGAGCATCCATCCAGTGGGAGCTGTATAAGAATGCTTTTCTAGATTCTAGGAAGTTGGAGCTTTATTTTCAATTGGAGTTGAATATTAAAGGATTATTAGAAAAGCATTAGGTGGTTTTTGTCCCGGAGTGGGTTTCCACCTTAAAAATTGTGTGCATTTGTGTTCCTTTTGTTTACTACTATCATTGTACAAACACTGATAATAATTGAAGATTAACTAATGCTCTAATTGAAAGGAATATTGATTCACCCCCCCTCTCAGTATTTCCAACACTTCCCATTCCTCAATTATTGGCTCATTTTAATGATGGACTGTAAGGGGAAATGTGGAACACTGTGTGTTTTTGGAATTGGTAAATTTGTCTAGAACCTTAGCTCATAGAGCAGTCTAAAGTGATAGGCATACTCAATGCTCAAACTCCCCTCACAATATATGTACTTTAGGATATGATAGGCTACTTCATCCCAAGGGTAAGGGAGGCTCTCTCTTCTTACTCTATTTTTGTCTTCCACGAGCTTCTATCTATAGATATTTTTTTTTTCTTGGTTGTAACACCTACTGCCTTATCTTCCTTGCCCTATTGAACTCCTAAGGGTATGATGATTACTTTGCTTATGATTTTTGCGTTCAAATGGATTACAAGTACTCTAATAATAGTAGTGGCACTATTTTCTCCCTCAGAATTGAGGGCCATGGAAAATTCATGGGTTGCCTCATCATCGTACCTTTTAAATTTCTCAAAGAATCCCATCCACTGATGTCTTAGAAAAATTTCCATAACAGGGGGATGTTGATGGATTTTTTTGGTGTGTGTGGGTTCTCTTCAATTGAAACCTCCTCAAATTGTTCCTACGGATCCTTCTCTAGGTTACATGAGGTAATTTTTCAATATTTTCCTCTAAGTTATCTCGGGTGTTGAGGTAGTGGCTAATGCTTTTATTTTTGTGTTAGAGGAGGGGAAGGATGATACTCTCAACTATGATAAAAACTTTCCTTTACTCTTGTATTACCTTATTAAGTGATAAATATTCAAGGGAATTTAATTTGCACAAGGGTTTGTTATAGGGTACCCGTATTAAGAAAAATTATTCATGCGTTAGTATGAAAATTAGAGAGGGAGGAGGCCACTTACCCTTCTTAGGATGTCTCTCTCATATGATGACGATTTGAGGAAAATTTCAAGTGGTTTTGGCTCCTTTTTCCCCCTTAATTAATCCCTGTAGCTTCTCTTTTGTGCTCTTGTATTACTTCAGGTCCTCTTGTATTAGTGGTATCGAGTCCTGTAACACCTCCTGTAGCACTTGCAAACTCATCCTGTAGCAATTCAGTGGCACCCTAGGCCAACTTTAGCAGAATCTAGCTCATCCTTTAGTACCTTGGTGGGTCTCTCCAACTATTTTCTGGGAATGAGAAATTGTGCAAGTGTAATCGAGCCTTGTACTTTTATTCCCTTTTGTGGTAATGGCTTGGAGCACTTTGGTGACTTGAATCTTGCGCATATTTCCTGTTTGAACCATTGTCTCCACTCCTTGTAATTATCACCCCACTTTTCTTGACCTTTCCACATTGCATGGGTGGTTGAGTGAACTGTAATTTACTAATAAAAGGTGGCCAAGTTTATAGGCCACCTCCAACCCATAAAAACTCCACTCTCAGCCATTAAACACATTTTTTACCATTATGTGCATAGGGAAGAGGTGAGGGGTGTCATACTTGAGGCTACATGTGATTTTGAATTGCTATAGATGCATGCATGTTGATGTTGAGTTGATGATTGATCTACTGACCCCTGGAGGTGCTGAATTTCTTTGTTTTCTTATGCATGGGTCTTCATAGCATAATTATGTAGTTGACTAATGAAATATTTCTTCCATGCAACCCTCTTTCCAATGTTTGATATGTTGTTTTTGGAGTGGATGGTATACCCTACAACTGCTCCTTGGGGATGGTGGCATTCCTCTAGACCTCAAGAATGGCCTCTTTAGGCCTTAGGGTGGTCAAATATTCATTCTAGAGCTGCAAAAAAATTTGGCCCATCGTCATGTTGGATCTTTGCAAGCTGCTGTAGGAGTGATCTCCTTCATGTAGCAGTCACTCAGTTCCTCCTCAAAACCTCATATTTCATTCAGGGATTTGGATAAATGATAGTGGGTCTAGGGACATGAAAAAAATATTCAGAAGGTGGTGAAGGTGGTGAAAAAGGTGAAGGCATAGTCCTTGTTTTTTTTCTCTTTGGCTACCTCACAAAGGTTTTCAAATATGATTTTTTTTCTTTTTTCTTTAGAAGCTTGGTGGACTTATGGCTGTGAGCCTCCCAATCACATTCAACTCATTGCTAATTGAATTGATAAAATATTCTTTGGACAAGGAAATTATGTACATATTCAACCTGTAGCCATTAACAAGCAAGGGGATACCTTCCTCATCAATTGTTCTAATTTGGATAGACTCATTCTCATGAAATATTTCCACCAGATAGGGACCCAAACATATTGTCATTAATTTTCCTTTAAAATAATTGAATCTAGAATCATATTGTAGGGCCAAATCACCTTCTTGAAAAGTTTTCTCCCTAATGTGGTTTTCATTCCAAATCTTCTTTTGTAGTTGGGTTACCTCAGTGTGCATGAGAGCTTGCATCTCGAATTCATCTAAACCATTGAGTTGGGGAAACCTCTCTTGTTGTGCTACAGTGAGGTACAATTCTAACAAAGTTTCCATCCTTAAGTTATTGTATTCAAATTCAATGGATAAAAGGGCCTTCTTCCCATAAAATAGTTCGAATGGAGTAAATCCAATAGTGGTCTTCCAAGTGGTGTTGTAGGCCCAAGTGGCTTCTACAAGTTTTTCTATCCAATCCTTTCTGCTGTTGATAACAATGTTGGTCAAAATGTTCTCCAATTCTCTGTTTGCGACCTCCATTTTCTCATTTTCCTAAGGGTGATAGGTAGTGGATGTCATGTGCTTGATGTGGTGCTAATTCATGAGGTCTTCGATCAAATTTGAGGTGAATTGTGTCCCTTGATCAATGACCAACTATCTTGGAAAACCAAACTTGTAGAAAATGTTCTCCCTCATAAATTAAACCACCTTCTACTCAGTTTTTGCCTTAAATAACTTTGTTTCGACCCATTTAGTCAGGTAATCAGTGCACACAATGTTATTCTTCTTTTTTCCTGATGGGGGATCAATGGGCCCAATTAAGTCCATGCCCCATTTCTCAAATGGCTCTAGAGTCACTTGAGGTTGTAAGGGAATTTCATCCTTAGGTGTGGATTTACCCATCCTTGGGTGCTAATCACACCTGGTGGTGTACCTTCTTTCATATTAATATAGAGTGGCCCAGTAGTAACCATCTTATAGAACTTTTAAGGTTGTTCTCTTGGCAGCAAAGTGGCCTCCTGCACAAGGTCCATCATGGCATCCTGAGAGGATGTTAAAAACCTCCTCTTCCCTCACACATATTCTAGAAATATTTTTTGGCCCCAACTTGAAAATATTTCCCCCAATCCAAGTGAATGGGGTACTTTTCCTAATAATATTTCTTCTCTCCTTGGAGGATAGGTTAGGAGGGAACCTTCCAGCAACCAAGTAGTTTGCTATATTAACCAACCAAGGAGAGAGAACTGAGATGGAAAAGAGGTGTTCATCTAGGAGTTGATCATATACCATCTCCTCATTTTCTGCAGGCAAGGTCAATCTTGACAAGAAATTTATAACCACATTCTCTTTTCCTGGTTTGTCAATAATAGTCAAATCAAACTGTTGTAATAATAACAACCATCTAATTATCCTAGCATGGACATTAGGTTTATTCACTAAATATTTAATGGTTGCACGATCAGTATGGAAAAAGTTTGATATCTAGTGATTTAGTTCTTAAACTTTTCCAAAGAATGTACCACATCTAGGAGTTCCTTTTTAGTGACTGTATAATTTAGCTCAACTTTAGAAAGGTTCTTACTAATGAAATAGATAACATAAGCTAATTTTTCTTCCACTTTCCCTATGGCTTCCCCTACAACTTTATCCAATGCATTTGTGTGTATATAATGCCCAATTGGGACCCCTAAGGATGGGTGCAATGGTTAGATTTTCTTTTAGGACATCAAACTCCACTTGACATGTGTTTTTCCAACAAAATTCAGAATCTTTAGCCAATATTCCAAACAAAGGTGAAGCCAATTTACTAAAGTATTTAATGAACCTTCTATAACACCCAACCAACCCAAGGAAGATCCTAACATCTCTTTTCTTTTGAGGGATAGGAACCCTTTTGATGATGGATTTTTTTTTGGAATCGACCTTTATCCCTTCCTTGGATATGGAATGGCCAAGGACAGTCCCCGCATTCATAAAAAAATCTCATTTCTTAGGACTCAATAAAAGGTTCATCTCAATGAATTTCTTCAATACTTTTCATAGGTTAGAAATAGATTCTTAGAATTCACAACCATAATGAGGGAAGTCATCCATGTATATCTCAACAGTGCCATGAATAAGGTTAACAAAGATACTTAGAGCTGCCCTCTGAATGGTAGCAAGTGCATTAGACAAACCGAATGGAAGGAATCTATAGGAAAAGTTACCCCAAGGACATGTGAATGTGTTCTTCTCTTGGTCCTTAAGGAGGATATGTATCTGTTTGTACCCATTAAACCCATGTAGAAAGGAAAATAACCTCTTTTCTACAAGGGCATCTAGGACTTGGTCAATGAAGGGAAAAGGGAAGTGGTCCTTATTTTTAGACTTGTTAAATTCTTTGTAGTCAACATAAATCCTCCACTTCCCATTTTTCTTAGGGACTAAAATGCGAGGGGACACCCACTAAATATTTGAAATGGGCTATATGAACCCTGCATCTAGTACCTTTTGTAATTCCTCTTTCATAATGTACTTAAGAGCTGGGTTCATCCTTCTCTGAGGTTGGCACATAGGTTTGTGTTCCTCTTTTATGTAGATATGATGTGTACAGACTAAGGGATGGACACCCTTCATATCCTTATATTCCCAAGAAAAAACATCCATGTGTTTCCTTAGCACATTGCATAATTGTTCTTCTTTCTTGGCTGAGAGAGAGGAGTTGCTCTTGACAATTCTGGATGGGATAATTTTGTTAGGTCCCTATAATACTAGTGTATCCCATTATTTTTATTGTTAGTGTAGCCCTCTTATTTTTATTTGTATATCCGTGGAGTCCCCATATTGTTATTATTGTGCCCCATAGAAGCCCACTATTGTTATTTTTGTTCCCTTACATTATTATTGTTATGTCGATTCTGATTATATTGTGACCCCTTAGACTCCTATATATAGAAAGGAGGTTTTTTCATTTGACTCATCCAAGAATTTTTAATTTATGTAATGTAAAGGAGGTTCCACCCTCAAAGAGGATATTTTGTAAGTCATCGATCTATTATTTCTATTGTTTTGTGAGCTAGTTGCATAACCTTTGATATCAGAGCTTGGGCTTCTAGGGTTTTGCTTATTCAAATAGGTCATCTTGGAAATTTTGTTTTAACATTTTTTCTACGAGGCTTCAGAAGCTGAAATTTTTACCATGTGGAGCCGAAATCATGTTGAACTTCGTGTAAAACTTTTAGATCTTAGTTCGCTATATTTTAGGAGATATGATCTAGAGGAGTTAGGGTTTTTGTAGGCTCCAAAATTCAGTCTCAAACATGTGACCTAGGGAAAATCATCATAAATTTCATTTGTGGCATTAGATTTCAATTATGTAAAATGTGGTAGAACGTGCACAGACTTTATTTTTTCTTGTAGTAATTTTAGGGCTGAAGGTCGAAAAAGTGACACATGGAACTTCGTACGAGTTGCCTCTACTGAACCAGTCTATAATCAGGTCATCGTGGGAGATCAGGCATAACTTTACCTTGAAGAACCCAAATTAGGTTTGACATGTGGCATTGGAAAAAAGACACAGAGAGATACTAAATGACCAAATTTTAAATCTTTGGGATCCAAAATCATAGAGAAACACCGATTTCAATATCGAGCTCCACAAAAGCAAGAAAAATGTGTGTATTTGTTTTTAAATTGCATAATGTTTGTTTTAAAAATTAGTTTGAAGTGATTCTAAGGGCATATTGAAGCATATATATCAATATTGGGTTGTAAAATTACTTCAACAAAGAATTCCACACCCATTAAGCCCTCAGAAAGCTCTACTATGACACATGAAGAGGAAGAATTGCAACATGATATCTCAAAATTACAGGACCAAATGCGACAAATTTCGCTCTCACATCCGACAACCAAAAATGAAATAAAATGTTACATGGATGGTTTATAAGCAGACATGGAAGTTCTGATGGATGGTTTGAAGGATGGCATGGATGGTTTGAGGAATGGCATGGAAGCTAAGATCAATGTTATAGAAGCAAAACTAAAAGGAAACATGGAATATTTGAAGAAAGACATGGAAGGTTTGACATAAAAGTTGCTACAAGAACAAATTTCTAATGGAAAAAAGGTAGTAGAGGAAACCCATGATGAGAAAAAAATAAATGCTAATCATAATTTTGATAGAATATAACGTTGGCTTGAAGACCCACCATATTCCAAAGTTCGATATGAGGAAGTTTGATGGCAAGGATCCCGTAACATGGATACTACATATGGAGCAATATTTTGATCTCAATAATGTGAAAAACACACAAAAAGTATGCATTGCAACTTTATATTTAGAACCCAATCAATTTGTATGCTATCGATTACTTTTCTCTCGTAAACAAATTGTCACTTAGTCAAGTTTTATGGAGGAAATGATAGCACATTATGAGGATACAAAGAGTAACACCTTCTTTAGCCAATTGATAAATCTCAAACAAAAGGGTTCAATGGTGGAGAACATTAAGGACTTCCCAAAATTGAATATAAGGGTAAATGATATTCCAAAGGAGCATAAGATTGATGTTGTCATATGGGCTTTAAAGGATAACATCCAACATGAGGTTCGCCTTTGGGAACCTGATTCATTGGAGAAGGAATTCATGTTGGAAAGAAAAATTGAAGCAAAATTATGATGACAAGGAAGCCTACCACTCACACCTATAAGTATGGAAGTGTTGCTTCTCCCAGCTTTCCACAACCTACAAGGTTTACACCACAAAAATTGGAAGAAAAAAGAGGAGAAGGGCTATGCTACATTTGTGATAGAAAATACACTAACAATCAGAAGTGTGCTGAGAAGAAATTATTTTACATAGATTGTGAAGAGGAGGAAGAAAAAGAACAAGAAACTTCAAAAGAAGAGCATATACACCAGGAACCAACCCTAGATAAAGAAGAAATGAATCTGACCATATCTTGTAATGCATTGGAAAGAATTACGACTCCTAAAACTCTCAAGATAGAAGGACATATCAAGAAGAAAAAGGTAATAGTGCTAATTGATTCGGGTAGTACCCATAATTTTACTCATTGTAAGGTAGCCAAGGAATTAAATTGCTTCATATACACAACACCAGAGTGTTAAGTGATGGTTTCAAATGGAGGAACTATAAATTTCTCTGGAAAGTTCCATAATATCAAGCTGACCATGGGGGAATATGTATTGAATATTCCAATTCTCTCCATTCTAATGGGTGGTGATAATGTTGTACTAGGAGTCCAATGGTTACAATATTTGGGTATGATAGATTTTAATTTTCAATAAATTTTCTTGAATTTTTTTTGGCAAGGAAAGGAAGTTGAATTAAGGAGTATTGCAGGGAAACTAGGAACTTTATAATTAGCTATAACGGAATGAAAAAGCTTCTAAAGAAATAACAATATGGCGTAATTGCACAATTATGCTCACTAGATGTTCAAACATCGAAATCATCTATTTCTATAGATCTCCAAAAAGTCTTGGACAATCATTCCAAGGTACTTGATACTCCCAAAGGCCTCCCACCTATTTGTGATCATGATCATGTTATTCACTTGATTCGATGAAGTGTTCCTCCAAACAACAGGCCTTATGAATATCTCTATGCCCAAAAGAGTGAAATTGAACGTATGGTTGCAAAAATGATAGAGGTCGGTATAATTCAACCTAGTCAAATTTCTTTTTTGGCTCCAGTAGTATTGGTGCACAAGAAGGATGGATTGTGGCGCAAGTGTCTGGATTATAGGGAACTCAACACGATCAATATTCAAGATAAATTTCCCATTCCTATCATTGATGAATTATTGGATGAATTACATGGATAAATTTACCTCACCAAGTTGGATCTTCGTTTAGGTTATCATCAAATAATAATGAATATTGAAGACATTCTAAAAATAACATTTATAACTCATGAGGGTCATTATGAATTTTTGGTCATGCCTTTTGGCCTTACCAATGCACCTTCTACATTTCAAGGTTTGTTGAATTCCATTTTCAAACCCTTCCTTAGAAAATTTGTATTAGTAGTTTTTGATGATATACTAATTTACAATAAGACTTGGAAAGATCATGTTCAACATGTTGACATGGTGTTCAAATTATTGGAGGAGAAGCAATTATATGCAAAAACCTCCAAATGTTTCTTTAGAGTATAAGAGGTGGAATATCTTGGTCATATTGTATCTCATGAGGGTGTTAAGGTAGACCCTAACAAAATTAAATCCATTAAGGAAGGGAAAATCCCCACAACCATAAAGCATCTTTAAGGATTTCTCGGGTTGACAGGGTATTATCACAAGTTTGTTAAGAATTATGTGAGAATAGCATCACCTCTAACAAAATTACTGAAGAAAGATGCATTTTCTTGGACTCCAGAAGCAACTAAGGCCTTTTAACATCTTAAAGAGGCAATGTGCTAAGCACCGGTCTTAGCTACACCATACTTCAAAAAAACCTTTATTGTGGAATGTGATGCCTCGGGAAATGTAATTGGTGTTGTTTTAATGCAAAAAGGAAGACCCATTTCTTTTGAAAATTGTACAATCAAAGGAAATTATTTACACAAACCTATTTATCAGAAGGAAATGTTGGCAATACTACATTCACTAAAGCAATGACAACCTTACCGAATGGGAAGACACTTCAAGGTAAAAAAAAATATCATGATAGTCTTGAATACTTTTTGGAACAGAGATTTCTTTTGAAGAGAAACAAAAATGGGTCACAAAGATATTGGGTTATGAATTTGAAATCATCTACAAAAAAAGGAAGAAAAATATTTTTGCAGATGCACTCTCAAGAAAGGATGAGGATGTGGAAGCATTGCTTTGTATCATTTCAATTTTCCAACCTGATTGAATAACCGAAACAAGGGATGAATGGAAGAATCAGGAAGAGGCGGGGAAGCTCATTCAAAAGTTGTAGCAAGATCCCAGTACATATGATACATTTAGATTTAAAAATGATTCATTATGGTACAAATATTGCTTATATATTTGTAAGAATTCCGAACTCAAGAAAAATATTCTTTTGGAATTACACACCTCCACCATAGGAGGGATTCAGAATTTTTAAAAACTTACCACAGGGTCAAATGGAATGTTTTTGGGATGGCCTTCAATCTGATATTTTGAAGTTGTGGTAGAATGTTTGGCTTTCCAAAAAAATGAAATTGACACAATTAAAACCCTAGGTTTGTTACAATATTTATCCATTCCAAGTCATTGTTTGGAGCAGGTGTCAATGGATTTTATCACAAGTTTACCCAAGTCTGAAGGAAAGCGTGTCATTATGGTGGTAGTCAATAGACTTACCAAGTATGCACACTTTTTTGCATTATCTCATTCTTTTAAAACAGTTGCTACTGCATTTATGGAAAAAATTCGAAAGCTACATGGAAACCCAAATATTATTGTAAGTGATAGAGATCCCATTTTCAGTGGAAATTTTTGGATGGAATTATTTTCTTGTCATGGTACTCAATTAGCTCATATCTTATATTATCATTCTCAATATGATGGGAAACTGAGATAGTTAACAAATGTTTGGAAGGATATCTTTGTTTCTTGTATCTCATAAACAAATACAATGCGTCAAGTGGTTACCTCTAGTTGAATGGTGATATAACACTTCCTTCCACACTGCAGCAAAAGTGACTCCATTTATGGAACTTTAAGGATATCATCCACCATCCATTATATAATATTTAAGGTAAAATTCTAAGGTTCAAGAAATGGAAGATCAAATCTAGCATCAACAACAATTTCTCCAAATCTTAAAGGATAACCTCACTATGGAAAAAATTCAAATGAACAATAGGCAGATCATCATCGTAGTGAAATAAGTTTTGATGTAGGTGATTGGGTATTTTACGACTACAACCATACAAACAAATTTCCCTCAAGAAAGCTAAGAAAGATAATAAATTATCACCCAAGTATTATGGTCCTTACAAGGTGTTGCGAAACATTGGTACTATGGCATACAAATTGGAGCTATTTGCATCTTCCTGAGTACACCAAGGTTTCCATGTTTCATGCTTAAAGAAGGTTATCAGTGACAGGCTCCTATTTCAAAAAGTGTTTTCAGAACTTGACGAAGAAGGAAAAAACATATTTGAGCCTGAAGCCATCACAGAAACAAGAACCTGATAGCTATGGAATCGATTAATTTCAGAGTATCTCATTAAGTGGAAGAATTTACCCATTGAAGATTCCACATGGGAGAATGAGAAATTTATACATAAGCAACTGAAACTACTCAAGCATTGAGGGCAACACTTTTTTCAAGGAGAAGGGCTGTTAGGTCCCTGTAATACTAGTGTATTCCCCTTATTGTTATTGTTACTCTATCCCCCTATTGGTATTGGTGTGCCCATGTATCCCCCATGTTGTTATTGTTGTTCCCCATATAAGCCCACTATTGTTATTGTTGTGCCCTTACATTATTATTGTTATGTAGGATCTGATTATATTGTGAACCCCTAGACTCCTATATATACCAGTGAGGTCTTATAATTTGTATCATCTAAGAATTGTTCATTTATGTGATGTAAAGTGTAATATTCCAAAAATTTAGCCTACAACCAAATGGAGTATTATAGTTTGTTTGATCACTAGGTAGGTGAATAAATGGGTGGGGGGGCCCATAAGTCTCCTTAGCAGCAATAAAAACACTTCAAGTGTGAAAGGAGACCTTTTTAATAGCTAAATAAAGCACCTATAAGTGTGAACAGGGGTTGGATCATGTTGATTCAGTCAACTTTGACCAAGTCAACAATGCTATCATGGAGGAGTGGAGATTAAATGAAGAATAACACAGTTTTGGAGGGAGATGGATCTCATGAAAGAAATGACCTAATTGAGTGGGGTCAAGGGTAGGTATGCTCATATTATATTTAAGGAAGAGGATGGCAGCCATATGAACTCATGTTTAGATTATTATTTTGATATTGGTCTGCTTAGACTTTTGCTTCCTCTTGTTATTTAGGAGGGTTGCTGTGCTGTTTTGCACCGGGTGTTCCCGAGCGGGAATCACACCTCTTTCCTTAAGAGGACTCTTTGAAGAGTATTGTATTCATTTCCACATTCAGGTTTTCAGGCCAAGCTACATCTTTCTTCATCAACGCAGTTTCTATAGATTATTGTGCTGTGTTGTAGGGTGCAACAATGGAGGGGATAGAAACCCACTTTCTAAACTATTTTCTCATAGGAGGAAGGTTTCCTTCTCTTGGGAGATCAGTTTGGAGAGCTCTTGGGAATATTTCAGATATTTGGCATCAAGCCATCTATTTCCCATAATTTACAACATTGTTCCAGCTAGAGATTGCGTTATTTTGGAGGGTAGTTTCAGTGAGGGATCTTGTGGCTCCTTTGGAGTGTTTTCTTGTGATTGAGGGGTTCAACCATTCATGGGAGGAGACATTTGAGGGGATCTAAATCAGATCTATTATATTTCAGCCTTCTACACTCATGTTATTTAGTTTGCAGTGAATCTTCAGCCATTGGGCTTTAGATCCCATCTTGTAGAGAGTGTATTTCTGAAAACCCTTTCCGGGTTCTTTGTAGGAGTTTGTATTAGGCCTAGATCTTAATTGGGCATATATTTTGAGGCATATAACAGCCCTATATATTTTTTACATTCCTTTTCTTTAGTAGTGTGTTTATAACTGTGTTGTAGCAATATTTCGACATTTTGTATTGTAGCAGTAGTTCAGATTTAGGAGCGATTGCTTATGGGAGGCTTGTTTCCTCATTGTATATGACTCATGCCTCACTATTATGTACTGATTTGCTAATATAATACATGATGATATGTCTCCATATTGGTCTCCAATGTAAATGAGTTGATTTACACTGCTATTTCCAGTTTTGTGTTTATATATTGCTGCATTCCCCATTTGGAAATACTACAGTGGTATCAGAGCATAATCTTGGCTCAGCCTGTGGATCTCAGCCATTATGCTATTAGGAGAATAAGAAGAAGAAGAGATGTATAGAAAAGACAAAGGGAGGACTCCATTATTTGGAGAAATGAAGGAAGAGAGGCTCTCAAAGCTTCTTTTTCAATCTATACAGAGAATTAAAGGAGATCTCAAGAAGATGAGAAGGGAGAGAGAATCTCCAAAGGATATTGGATCTAAAGCAAACTCTAGATTTGCACATGATAGGTGTGAGCATGCAACCACATACTATGATTCACAGTGCAGTCATATGCCCATATCTAATATGAGAGAGATTAAAGAATAAGAAATTCCTAGGAGGGAAGCTCTTAGTGATTATCTGCAAGAATATGAATCTGTTGACGGGAAAATCTGTCCGGCCAACAGTAGGGGATCTCCTCGGTAGAAAGTCCCAATTAGACCTTGAACCGTTTGGAATAGGGATCCCATCTGGGGTGTGGGTCTGGCTACCACTTAAGTCACCTTCCTTTTGGTCTCAAAAGAACTCGATCGAACCTACGGACACACACTTATTGACATGATAACAGATACATGGTTGATGCATTAAACACGTATATAACACTATGCGTAGCGAGACAGATAATAAAGCATACACACCGAAGGAGCTGTTGTTAACAACACATCTTTGGGGGTTATGCTTGTAGGCTATTTTGACCACAAAAGAAACAGTTCTTTATGGCGAGATGCCCCTTTACTTCCTGAAGGATGAAATGAAATGCTAATAAACAAAGTCATTAACATTCATTAAGAAAGCATTTAAACTGAACATCATTAACACAAGTACAGGAAACCATAATGCATAAATGATGCCATTAAGAGTGTAGCTTCATCAATCAAAAGATGTTTGAAACTGTATAGGAAATACTCATAGTGTTCGCACAGTAAAACACATTAGATCCAAAAGGAGTTTCAACAGGTATCTGTATTCATATGCAAAAGAGTGTTATCTTTCAATACAATGCTGTATAGCTCTGAGTCCCAAAAAAAAGATCTTTTACATTTTCCCCGGATGGGGTTTTATAGATCAAAAGTTTCCCTTTGGGCTTCCTGACTCTTCGCCTGCCTGAATGTTGAGCTGCCTTGCGACCTGGCTGGGAACTGCGACCTGCGACCTGGCTAGGTGGTGCGACCTGCGACTTGGCTGGGTGGTGCGACCTGCGACTTGGCTAGGCAGTGCGACCTGCGACCTGGCTAGGCAATGCGACCTGTGACCTGTTTTCGAATGCTGCCTACTGCCACTGGATTATGAAGATGGGCGTGTAATCGTAAGGTCAGGTGCGTCAATCTGCTATCCTTTGAGGAAGTCCTGCCAGGTCTGATACTCTGCTGCTATGGGAGAAACCAGAGGAACTTCTTCTTTCAACCGATGCATGCACTCCAAAGCGTTTGGGACTAGACTTTCCTTCTTTTGTGAGATCAGGTTGGAAAGAGAGGCGAGCTTGGTCTAAACCCATACTGGCATGACAAGAAACTGGCCCAGGTTCTCTTGTGACGCTGAAAGATCGGGAGTGGCAGCAGCTTGCTTTTTGGGCTGCAAAAATGATTGGATCTCCTAATCCACCTGTTCCCAGGTTTTCCCCTCGTCTAATGCCCCCAATGAAGGAATGTGGTGGCGGGCGTGCATCGAGTCGATGCCACTGATCAGGTGTTCGTATGAAGCCATTACTTTGTCTAAATCCTTGGATAGCTTATCCTTGGATTGCAGTTTCATACGGATTTGGACTTTGGCATCTTGCGTTTGAATCCAATCCTTCTTTGGAAAATCCTCAGGAGCCTGAGGGTACCATGTTGTCCAGTCCATCATTTTATCCAAGGCAGTCGTAGCCTCCTTTAGCTGCTCGTGCTTCTACTTAGTCTCTGCTTGTGCTCTTACTAATGGGGCGACTGTTTGCTTTATGGCGAACATTTCCCCATACACTTGCCTCATGGTCGCCTCCAATGTGTCGAACTCCTTTAGAATGGCAAGCGGAACTTCATTGACAGGGGGATTTTTGTCTTGGAGTCATTGAACCTCCTCTATCAATGTCGTCCTTTCCTGTTCTAGCCTTTTTTCCCGCTGCTCTGCTTCTTGTAGTCTATTTTGTAGAGAAATGATCTCTCTACTCATTCTGGTCACATTTTCTTCCGTGGTCGCAGCGAAAGCTGTGCCAGCCGATGGTATCATTACGGGGTTAGTCCTAGTATCAAGGACTATGTATTTTCTAGTTGCGACTGTGGATGCGGCGGTAGGATTTTGTGCCAGGCATCTTCTCTTCTCCTGCCGGATTTTGAAGGAGAACTGATCAAATGTGAGCCTGGTGAGGTCGAATACCTCCTCCTTTTGCCCCTGGGGGGAACTGACATCGGAGAGCGGGGCTCGTGTACCACCCAGAGTATCTCAAGGGGAGATACCTTGATGTCCTCCAGCATTTCATCCTTTTCTTGTTTCTTCTTCTTTTCCTCCTCTTCCCTTTGTCGGCGTTCAACTTCCGCCTTCTCATGTTCTTTCCTCTGCCTGAGCTCTGCTTCTACCGTTGCTTCCAATTCAACCTTCCTTTTCCGCTTAGCTGCTGTGGCTTGCTCAGCTTCAACTTTGTCTAGCTCTTTCTTGAGTTCTTGTTCAACCACAACCTCTGCTTCTTTTTTCTCTTTTTCCCTCTTGGCCTCCTCGGCCTGCTTCTTCTTCTGTTATGCCCTTAGGCTCCTCTTGCGTTTATCCTCGTCCTCTTTAATTTTATTTTCTTGCTCTTGCTGGGCTTTGGCCTCTATTTCTTTCTGTTGGGTAGAGGTACTTTTCCCTGTACTGGTCTGAGGCTTCTTAGCTAGAGAGGAAGAAGCACCTCCTAATTCACGACTCCTTGCTTCGAGGGTTTGGTCATCTGGGTCTTCTTGGCCATAATCTGCCCTCGGAGCAAGTTGTCTATCTGCATTGTACCAGTTCCTTCTTTCATCTTCTCCCGGGCGTTCAGTATGCTGATAGTTCCATTTGAATTTAGCTTTCTTGCAATGTTCAGGAACTATCCTCTCCGGGTCGTATGTTCGATATTCTAAAGCCCTAAGGTGGTAACTTTTCATTTCTTCTCCCTCTGCCTCCACTTCTATGAAGTCTTTAACTATGTATGCACTGATTGTGAGGGGTAGCGCAGGCCACAGCTTCTTCCTACCCCTGGACAAGACCTTGGAGAAACCCAAAGACATTTGGGAACAGACCTCTTGTATGAGCATTTTGTTCGTGACGTATCGAGGCATAGCATGTGGGGCCTTGAACGAGCCAAAGACTCGACTGAGTGTATATTCAACAAATGGAAGCCAATGCACCACTTTTCCCAGTGTTTCCATGGCTCCCCAAGACATGCAAGGAGCATCTTGGCCGAATAACTTCCTGTAAAGAGTAGGGATGAACACCTGAGATATCGGATCTATGTATTGTTTGTACCTGGACTCCCAAAACACCTTGAGTTGTAAATGGATTGCACGGGTTTGCTTTGGATCCCAGTTATGTGCCCATCCCTCAAAGTGAAACCTTGAGAAAATGGCATGCAACAGGTAAGAAGCCATATAGAATTCAGAAGGCATTCCTTCATCTGGTACCAATGCTGAGGATAAGTTTGGCTGCATGGAGGTCACCAATATGCCGGCCCAGTTGAAACGAGTGCCGTATGTTGTGACATATTCTATGATAGTTGCCCATGTGCCACTAAAGGTGGTGGCATCAGGGCGCCCATACAATCTGCAAAGCATGGCAGCCACTAGTCTGTATACTTTCTTAAGGCGCGCCACTGGATATTCCTAGTCCTTCTTGATCGTAAATTTCTCAGGCTCCTCCCACCATTTCTGTATAGTGTCAACTATAGGAACTGCATTGGCAATAGCCCATTCTTCTGTGAAATCTATCTCTCGCTCAGGCAAAGAGTAATAGACATGTGCGTCTGAGCCTTTGAGTAATGCGAATGCCTTGCCTTCACTGTCCCTGATTAGGAACTTCTTGGGATCCATTTTCTGGATGATCCAATCTATCATATCTGGGCATGGGAATATAGCCGGGTGAGCACCTGTGAGATGTAGCTTGGACCTTTTAACCTGCAAGTATATCTCCCGATCCGGGAGGTCTTCTGGGAATTCCATTTTGGCGAACTCTTGGTACACTTGGTACCATCGCATGCTGTCCCCTTTTGCAAATGTGCAAAGGGTATCTCTGTATATTGGGTGTGGGGACATTGGCATGTCCATCTATACATCTTCCACCGCAAAGTGTTTGTCTTTCTTTCGGGACACTGGAGGTCCCATATCGCTGGAATCTGAGAGGACATGTATACACTCCAAGTCTGCTTCAAAATCACCTGTCATATTCATAAAAGATTCCCAAGATAAGAAAGACGCCATGAAAATATAAGAACAATTATAGTTTATCAATTATTTCAACTGGGACATAGGAAAAACTGAATAAATGGCCTACTGGGTCGCGGGGTCGCAGGTTGTAAGAAAATGGTCAAGGTGCGACCTTGCAACCTTGCGACTAGGTCGCAGGGTCGCAGGTCGCGGATTTCGGAAAAAAGATGAAGATGTGACCTTGCGACTAGGTCGCACGGTCGCAGAGTTGAAAATCTTAGAAAATAGCAGAAATGTGACATTGCGACCTTGCGACTGGGTTGCTGGGTCGCTAAGTCACAAATTGCGGAAAATGGAAGAGATGCGACCTTGCGACTAGGTCGCGGGGTCGCAAGTCGCGCTAGGGCTTGCCGGGGTTTTGGGCGCGGGCGGCGTGGAGTTGGTTTCCCTTTAACTGGAAAAAAACAAGGCTAAATGGGTCCAGAAAAAGTCAAGGGATATTTTTTCGAGTAGGGTACAGGCCATGAGAAGCTAGATAAGGAACTGTGATGAGTTGGGCAAGTGTGGTGAAAACTGGAATCAGAAGGAAACCCTACGCAAGAAATGGAAACAATGGCTGAGGTAAATGAAAATTTAAAGGCTGATGAATGCAGGGGCTTGGAAAGAATAATCAAAAGGGAAACAACAGGAGGAAAAACGGCAACTTACCCGGGAAAATCGCACTCCATTTGACCTGTCAGAGCCATTTTTTTCTATCCGCTGCCGATGCAAAATGTGACCTAGCGACCTCCAATATATAAAAAGGTCGCACGTGTGGGCCATTAATGAGGTCGCAAGGTCGCATGTTGAGGTGGTTCTAGGGAGATGTGACCTCGCGACCTCAGGTTCGCGGGGTCGCAAGGTTGCGGGGTCACAGTTTTCTACAAATTTAGGATTTGCGACTCAACGATTTAGTCTTCCTGACCTTTTGCTTAACTTTTCTTTGTGCTCAAGGGGCTCCAAAAATTTTTAAAGTGGAGTTTTTTTGGAGGGTGTTGTAGAGGCTACAACAAATGGTGATTTACTGGACAAACTCAGAGTCTCTGTCGATGGTTAGCCTTGGAGGGGGGAGGGACGGGCCTTTGCTAGCTGTTCCTTTTACCTTAAGGTCAACACTGCCTAGCTTTTTTGTACCTTGCAAAGTTGCTTGGCCTGCTGGCTTGTTCGGGTGCTGGTTAACCAAATTTCATTTCTTCAGGTATCCGGACCGAAAGGGTTGGAGAACTCCAGGCGGATATAGGGTCCGGTACGATTATTTTGTCTTCATCATGTTGCTCCGCTGCCAGCGAACCTCTCGGTCCCGGCGGAGTCACTGCCTAGGAATCGTGAACGTTGCTCCGCTGCTAGCGAGCCTGGTCAGTACCTCGGCGGAGTCATTAAATCACCTCTCTGCGCAGGAAGCCTTTCTCAATCCTTTACCCTTTATTAGTGTGCTATTGCACTTATTTTGAATGTGCCTGAGGCACTTATTTAAATGTGCTCGTGGCACTTATTTGAGATGGGAAATTTTTTTTTGCCTGGGCGGATGAGGGATCCTGACTTATTTTACTTACAGAGAGGTTGCTCCTGGTCTGGTATGAGGACTTTGGTTTTTCTGGGATGCCCTGACGTAGCATGGAGTACCTCTGTTCCCTTTCGATCTAGTTACCACTGCATCGCACTTTCTTTTGCAGACACCCTCTCAAACTTGCTAGGTGGGCTTCCCGCTTGATGGCTTGAGCTAGATCATGTGTTGCCTTTAGGTGCCGGTAATAAGCAAGCTTTTACCACCATCGTGTTTATCAGGGAAAGGCCTTCCATCAACATAGAACCTGTTGCAGTGTGCAAATTGCGTGGCTTTGACAAGTCCTTCCGTTTTTATAATCAATTTTTTTTTTTTGACGAAACAAAAAAAAAAGGAACGGAAACGGAAACTATGGTACAAGGATAAGATAGCCCTCTAAGGGCTACTAAGTTAAGTAATGCTTGAGGTCATGCCCATTTACTGGGAGGACCTTGACTCTTCCCTCAAGAGTTTGCAGTCTAAACGTGTGGGAACCTAATTTCTCTTTAACTTGGAACAGACCTGTCCAGAGTGCTTGGAACTTGGAATGTTTTCCATTTTCTTCATGAGCTTTATCCCACTTCAGGACTAGGTCTCCTACCTCAAAGTTTTTATTCCATGCGGATTTTCTATCAAACCATCTCTTGATTCGGCTTTGGTGGATGGCGAAATTTTCACGGGTTTTTTGTCTTTCTTCCTCCAACTTCAGTAGGGTGTCGATCCGAGTCTGCAAGGTGGGGCATTGGGTACCATGACATTCTTGGGACAACTACAGGGTAGGGAGAGATAAATGAGGAGGAAGAACAACTTCTTTTCCATACACGAGAAAATACGGAGAGGTGCCTAAGGAGGATTTGGGCATGACACGGTCGGCCCAAAGAGCGTTGTGAAGGGTGTTGTGCCAGTTGCACTGGTGGGACAGTAGGGTCTTCTTAATGATGCGGATAAGATTTTTATTGGTTGACTCAGCTAACCCATTTCCTTGGGGGTAATAATTTGCAGAATTTTTAAGAACAATACCATTTTCCAGAGCAAAATCATATAATTTAAAAGATGAAAAGTAAGTTGCATTATCAAAAACCAAGGAAGTTGGAACGCCAAACCTGGTGATGATGGAATGAGTGACGAATTCTATTACCTCTTGATCATTGATTTCGCTTAAAGGTGCTGCTTCGACCCACCTAGTGAAATAATCAGTAGCAGTAAGAATATACCGGTGATGCTTGGAGGAGTGAGGTATGATTTCACCAATGACGTCCAAACCCCACTGTTGAAAAGGTTCTTCCACTGCTACTGATAGTAAAGGAGCGGTTGGCCGCGCTTCCCGATTTGCTAATTTCTAGCACTGAGTGCAGTTCCAGACATATGCATGCGCATCTCTTAAAAGGGTTGGCCAATAGTATCCTGCGCGCATTATCTTATGGGCGGTGGTATCACCTGCAAAATGACCTCCAGCTGGTCCATCGTGCAACTCGGTCAATATTTTCTGCGCTTCATCATGTTCCAAACAGCGTAGCATGACTCCATCGTAATGTTTCTTGAAAAGCTTACCCTGGATTAGTTGGTAAGATGCAGCTTTGAGTATTATCGCGCGTTTCTGCCGGGTAGTGAGAGCAGGGTCCAAGACGCCCTGGGCTAAGTATCCTGAAATGTCAGAGTAGGGTTTCTCTGCTGAGGTACGTGGTCACTCTGATACATGTCGATTTCCTGTTCCCAACACTCTTCTTCAACTCCATGTGAACTTGCGGCCTCCGCATCCATTTGGCACAATCCTCATCCTTTAATGGTGTGTGTTGGTTTAAACTATAAATCATACTCTTGCAGGCACGCCACCCAGTTGCCTTGCCTCTCACCTAGCTCTTGCTGCACAAACAGTGAGAGGACAGCTGGGTGGGGAACGAAAACTGTGACATGGTTTTTCAAGATGTAGGGCCAGAAATGCTTGACTTCTTTGTAAACCGCATAGGCTTGCTTTTCGATTTCAGGGTAGTTCAATTCAGCTCCTTGTAAACCAGTACTCATGAAGGAAATAGGTCGTTCATCATTGTTGCCATCTTTCTGCGTGAGGACGGCTGCAAGTGATGAATCTGAGGCAAACGTATACAGAATAAAACCTCTGCTAAAATCTGGACTTTGGAGGGATGGCGCTTCAACTATAGCCTACTTGATTTTGTCTAAGGCCTCCTTCTCTGGTGGATTCCATTTAAACACTGCTTTCTTTTTGATCATCCCTTGCAAAGGCTTGACTATCTGGGCGAAATCCAATATGAACTTACGGACAAAATTTATTTTTCCCAGGAAAGATTGCATTGCTTTCTTACTGCTCGGGGGGGAAATTTGGGCAATGGCTTTCGCCCGCTCTGGATCTACAAAAATGCCTTGCTTAGTTATAATGTGGCCCAACAAATTTCCTTCTGCCACAACGAAAACACTCTTCTTCGGGTTAAGTGAAATTCCATACTTCCTGCACCTCTCGAAGATTTTCTTGAGGTGGCGTAAATGATCACCCCGGTGTTTTGAAAACACGGTGACGTCAGCTAAATAGACTACCATTATCTACCCTATCAAACCACGGAAAGCTATATCCATGGCCCGTTGGAAAGTTTCCCCCGTATTTATCAATCCAAAAGGCATGCGCCTGAAAGCGAACGTTCCCCATTTCGTCCGAAAGGTAGTTTTCAATCTGTCTGGCTCAGCTACCAGAGCCTGGTTGTAACCAGAGAACCCATCCAATAGGGAGAAAATCTCGGATCTAGAAACATCTTGCAATATTTGTTCCATAGGTGGCACCGGGTAATTATCTTTGTTCGAGGCCCGATTCAAATTCCGGAAGTCCACACATAAGCAGATCTCGCTAGACTTCTTCCGCACTGGGACCAAATTTAACACCCATGTGGAGTGACGAACTTTGAAGATGATGTGTGCATCCAAAAGCTTCTTAAGTTCTTTCAGAATCATCGGTTCCAAAGTAGGATGCACTTTTCTGAGCTTCTGTTGGAACGGTTTCATGCATTCCTTCATGGGTATCACGTGCTGAATAATCCGAGTATCGTACGTACGTAAATCATCATACGTCCAGGAAAATACGTCTCGATACTTCCAAAATAGTTGGGTAAAGGTCTGCGTCTCTTTGTCAGTACAATCTTTCCCAAGGTTAATGAACTTCGGGTTCTCGTCTGATCCCAAGTTCACTTGCCGATGTGCCAAGATGGAACTTTGTACTTTGGTATTTGGGGGGCCGCGGAATCGGCTTTGTAGATCAAAGAGCTTTTCAAGTGACACTATCCCCTTGGGCATGGGGTTCTCCTTGCATTTGTCATGCTCTTCCTGCAAAGCTTGGTCGTGATTCGCCTCATCATTTGCCGCGTCTTTGAATACTTCAGTGTTGAGCATAAAATCCAATATCTGTTGATCATCATCAAAAACACGTAAATTAGTAATATTATCTGGCATGGAGGGTCTATATATAACTTCAATAGAAAATCCATCCCTCAAAGGGGTAAATCTAGTAGTAGCATTAGCCAGAGTAATAGCTGCAACATTGTGCATTCTAAGAACATATTTAATTCCAAAAGCATCGAAAGCAGAAATAAGACGCCATACCTCTTATTGATAAGCTTTTAAATGCGAAGACAAATAATGAATGGTATTGTGTACCTGCCGAGTAATGATCTCGGAGTCTCCAATGACTTGTAAGCACCTTACCTTTAAATCCAATGCCTTCTTGAGTTTGAGGATTAGAGCTTCATATTCAGCAGTATTGTTGGTGCACTGGAGTTCAAGCCGACACGAAACCAAGAATTTGTTCTTTTGAGGGTCTAGTAAGATGCAGCCTGCACCAACTCCATCATGGGTTTTGGAACTGTCATAATACAGGGTCCAAACGTCATTTTATGGCTCCTGTGGGGTCGTAGGTTTGGGCAAGACTTCAGCTTGGTGCGAGACAGGAGTGGCTTGGTCTTCTGCGACAAGTGTAAGTTCAGACTAGACCTCAGGGTCTACTGGAGACTAAGGAGGATGATAACATCCAAAAATGGCTTCCAAGAAGCACATGCCAAGCTCCTCCTGGGAAAAACTGATGGGTTTGTTAGTAGTATCCAAATAAGATGGGTTTGTTAGTAGCATCCAAATCAGTCACAGTATATTTCATATATGGTTCGCTTTCGACCCTAATTTGGTTATTCTGGCCCTTGTAAGGAAGCCATAGGTGGGACCAGTCGGTGGCAAAATATCCTTGCAGCTTTCTGGACCAGTCTCTGCTAAGTAATAGGTTGTAGGCTTCCGGGATGTCAACGACTACAATGTCAATACATTGGTGGACTCTAGAATCGGACGAAAGGCGGATGATGACGTTATTCAGCTCTCCTATAGCTGGCACCTGAGATCTATCAAGTTGAATGATCCTCGCGTCAGTTTTCTCTGGGCGGATGTTCAGATTCTTACAAACAGATAGGGGCATGACGTTTGTGGACGCGCCAGAGTCAAATAGACAGTTATGGATGTTGAAGTTAAAAATCTCAAAATATAATAGGAAGGGAGGAGTAGATCCCCTGGAATTTTCATTGATGGCATTCACAATAGACTGAACACTAGGACTGGCTTGTGTGGACGTATTGTTCAAAGGCTTAGTGGTTGAGGTATTGGCGAAGGCTTTGAGAATGAGTTCTCATTGATTCGTGATGTAGGCAAGCTCGTAGAGGGAGATGTTAGCTCTGGTTTTCTTCATGTCCTCCATAATGTTATAAGCAGAATCAGATTGAGGACAGGGCCTGGTAGTGGTTGTGGGGGACCCTACCGGGAGCTTACTCTTTGATTTTCTCGGGTGTTGTCATTAGTGGGCTTCTTAGGGGTAGCTTGTTGTTCATTCCCTGGGGGCAGAATTTTCCTTAAGAAAGCCCTTTTATTCTCCTCAAAGGATGGTTCGGGGACCGGTCCTTTGCTCCTAAGGCTGTAGTTTCTTACGAGTTGGGCCTTAGGATTGTCTGCCATGTTGATATTAGTGACGGTAAGATTGTTGTCCCCGTAGATGATATCAAATGCAATAACCGAGGACACTGGTTCTTCATCTGAGGGAAAATCCTCATCGTGGTCGGAAGCATCATCCTCCCCTGCATCCCCTGGGGTTTGATCATCTAGAAGCTGATTTACCACTGCCGTCATGCTGCCAATCCATTGTGGGCATGTTTTTTCAGAGTGGGCAGCCTGGTGGAAAGAACAGAAGTTATCTTTTCCTATTTCTTCCACGTTGAGAACAGTGTTCGGGTTAGATTGAGGTTGGCTGGCATTGGGGTTGCTCTTTCTGAAAAAGGGCTTAGGTGCCTTGGTGCTAGCCGTGGTTTCTATACCCTTCATTTTCAGGTCGGAGACTTCATTTGTCAATAGCTTGAGGGTCTTTGCTATACTCTCGAAGTCAAACGCATCTTTATCCTTATCTGTGGTTTTGTTTGTGGAGGACTGACCCTTTTTCGCGATTGGTTTGTGGTCATCTCTCCCCTCGTGATCGATGGCTCCTATAGAAAGCATGTCTCTTTCTACAATGAGGGCGGCTGCGTAGTTTGCTGCAAGGGTGGGCCGAGATTCGCGTTTTACGATGACGGCGATATCCCTGGGGAGAGCTTTTGTATAGTAGTCTATGGTAATAGAGTCGTCCAACACCAGGTTTAGGGGAAAATTTTGCAGTATGGTGGCAAAGCGCTGATTGAAGTCTCTAACCTTCTCTTTCTTATGGCACTTAATGGTACTTAACTACGTGAGGAGCATGGAAGGGGTTTTGTCCTCTGAAAATTTCTGCAAGAGTGCACGACAGAACTTGTTCCCATGACGTAATGGAGGCACTTGGGAGGGAGCGGTACCAGGTGGCTGCTTTGTTTTCAAGAGTGTGCAGAAACAGGCGGCAAGCAATGCCATCTGTTTGAACTCTCATGATTTGCAGGGAAAGATAGAAGCTGCTTATATGATCCTTGGCCAAGGTGCCTTTGTCGGGATCAAACTTGGGAAGATGCTTTTTAGGGTGCCTAGGCAGGTCGTGGAGGGGGCCCAAAAGATCTAACGATGACTGGGCCATCCAAGCAAGTGGTTGCACTCTCCTAGCCTGCTGGTGGTGTCTGAACTTAGGCTTAGATTCACTCCCTGTACCTGACACCGATGCTTCTCCCTCATGGCGAGAGTGTTCATCTTGATATCTCTCATGGTTGGCAATGTCTCTGAGATATCCCCAATTATGGACATGTAGCCTATTTGGGTTTGGGCGGCGGTGGTTGGCACGGTGTCCTTGGTCTCAGCCTCTATCTGCTCTACCTCTAGTCCTGCGGGCTCTATTTCCCTTGCCTTCATTTCTGCGGGCTCTATTCCCCTCACCTTCATTCTTGCGGGTTCTATCTCCATCACCTCCCCCAGGTGGGGGGTGTGCCTGGTTGTTGTTCGGTTGGGCTTATTTGGGCTGAGGGTCGGGGAAAGGTTCAGTGGTACCAAATTCCTCCTCTTTTCCCCCTTGGAGCTCGAGAATCAGTTAGTCACCTTGAACAGCGGTGGCGAGGTCTTCTACCATGAGATTCACCAACTGGGGTATGGTACTCACCAGGGCACCATTGCGAGTGATGTTTTCAGCAGGGGTCCTAGTATGGGTTAAGAAACTCATGATTGGGACATATCGCAAATCCCTGATGAGATTGCGGTCAGCTGGGCACAAGGCTCTCAGCTGCTCTCTAGTAATTTTGTAATATGGAGCCTCCTCCCTTGGAATATCTTCCAATGGGGGAGAGATAATATCATCGTTTATGACCTCCCCATGGGGAGTTAGTGATGGAATGTTGGTTGTATGCTGGGAGGATGCCATCAGGCCCTCCTTCTAGCACCAATTCTGTTGACGGGAAAATCTGTCCGGCCAACAGTAGGGGATCTCCCCAGTAGAAAGTCCCAATTAGACCTTGAACCGTTTGGAATAGGGATCTCGTCCGGGGTGTGGGTCCGGCTATCGCTTAAGTCACCTTCCCTTTGGTCTCAAAAGAACTTGATCGAACCTGTGGACACACACTTATTCACATGATACCAGATACATGGTTGATGCATTAAACACGTATATAACACTATGCGTAGCGAGATAGATAATAAAGCATACATGCCAAAGGAGCTGTTGTTAACAACACATCTTTGGGGGTTATGCTTGTAGGATATTCTGACCACAAAAGAAACAGTTCTTTATGGCGAGATGCCCCTTTACTTCCTGAAGGATGAAACGAAATGCTAATAAACAAAGTCACTAACATTCATTAAGAAATCATTTAAACTGAACATCAATAACACAAGTACAGGAAACCATAATGCATAAATGATGCCATTAAGAGTGCAGCTTCATCAATCAAAATATGTTTGAAACTGTATAGGAAATACTCATAGTGTTCGCATAGCAAAACACATCAGATCCAAAAGGAGTTTCAATAGGTATCTGTATTCATATGCAAAAGAGTGTTATCTTTCAATACAATGTTGTATAGCTCTGAGTCCCAAAAAAAAGATCTTTTACATTTTCCCCGGATGGGGTTTTATAGATCAAAATTTGCCCTTTGGGCTTCCTGATTCTTCGCCTGCCTGACTGTTGAGCTGCCCTACGGCCCGGCTGGGAACTGCGACCTGCGACCTGGCTAGGTGGTGCGACCTGAGACCTGGCTGGGTGGTGCGACCTGCGACCTGGCTGGGTGGTGCGACCTGCGACCTGGCTAGGCAGTGTGACCTGCGACCTGGCTAGGCAATGTGACCTGCGACCTGTTTTCGAATGCTGCCTACTGCCACTGGATTATGAAGATGGGCATGTAATCATGAGGTCAGGTGCATCAATCTGCTATCCTTCGAGGAAGTCCTGCCAGGTCTAATACTCTGCTACTATGGGAGAAACCAGAGGAACTTCTTCTTTCAACTGATGCATGCACTCCAAAGCATTTGGGACTAGAGTTTCCTTCTTTTGTGAGATCAGGTTGGAAAGAGAGGCGAGCTTGGTGTAAACCCATACTGGCATGACAAGAAACTGGCCTAGTTTCTCTTGTGACGCTGCAAGATCGGGAGTGGCAGCAGCTTGCTTGATGGGCTGCAAAAATGATTGGATCTCCTGATCCACCTGTTCCTAGGTTTTCCCCTCGTCCAATTCCCCCGGTGAAGGAATGTGGTGGCAGGTGTGCATCGAGTCGATGCCGCTGATCAGGTGTTCTTATGCAGCCATTACTTTGTATAAATCCTTAGATAACTTATCCTTGGATTGCATTTTCATACAGATTTGGACTTTGGCATCTTGCGTATGAATCCAATCCTTCTTTGGCAAATGCTCAGGAGCCTGAGGGTACCGTGCTGTCCAGTCCATCATTTTATCCAAGGCAGTCGTAGCTTCCTTCAGCTGCTCGTGCTTCTGCTTAGTCTCTGCTTGTGCTCTTACCAATGGGGCGACTGTTTGTTTTATGGCGAACATTTCCCCATACACTTGCCTCATGGTCACCTCCAATGTGTCGAACTCCTTTAGAATGGCAAGCGGAACTTCATTGACAGGGGCAGTTTTGTCTTGGAGTCATTGAACCTTCTCTATCAATGCCGTCCTTTCCTATTCTTCCCTTTTTTCCCGCTGCTCTGCTTCTTGTAGTCTATTTTGTAAAGAAATGATCTCTCTACTCATTCTGGTCAGATTTTCTTCCGTGGCCACAGCGAAAGATATGCCAGCTGATGCTATCATCATGGGGTTAGTCCTAGTATCAAGGATTATGTCTTTTCCGGTTGCGACTGTGGATGTGGCGGCAGGATTTTGCGCCAGGCATCTTCTCTTCTCCTACCAGATTTTGAAGGACAACTGATCAAATGTGAGCCTGGTGAGGTCGAATACCTCCTCCTCTTGCCCCTGGGGGGAATTGACAACAGAGAGTGGGGCTTGTGTACCACCTAGAGGTATCTCAAGGGGAGATACCTCGATGTCCTCCAGCATTTCATCCTCTTCTTGTTTCTTCTTCTTTTCCTCCTCTTCCCTTTGTCGGCGTTCGGCTTCCACCTTCTCATGTTCTTTCCTCTGCCTGAGCTCTACTTCTGCCGCTGCTTCCAATTCAACCTTCCTTTTCCACTCAGCTGCTGCAGCTTGCTCAGCTTCCACTTTGTCTAGCTCTTTCTTGAGTTCTTGTTCAGCCGCAGCCTCCGCTTCCTTTTTCTCTTTTTCCCTCTTGGCCTCCTCGGCCTACTTCTTCTTCTGTTCTGCCCTTAGGCTCCTCTTGCGTTTATCCTCGTCCTCTTTCATTTTCTTTTCTTGCTCTTGCTGGGCTTTGGCCTCTATTTCTTTCTGTTGGGTAGAGGTGCTTTGCCCTATACTGGTCCGAGGCTTCTTAGCTAGAGAGGAAGAAGCACCTCCTAATTCACGACTCCTTGCTTCCAGGGTTTGGTCATCCGAGACTTCTTGGCCATAACCCGCCCCCAGAGCAAGTTGTCTATCTTTATTGTACCAGTTCCTTCTTTCATCTTCTCCCGGGCATTCATTATGCTGATAGTTCCATTTGAATTTAGCTTTCTTGCAATGTTCAAGAACTATCCTCTCCAGGTCATATGTTCGATATTATAAAGCCCTAAGGTGGTAACTTTTCATTTCTTCTCCCTCTGCCTCCACTTCTCTGAAGTCTTTAACTGTGTATGCGTCGATCGTGAGGGGTAGCGCAGTCTATGACTTCTTTTTACCCCTGGACAGGACCCTGGAGAAACCCGAAGACATTTGGGAACAAACCTCTTGTATGAGAATTTTGTTCGTGACGTATCGAGGCATAGCATGTGGGTCCTTGAACGAGCCAAAGACTCAAATGAGTGTATATTTAGCAAATGGAAACCAATGCGCCACTTTGCCCAGTGTTTCCATGGCTCGCCAAGACATGCAAGGGGCGTCTTGGCCGAATAACTTCCTGTAAAGAGCAGGGATGAACACCTGAGATATTTGCGCTATGTCTTGTTTGTACCTAGACTCCCAAAAAACCTTGAGTTGTAAATGGATTGCATGTGTCTGTTTTGGATCCCAGTTATGTGCCCATCCCTCAAAGTTAAACCTTGAGCAAACGACATCCAATAGGTAAGAAGCCATATAGAATTCAGAAGGCATTCCTTCATCTGGTACCAATGCTGAGGATAATTTTGTCTGTATGGAGGTCACCAATATGTCGGCCTAGTTGAAATGAGTGCTGTATGTTGTGACATATTCCATGATAGTTACCCATGTGCCGTTGAAGGTGGTGGCATCGGGGTGCCCATACAATCTGCAAAGCATGGTAGCCACTAGTCTATATACTTTCTCAAGGCTCACCACTGGATATTCCTGGTCCTTCTTGAGATTAAATTTCTCAGGCTCCTCCCACCATTGCTTTATAGTGTCAACTATAGGAACTGCATTGGCAGTAGCCCATTCTTCTGTGAAATCTATCTCTCGCTCAGGCAAAGAGTAATAGACATGTGCGTCTGAGCCTTTGAGTAATGCGAACGCCTTGCCTTCGTTGTCCCTGATTAGGAACTTCTTGGGATCCATTTTCTGTATGATCCAATCAATCATCTCTGGGCATGGGAATATAGCTGGGTGAGCACCTGCGAGATGTAGCTTGGACCTTTTAACCTGCAAGTATATCTCCTGATCCGGGAGGTCTTTTGGGAATTTTGTTTTGGCAAACTCTTGGTACACTTTGTACCATCGCATGATGTCCCCTTTTGAAAATGTGAAAAGGGTATCTCTGTATATCGGGGGTGGGGACATTGGCATGTCCATCTCTACATCTTCCATCGCCAAGTGTTTGTCTTTCTTCCGGGACACTGGAGGTCCCATATTGCTGGAATTTGAGAGGATATATATACACTCCAAGTCTTCTTCAAAATCACCTATCATATTCATAAAAGATTCCCAAGATAAGAAAGACGCCATGACGATATAATACCAATTAAAGTTTATCAATTATTTCAACTGGGACATGGGAAAAACTGAATAAATGGCCTACTGGGTCATGGGGTCGCAGGTTGTAAGAAAATGGCCAAGCTGTGACCCTGCGACCTTGCGACTAGGTCGCAGGGTCACAGGTCGCAGATTTCGGAAAAACGATGAAGATGCGACCTTGCGACTAGGTCGCAGGGTCGCAGAGTTGCAAATCTCAGAAAATAGCAGAAATGCAACCTTGCGATCTTGCGACCTTGCGACTGGGTCGCTAAGTCACAAATTGCAGAAAATGGAAGAGATGCGATCTTGCGACTAGGTCACGGGGTCGCAAGTTTCTAGAAACAGAGAGTATGCAACCTTGCGACCTGGTGACTAGGTCGCGGGGTCGCAAGTCGCGCTAGGGCTTGCTGGGGTTTTGCGCGCATGCGGCGTGGAGTTTTTTTCCCTTTAACTGGAAAAACACAAGGCTAAATGGGTCCAGACAAAGTCAAGGGATAGTTTTTGGATTAGGGTACAGGCCATGAGAAGCTAGATAAGGAATTGTGATGAGTTGGGCAAGTGTGGTGAAAACTGGAATCAGAAGGAAAACCTAAGCAAGAAATGAAAAAAATGGCTGAGGTAAATGAAAATTTAAAGGCTGAGGAATTCAAGGGTTTGGCAAGAATAATCAAAAGGGAAACAACAGGAGGAAAAATGGCAACTTACCCGAGAAAATCGCACTCCAGTCGACCTGTCAGAGCCATTTTTTTCTATCCGCTGCCTATGCAAAATGAGACCTAGCGACCTCCAATATATAAAAAGGTCGCACATGCGGGCCATTAATAAGGTTGCAAGGTCGCATGTTGAGGTGGTTCTAGGGAGATGCGACCTCGCGACCTCAGGGTCGCGGGGTCGTAGTTTTCTACAAATTTAGGATTTGCGACTCAGCGACTTAGTCTTCCTGACCTTTTACTTAAATTTTCTTTGTGCTCAAGGGGCTCCAAAATTTTTTAAAGTGGGGCTTTTTTGGAGGGTGTTGTAGAGGCTACAACAAAATCTCAAACTAAGAAGTTTAGAGATCATACCACTTTCCAAGAGTTTTGCAAGATAAAGGTGGAGAGGAGTAAGCAGCATGACATGAGTAGATTTTCCCTATCCACTTTTGATGGATCACCAACATGTTCATCTAGAGCTTGGGTGGAGGAGTTACACACCTATTTGCAACAGCTCCAAGTTTCTGAAGATGAATCCATCAAAGTTGCAGTGCTGCATTTTGAAGGTAAGGCCTATGCTTGGTGGATATTTGAGTCTTTTCATTAAACAATGTAAGTACTTCTTCTTATGCAAATTTCACTAAGAGATTAGTGGAGAGGTTTGATGGAAAAAATTCTGAAACACTCTTGGTGGAACCAAACAAACCAAAAAAAAAAAACTTGTGCATGGGTTGACAGGACCTATAAACTCAAATCCACTTCAAAAAACTGTCAGAGAAGCTCACATCTTGCATAATACCTTGCTAGAGGCAAGATCTCTGTCTCATATCCTTGGAGAAGAGGGCATCAATATCCCTTTTTCAAAATAGGATCCTCTTATTGAGAAGGTGACTCCCATTCATATTGAAGAAGAAGAGAAGGATGGGGGCAACAACGTTATCATATCTAGAGCACATCTAGCACCTCATGTAGAGATAGATGGAGCACTTGCTCCAACAAGAGGGATTCTTGTATCATTGCAAGGAATTCCCCAAGATCTCATATATGGAAGTCAAGGCACAATTAATGAACAACATGATTGTGAAACATTGGAGATGGAAGGAGAAAGTAGGGAGGAAGGCCAACATCACTTGATGAGGAGCACACAACCCTATTTATTTTAGAGAGTTAATGCAAAGAAGAGGCAGACTGATTTTCCCTATGAGGGCAAGGACATAGTTGTCCATCCATATGTGCAGTCTACTGTTGACATTGATGTCTCATTACATGGAGGCATTCCACTGAGGAGACCACCAGATCAGGAGATGATGAGGAATGCTTCACATTGGATAACACCACTCTTAGATTCCTAAGGGGTGGATACTTTTGAGGGGTCTATTACAGTGCAAAGAGTTTGGGATAGATTCAAGGAGGAGGGAGACATTCTCCTATTTTCAGCATCACCCACTCTCACTACACATTTTTCACTGACAGAAGTTGCTGTAGTGATGGAGGATGGCATCTTCATGGTGCAAGGGAGCTGCTCCATGGATTTGGAGAAATATAGGGTACTTCCTTTGAGGAAGGAATCCTCCATACTTTGGAGTTTATGTAGGCCAATCATGCTCACATTGGCCAAGATCAGGAGGTTCTTTTTGGATGGTGGCTTCTCATGGGAGGCCCACTTCGAAAGGTCACCATTTCTATTTGAGCATGAGTAGATGCATGATGGGCATGGAAACAATTTTGAGGATGACTTTGGCATGAGGGATGTCAAAGGAGAAGATAACAGCATGCGGGGAGCTTCACATTTTAGATCTTTAGCGCTGTCTCTTAGGAGGATTGATCCATATTGGAGGTCTCAACTCTTGGTAGAGTACTCCAAGGATCTTGGTGCTTCCATGATTCTTGATGACCCGGAGGGAGATGATTGATACATGGTGGTGGATGAGGTCATCTTTTCTTATGGCAGAGTCTTCTTGACTAGATTTTTTGAGTTCAAGAGGAAGCTACTACATGTAACACATGTGGACTTTCTTTCCATGCACTTGGATGCATTTCATTCTTTGATGGGGGAGTTCACTTGGGAGGGCATCCAGTAGGATATATATTATCATATGGAGAGATGCATAGCTTGGATGGTGATGGAGAGGATATCACAACCACTTCCCTACTCATTGGGGGTGAGGGAGGATTCCAGTTGAGCCATTTCAGTTCAAGGACCAAAGTACATGGTGGAGAAGGTACAATTTTGCATTATGATTTGTACTTATTTACTTTATATGGGAAGCATGTTGTACCAAGGAGGATTATCCCTTCTTGCATATTATATTATTATGTACTTGAGGCCAATTGCAGTGTTGAGGTTGGCTATTCTATTGGTGGTTTGTGGGAGGAGCCATATGATTCTTGGTGTGCATCATTGACACCACATTTTACCTTCATGATCCTATCTTATAGGATGATTGTTGCAGAAAAAAAGTGGCTGAGAAAGAACTTGTTATTCTTTTATTTGAGGTAGGCAGGGGATGCACTGCGCTGGTTCCATGTGTGGAACTATGATCCACTTTCCGGTTGTCATATGGCAACTTGTTTCCATTGGTTTTTGCTTCCATATATTGTTGATGTTCCTATGTTCATGGGAATATTTGTTTTGAGAGTGGGACAAGAGTTGGAGGTGCCCATTGGGGGTATGATTCTCCCTACTTTACATGATGCATGTTTCAGGAGAAAAAATGGGCAAAAATTGATGGCCATACTACATCTCTTTTCTTCATGTGGGAGGAGCCATTTGGAGAACTTGAGTTTTTGGAGGAGGCACTTCATGGTTGGATTGTTTGGTGGGGTAGCTTGGGCCATTCTTGGAGGCCATGATATTTCAGATCAAGATTAGCAACAGCCCCATACATACCATAAATGGAGAGAGAGATGACTTGGGTAGAAGAATTTAATCTCTCCATAAAGCCCCAATACATTGCATGAACCGGGGGTTGAGGATTCTTTTGATGAGTTACCTTGAATGTCTCATTTAATTTTGATGATAGCATGGGTTTGGGAGTTTCTCATTTGAAATGAGATCCCATATGCTTGTCGTAACTTGTACATAGAGGAGGCCATTGAAAAACAAGAAGGTTTCCACTTACACCTTCCACCTTTTCATGATGTGAGCCATTTGGTTTTGCATACTTGGGAGGAAACATCGGAGGGCAGATTTATTGCAGATTATTTTGAGTAGTGGTGGGTACTATTGATGAGGAGGCCACAAGAGGAGGAGAGGAGGAATTTTTCTCTCCTTATATAGTTTCTTGAGGAAAAGAAAAATCTTGGAGGGGGAGGACTGTAATATTCCAAAAATTTAGCCTACAGCCAAATGGAATATTATAGTTTGTTTTATCACTAGGTAGGTGAATAAATGGGTGGGGAAGCCCATAAGTCTCCTTAGTAGCAATAAAAATACTTCAAGTGTGAAAGGAGACCTTTTTGGCAGCTAAATAAAGCACCTCCAAGTGTGAACAAGGGTTGGATCATGTTGATTAAGTCAACTTTGACCAAGTCAACGACGTTGTCATGGAAGAGTGGAGATTAAATGAAGAATAAAGACGTAGTTTTGGAGGGAGATGGATCACATGAAGGAAATGACCTAATTGAGTGGGGCCAAGGGCAAGTAAGTTCATATTATATTTAAGGAAGAGAATGGAAGCCATATGAACTCATGTTTTAGACTATTATTTTGATATTGGTCTGCTTAGACTTTTGCTTCCTCTTGCTGTTTAGGAGGGTTGCTGTGTTGTTTAGCACCGGGTGTTCCTGAGCGGGAATTCCACCTCTTTCCTTGAGAGGCATCTTGGAAGAGTATTGTATTCATTTCCAAATTCATGTTTTTAGGCCAAGCTACATCTTTCTTCATCAGCACAGTTTCTGCAGGTTATTGTGCTGTGTTGCAGGGTGCAGTAGTGGAGGGGTTAAAAACCCACTTTCTGAGCTATTTTCTCATAGGAGGAAGGTTTCCTTCTCTTGGGAGATAATTTTGGAGAGATATTGGGCATAGTTCAGATCTTTGGCATCAGGTCATCTATTTCCCATCATTTACAGCGATGTTCCAGCTAGGGATTGCGTTATTTTGGAGGGTAGTCTCAGTGAGGGATCTTGTGGCTCCTTTAGAGTGTTTTCTTGTGATTGAGGGGTTCACCCTTTCATGGGAGGAGACCTTTGAGGAGATATACATCAGATATATTATATTTCAGCCTTCTATACTCATGTTCTTCAGTTTGCAGTGAATATTTAGTCATTGGGCTTTAGATCCCATCTTGTATAGAGTGTATTTCTGAAAACCCTTTATGGGTTATTTGTAGGAGTTTGTATTAAGCCTAGATCTGTATTGGGCATATCTTTTGAGGCATATAACAGCCCTACACATTTTGTACATTCCTTTGATGTAGCAGTGTGTTTATAACTACGTTGTAGCAGTCTTCCGGCATTTAGTATTGTAGCAACAGTTCAGATTTAGGAGCGACTGCTTATGGGAGGCTTGTTTCCTCATTGTATATGACTCATGCTTCACTATTATGTATTTATTTGCTGATATAATACATTATGATATGTCTCCATATTGGTCTCCAATGTCAATGAGTTGATTTACACTGCTATTTCTAGTTTTGTGTTTATATATTGTTTCATTCCCTATTTGGGAATACTACATAAAGGAGGTTTTCCCCTCGAAGAGGCCATTTCTCAAGTAATTGATCTATATTTTCTTCTATTTTGTGAGATGGTTGCATAATAGAAAGCCTATCTGAAGCATGTTGCTACTAGACAGGTTAAGTAGATTGGTCTTAAGATTAAAAATCTCTAAAATATGGAGTTTGATGCATGCATTGTGTTGAGTAGTAAGGAAAAACATGTTCATGGCCAAGATGTTGTAGAGCTTTGGCATAGGTGCATGGGAAACCTAAAAAATGGAGCCTTGAAAATAATGTAGTATATCACCATTGGACTTCCAAAATGCACCCTTGATCAAAAGAATATTTGCAATAGATGCACCCTTGGTAAATATGTGAAATCCTCTTCCAAGGCCAAGATGGCAGAGCTGGATCCATATTGGAGCGAGTTCACTCGAAAATTTTCCATAATATCATCTACAAAGCACATGTATTATGTGATATTCATAGATTTTTTTTCC
The DNA here is from genome assembly GCA_034641835.2 of Pinus albicaulis. NCBI lineage: Eukaryota > Viridiplantae > Streptophyta > Pinopsida > Pinales > Pinaceae > Pinus > Pinus albicaulis. The sequence continues at coordinate 1,479,882,610 of CM076570.1, forward strand.
CTCAAATGTTGGATCTATTTCATGAAGAATAAAAATGAGGTTTATTCAAAGTTTGTTGAATTTAAAGCCTTAGTTGAAAACTAGACTGGAAATAAACTTAAATTCTTGAGAAATGATAATGGAGAAGATTATGTGTCTAATTCCTTAAAATAATTATGTGCCAAGGAGGGTATTAGAATGGAGTTTATTACACCCCACAACCCACAAAAAAAATTGGGTTACGAGGAAAATTTTAAGGATAGAATTTTATCTTAAAGTTTAGAAACCTTGGCGAATCTTACTAGTGCATAATATGCAAATTGTAAAATGTTTGACAATATTTTTGTAAAAATATTTATATTTCTAATGATTTTATATTAGTCTATATAAAATTTTTTCAATATTTAAGGTAAAGTAATTTTATACTATAAAATGTGGAAGAATATTTTTTAGAAAAGATGGAAATTGGCGAATCTCTTTTTTGGAAAAAACATGGAAAATTAGCCCACCCACAAATATTAGCCCCTAAAATTTTCCCTAAGTCCGTTACAGAGAGAGTAAATAGAAGTATTGTGGAGTTTCTAGAGAAATTTTGCATGACAAGGGATTTTTGCTATCCATGTGGGCATAAGCTTGCAATACAACTGTTTACTTGCAGAACATCAGCCCTCCTAAAATTCTTAGAATGATTACACCTGAAGATGATTTCACTGGGAGGAAGCCAAATTTCCCCCCCTTTAAATTTTTTATATCCATAGTATATTTTCATGTCTCCAAAGATATCAGGAAAGATTTAGAACCCATTGCAGAGAGGGGGATATTTTTCGCCTATTCTGAGACACCTCATATTTATCGGGTGTACACGCCCTTACTCGAGATGACTGTTATGAGAAGGGATGTGAGCTTTTATGAGGATATATCTAGAGTGAGATATGAGCATACTATCAGAGGAGGAGCTTCTAGCTCCAAAGGAGGAGCCTCAGTTAGATCCACAGAGACAAGTATTTCTCAAAGGAAAGAGGAAGTTCCAGGAGGATGATGTGGAACAACCACATGTGGAGGAGCAGAGACCAGATCGATTGGAGGCACCCACTCACATAGAGCCTTCCATATAAAGGAGGAATAGGACCAAGATGGCTAAAAGGTTGGTCCAGGAAGCTCAGGAACAAGTTGGATCTCCTAGCTCCTTACGCAGACAAAGGATATCACCAAATAGATATACATGATATATGACACTCAAGTCAGAATTTTTTATTCTGAGCCATATTATTTTGAAGAGGTAGAATCCCAAAAAATTTGGTTAGATTCCATGGTGGAGGATTATAATTCCATTAAGAACAATATTTGGGAGGTGGTGCCTAGACCCGAGGACAAGTAAGTTGCTAGTTCTAGGTGGTTTTCTAAGGTGAAACATGCAATTGATGGTAGTGTTGAGAAGTACAAGGCTAGATTTGTGGTCAAAGTTTTATCACAGGTGGAGGGGATTGATTATGAGGAGGCATTTTACCCTGTGGAAATATACTCATATATTAGGACCATACTAGTATTAACAACAAAGTTGGGGTGGAGGATCCACCAAATGGGTGTTAAAATTTCCTTCCTCAGTGGAGTGGTTGAGGAATAGATCTATTGTGATAATATTTAGTAGTTTGATACCTTTTGCAGGGAGACACATGTGTGTAGACTCAAGAGAGCCCTCTATGGTCTCAAGCAAGAACCTCATGCCTGGTACACTCACATAAATTATTATGTCAGTTGTTGGGCTTCACTAAGAGTGAAGCATATGCCAATCTCTACTACATTATGGTATATGGAAGTGTTCTCATCTTAGTTCTCTATGTGGATGATTTGATACTGACATGATATGAAAGGTGTTATTGCCCATATTGTCGCATCTGGTTAATAGGCCTACAAACAAGATCAATCAACATCCATGAACACCTTGTCATCATCCCTTCTCAAATCCCTAAGCATGAATCCTCCAAAATCCCTGAGTTTCTGGGCCTAACTGCTTCATTTAAGTTATTTTAAGGCCCAATGCTCCCTTCCCTTTAGGTACATGTGTTCAATAGTAGGTTTTTTCCCTCTACAATAGCAATGATTAGAAGTAGGCTGTCGCTTGTCGGGGATGCGCTTCCTCTTCCAAAAGCTTTCAAGAGTTTTTTAACCATTTACCTTGGATAAAAACTTTGAATCCTATTTGATCCTACCTCCCATCTTAAATGGATCTCAATCCTAGATTAGTAAATGGACAAGAATGCCTAAACTACCATCCCTCTCCTATAAATTTGTATCCATATACAACATCAAGGGTTGGTTTTAGATATTGATCATGCCCTCATGTTTCTACCTTGAATCTAAGAGATTCATCATATTCATGCATTAAGGTGACACTAAGGTGCGCTTTGTGACAAGGAAGGACAAGTAAACTTGGGGAGATATCTCCAATATCAGCTACTATACTTGGTTGTAAACCCTCTCCCATTTCTCTTAATACAAAGAGTATACCATTTTCCTATATGTGTTATGTTATGTTTAGATTCATATATTTCAATGCTTTTTTGATCCATTGAATAGATTAATTGGATAATGCCACATAAATTTTGTAGATATTTGGCTTGTGTTAATTGTATGTGCATGTTATAATTATAGAAATTCGAGCTACGATTGGAGCTTATAAGCCGAGAGGAAAGTAAAGCTTGTGACAGATTCCAAGTAAGTCTCTTTCTCATTCTTCAAATTATCTAATGGAAACTCTATATGCTTTGCTTTATGTTGTAAATTCCATATAACAAAATGGCGACTCCACTAGGGATCATTTCATTACCTTAGTCATTTTATTTTCCCTAATACTTGTTTCACCTCTTGGAAAGACCTCCATTGCCTCACTCATCCTAAATTGACGCTAGGAAGACCTTTCATTGAGCTTCATTTGATTTTTTATGTATGTAGACAGAGTGTTGCAATGCTCCATAGCCTTCTCTACACCTGCGTTGTAGAGCACAAGTGCCCTTCCAACACCTTTTCTGACCCCTATTTGATGAAAATAATTGCCTTTTTTTTCTTTTCTCTCTGATTTTATTGGTTCCAACTGGTTTTCCTACTATCCCTGAGTGTGTCTTAGTGTATTTAAATCCCATTCCTTGTGTGAAATTTCATGTTAATCGCCTCTGAGTGTGATCACCTTTTTTTATAAGATTTTGTTTCATTCTTTCTTTCTTCTTATCAGTTCAGTTTTGTATGCATATATTGATTGTTGAATTTTCAAAGTAACTTTACATAACAGTTAAATTCTATGCGGTTTCTTTTCATCAAAAATCAAGTTGCATTCATATGTTTCTTTGTATTTGAAACAATGAAAGAAAAGAAAAGGAAAGAAAAAAATTTATTTTCATTGCATATAGGGCTTTGATTTTGATTAGAATAGTGAAGTTGAGGAGATCTATTGTTACATAACTTGTTTGTTGCATTGTTGATTGATTTATTCTTACTCTAGTTAGTTAAGACTTTCATTGTTAAAAGGAAAATGAAAAGAGTTATTTTTATCATATTAGTTTCATCATAGGTGTGTTTAGGTGAGATCAATTTTTGAGACTTGAAATTGAAACATAATTCAAGATAAAATTTAAATTTTATTGAATCAATCTTAAGGAGCATTTGAAACATTAACACAAACATCTAGAGGTATAGGCTAGAGACGTGTTTCGTCATTTATAGATATAGGATTTGTCCCTTTTTTCTAGCATTCCATTCCAGGGTTGACATCTCATTCCATGTACGTAAGTGTATTGGACCATTCTCCACGTACCTTTGGGAATATTAGATGGCCCTCCACGCATCGAAAGTATATGGGAATGCTCTGATCTTATGATTATGAATTAAACAACACTAACACAAATTTCACTTCCACGTATTATCGAGTATATTTTGGAAGTCCACCACAGGTTTCTATCCTCACCTTAGCTAAATAATTCGACCACCTTGCATAATGTGATTTTGTTTTTTGTTAATTTCTAAAATTAATTGACTACGAAACAACATCCTCACCATGGAACAACTCCTTAGTAGATATCATGTTGAGACTAATGGAAAAATTTCCCAAGTCTACCAAAAAAGGAAACCCCTGTGATGGGAATCCTGCTCCTTTTAATTCATTTGGAAGTATTGGTGCTCCTTATATGGAAACATTTTCCCTTCTTGGATTTTCCATTGGTTTACCAGTTTGGTTGTTTTCGACCCAGATGGTTTTGAATGTCCAAACTACTCTTCAACCAAGTTCTCCTCCACCTGAACAACATCAACCTCTAGTTGATCCTAAATATAACCCTTTTCCTTCTTCACCTATTGTCTCGTCATCCCTTTCTTCCTCCTTTCCTAGTGAAAGTCTTGATTCTAGTAACCATGAAGCTAAGAAGAAGAAGAAAAGGACAAAGAAGAAGAAGCAAAATGAGCATGGGGGAAACCAAGCAACCATTTCTACCCATGCAAATAGTATGGAGGAACATTCCAATTAACCCCACAAAGTTCAATTTCCTTGCAATTTATGTAAGGGTGATCACCTTCTTATAGATTGTCTTAGTATTCCCAAGCTATTAGAAGTGTGGTCCACAAGCTTACATCAACCTTTTTCGTCATCTTCTGGAGATCATGTTGGTGAAAAACCATCCAATAATGATTAGAAGGTTCACAGAAATAAGGTTAAAGTTAAGTTCCCCTATAATTTTTGTGAAGGGAATCATCCAATTCACCTTTTCCCTTATATGGATGAAGCATCTAAATTGTTGGGAAATATTACTATTTCTAAATCACAAGTTACAGTTGGTTACTAGAATATTTCTCTTAATCATCCACTATTTGATGAAGTGATTGATCAAAATATGAATCCAATCAATCCCACTCTCTCTGAATGTGAATGCCATGAATAAGTTCTTGACCAACCGTTGGTTGAGAAAATGGTTGACTCGATTCCACCTTCAGTTTATCGTACCTTTCCCATAGAGAGTGAACTTCATACCACCCAGGTTCTTCTCATTTATTCAGGTTCTAATGAACTAGAGGGAAATCCTCCCATACCCATAGCATATGGAGCATTTATCCCATTCCCATGGAACATGGGGGCAGTTCTCTTGTTCCCATGACACTCCCTCAAGTAGTATGGTCACTTCCTTTAATTGGATTCGACTAGCAAGATATTTTCTTCCTCCTTCCATGCCATTCCAGATGATAGTACATGATTATAATGTGCTCGTACATATAATAGTAATATAATAAGGCACGTATCTTAGTATTATGTGCTCAAATACTTGGAAAGACTTAGGTTCTCTGTAGCTTGTACCCGTTACCCAAAATTTGTTGCCTTTTAAGAGAAGAACCAGTCAACCATTAGGGATCCTTCCTCAGTTTCCTATTAATTTGAGAGAAAAAACTATCTATATTGATGTGATGGTAGTACAAGGCCCTTTGGATTTTAATTTAGTCCTTTCCATGACTATGTTTATGTCATGGGAGCTCTTGTCTCTTCACTCTTCTGTGTGATGTGTTTCCCACATGAAGTAAAAATCGTGACCATTGACTAGCTTTCGTTCATTGGTCCTAATCTAACTCCCAATCAACTAGCTTCCCTAAATGGCCCCTATATGCAAGTGCTATCTTCCCTGCCGCATATTAATTATGCGGAAACTTGTTCCATTCCCAACTTCTATTGATGATCTAGTAGGTTATGTAGTGCATCATTTACTCGTGACATTGGAGTTTGATCTTTCCATTAGATCCTTTGATCTCTCCCACAACATTGTTCAACCATATGATGAGAACCTCTTGGAATCCATGGCATCTTGGTGGTCATGATCAAGGTTCCTTTTCTTGTGTCAAGCTTGTTAAAAAATGAAACAAGATCCCAAAGCATATTTCTTTTTCTTGTGTCAAGCTTGTTAAAAAATGAAACAAGGTTCCATGAGAAAAGTTCCTTCTCTTGTGTCAATATCATTAAAAAATGAAACAAGGTTCTTTAAACATAGTTCTTTTTATGTGCCAATATCGTTAAAAAATGAAACAAATTTCCTTCCAATTCGAGTCTTTGATTAGATATCGTAAATTCCCAATCAAGTATTTCACTTGATCTCATAAATGAACTTTCATTACATCCACCTATTAGTAACCAATAGTCTACTTAGGTGAATGAAATGAAGCTTGGGGGTGGGGGGCGGGAATGTATCTCAAATTGAGTCATTATACATGGGGCATGCACACTTATTTTAAGCATAGTTTTTCTCTCTTTCAAGCTTATTTAAAAATAAAACCAATTTCAAGCATATTTTCCCATGTTTCAATATTGTGTAAAAATGAAACCATTCTCATCCTATTACTAGTACATTTGGGGGAAATTCCGACACTTGGTTCTGACACTTTTGACCAAATGTCGGAAATTTCCCCAAATTTTTTCAATCCCGCCCGAAACCATCGCTATACCGACATTTAGAGAAAAGTGTCTCAATACCGACACTTAGACAAAGTGTCGCAATTGCGATGTTTGGAGGAAGATGTCGCAATTGCGACACTATGCCCCAAAGCATCGCTATTGCAACGACTGCCTCCAAACGTCGCAATTGCGACACAATGTCTAAGTGTCGCAATTGCGACGTTTGGAGGCATCCATCGCAATAGCGACGCTTTTGCCGCCGTCAGTATAATGACACTTATATGCAATAAATGACACTTATATGCCTTTGCAAAATCCGTGTCACTTATGGTTTATTTTTTATTTTCTTTTGCTTGAACTAAGTCTTATTTCCATGTGGATTGTGTAATTTCCCTTTTATTGCATATTATAGAATGTGTTTTTTTATAAGATTATATGATACATGTGAGATAAAGGTTTATTGTTTATCATATATAAATAAATTTTATCAATATTTTACATTTACACTTTTATGAGGTGATGTTAAAAGTAAATTCATAAATATCTCTTTTTAATCCTCATTTTACTCCATGAATATGTTTGGAAATGAAATTTTAATAGATTAATTTTCTCATAACCTATGTATCATCAATATTTTACATTTACATTATTAATTATGAGGTGATGTTATAGGTAAATCCATGAATATCTCCTTTTAATCTTCATTTTACTCCATGAATATGTTTGGAAATGAAATTTCAATAGATTATTTTTCTTGCTATTATATGTTTTACGAAGATATGGTAAGGAATTCTCTCTTGTTCTTCTTAGAAATAATTATATATCATTTTTTTTTTTCAAAATAGATTAAAAAAATTATATGAGAAAAATGATTAATTCATCAATATGTGTGTGTGTGTGTGTGTTGTGATGAATAATTTCATAGTTCAACTTAATGGTTCATTATATAATCATGTGATCATCACCAATGATATATCTTAAAAAGCGACTGAAAATCTTTGTGTACAAAATCGATGTATACTCTAGAGAGTGGTTCTCATATCACTATGTAAATTTTTGTATGCTACTTCAACAAAATTATAAGATAAATTGTAATACACATCATATATGCACCGTAACAATTGCCATACAACTAATTTATTTTAGGATACATGTGGCATTCTAGGGGTAAATTCCATATGATGTGTATATCAATCTATTAGGTGTTGGTAAGTTGTGAGTATCTAAGAAATGAGAAGGAATATCCATACATCATGATCTTGTAATGTGATTATAAATTGTGTCTATAATTTCCATAGAATGTATAAATGATTTGTTTAAAAAAAATCAACACAATCAACCCTAAACAATGCTCATGATGTGGAATGTCATTGGAGAAACCAAAATGATGGTCACATGTCCCATTTATATGGTAATGGTGATCATATATATGTTGTAGTGACACTTGATGAGTAATTAAATAAATCTCAGAGTGTGACTCATTGTGCCATATTTTTTTAAAGCATGATTTGTTTTCCTAGTTTTTACTAATTTGTTAACATATTTTATTCATTTGGAAAGCTAATTAATGACGCTTTAAGTAATTAGGACCTAATGAGAGATCATCCTCACATCTTCACTTAAATATATTTGGTAATTGTAGTCACTATATGAACCGCACATGCATGCTACTTAAGAAAAATTGAAATATAAACTATAATACACATCTTATATCTGCCATAACAATTGTCATACAACTTATTTACTTCTAGATACATATGAAATACTTCAGGTAAATGCCATATTATGTGTATACCAATATAGTAGGTGTCGGTAAGTAATGAGGATCTAAGAAATGATAGGGTATCCACATATTAGTGCCTTGGTGAATTTTTTGCATAATTTTCTATTTGTTATAATTTTGTTGCCTGGATTTTTTATAGATTTCAAATAATACAATTATCTACCAATTTTTATTTATAAAGAAGAAGTACAATAAGTAGTCACCTAAAAGTGAGCCATGTGAAAATATTGGTAACATGAGTAACCTGGTAAGCTGTAAATGAAAAGTGAATAACCTCCACTCACCAACAGGTGGCAGGCAGGGTTGGAATTACCCTAGCAGTTCAAACTTTGAACATACCTTATGAAATTAAAATATGGCAGGTCAATGAGCCAATCTAGTTTCCTCGGAGCCAATCTTGAGCTCGACCTAAGTCTGAATTCCTTGAGAGTGCGAGTGTAAGGAACTAGACGCCTAAAGCTTTTATTTTGTGCTTGTGTAATTCACTATTTGACCATCAAGCCAAGCCACCAGCTATATTAACACTACTTCATGTTGGGGCAGATTGGCATTCTATTTTTTTAGTGCTATAGCCATACTTTTTCACTGCTTCACTAATCACAACCTTGGAATTTTGCAGGGTAATGGGCTTTATTCTTTCTTTGGTGTTTTATGTAAAAGAAAGGATTTGTAAACTTTCTGCAATAGGAAGGGGAAAACTAAATTGATTCTAATTTTAAAATATCAATAATGATAAGTGGTAATTCCTTTATTAAAATTTTAATTTTGAGTGAGCCAAAAAGTAACTTTCCTTACTTTTTGAGTACAGCCTTGCAATTGTGAAGAGGACTAGTGTTGCAAAATTATTGGTAAGTGGAAATTAAAGGGTGTAAGAACGTTTTTGAAAAAATTTCAAATGTCAAAATTAAGTCTTCTATCCTTCCTAGCACCTCACGGAAAATGGGAATCTGCAAATTCTAGTCGTCAAATATGTGCAAAATGCCTTATGACGGGCAAAATGGAGGACTGGTCCTATGTTGCTACATGAGTTAGGGTTTCATGTGGCAGCAGGGAACCTTGTATAGTTTTTCAAGGATAGGAAAGGAGAATATTGTTAGTTAATCATCACATGAAACTTCATCACCATTTGAAAATTGTGTCCTAATTTGAAACAATAAGACTACCCAACTATTTCGTTATTTAATTTAGATTGTGTAATACAAAAAAATATCCTAGATAACTTAAATAATGTAAGCACTTTTGCAAAAATTTAGTGGAGAGAACTTGCAATTACATTTATTTTGAAGTTCCATTTGCATTTTAAGCCATTTTAATTAGTCTTTCATGGCTATTCTAGTAAAAATTTCAACCTCTTGTAGAAATTTGTTTGTCACTTGTATTAGAAATGCAAAAGTCAAATGTAAATAAAAATGATTTGAAATGCAAAAATCAAATGCGCGCTACATAAAAATGATTTAAAAAAAAACTATATTAACGTCTGATATCACGCGTGCATTCGCCCTCAGCTCTTGCAGAACAACGTTTTCCCTAAACATTCGCCCTCATCTCTTGAAAAATGGTAAGTTCTTACTGCAGGCCCTTCCTCATATAGTAGGGTTGACCCTATTTGGGTTTTTTTGGAGCCTCTGAGAATACAAAGGTTGTGATTGATTACGGGGCACTGCCTATATTTGTGGAACTTCTTACCTCTGGGAATGATAATGTTCGAGAACAGGTAGCACGTTTATTTTAGAGGCATACAATTATTCTTCCCAACTATCTTTATATGTCTGTAATTTTGGAATTTGATTTTAAAAACTAGTACCCAACTTTGAGTTCAACTGGTGTTCGTGTAAGGCTGTTTGGGCTTTGGGAAATATTGCTGGAGACTCTGCAACATTTAGGGATCTTGCCCTCAGTCATGGAGCTCTGAGGCAGGTGCTTGCCTAGTTGAATGATACTGCCAGAATTTCAATGATAAGAAATGCTACATGGGCTCTGTCAAATTTTTTCCATGGTAAACCCCAACCACTATTCAAACAGGTAAGCAGAATACATTTTCTGCCTCTTCTTCTTAGTTCGCAGATACTGTGGATTTTTTTTATAGATCTTGGTGCTTGGTAGATTTGGACGTAATATGGACCTAGGCACTTGTTCATTACAATGACTCTGTCATCAGGTTTTAGAAAATGCTCAAAAATTTGGGTTTCACAAGGGGATTACCCTTGCTTGCAATTATCGATTATCAATCACATTAAAAAGTCTATGAGATGTCGTAGTACTTTCCGAGTTTACCATCTGAATCGTCGCAGGCAATTTCATAACATCTCAACTAAATCGGTTCCACTTTTCAATACCTACACCTCAGTAATCCGTACAAACAATCTATTGAACCCTTAGTTAAACTGAGAGGGGGGGGGGGTGAATCAATTTAACACATACATGGACTTTTAAAAATTTTCTCTTAAACCTTATTTACACCTTCACTTCATGACCAAATTAATATGTGAGCAATCTTTATTAGTGAGCAACAAGTATCAAATAGATTTGTTAATTGTAACAACAGTCTTAATATGTGAGAAAAAATTATTAAGAAGATTAGATAAATCACATCAACACATGCACAAAGACACCAAATATAAGTGGAAACCCATAAAGGGAGAAAACCACATCTTATTATTGTTGTGATGCAAAGGCAAGCTCCACCTCCCTCTCACCACTATTTTTCTGTAGTCACCAACCTACAAGAGGCTCCTACCTCAATTCTGCAAGCTACAACTTGCAAGGAAGCTCCAACTCCCATTAATTTTCTGTAGGCACCAACCTCTGTGAGGCCTAAATCCCCGCCCGCCACAATCGACATTTTATCAAGCTGGCGGTTCCTTCAGGAAGCTCCAACTCCCATCAATTTTCTGCAGGCACCAACCTACAAGAGGCTCCAACCTCAGTTAGCTACAACTGACATTTTATCAAGCTACAACTTAATGTGGAAGCACCAACTCCTATCTATTTTCTGCAGGCACCAATCACAGAGGTTTCACTACCAACATAACCATACCCAGTCGTTTACAACTGGATAGGGCTATACCTCTCACTTCTTTCAAAAGAGAAACACTTGCTGATTTACCTTGGATATCAGCTCTGTTTTGTTCCATCTGCTCTGCTGTTCATCTATTCTCATATGTGCCCTTTATCATCTCTGCATATTTTCAGATTCTCTATCAGCTTCTCCTTCTTCTCTGCTCAGCTCCTCTTTCTTCTCTTCTTCACTGCTTCATTTCTGCATTCTCTTCACTCACTCTCTCTCTCACTTCTAACTCAACTTTTTCATATCAAAATGATATTACTTATAGAATTTTTTGATGACTGTTTGTTTTCCTCTAGGAATTCGAAATGGATGGTCATACCCCTTGGTCTTCTGCCTCCTCATTTATTTATCCAACTCAATTTAAAATCATAATAATTTGTACAAAATTTCATCCTACAGTGGGATTTTGTCTTTTCCTTAGGATACTTGCCTTTGCATCACAACAATAAAAATAATTAAAACATTTACATTCACATTTTTAATTACATATTTCAATTTCACTCAGCTCCTTTTCTGGATTTTGGCTTTACTGAATTTTTCTTTTCCTGTTGCTGTTAAGAACCTGTTCTGCATACACTTTGTTCACTGTCATCTGCATATTCCCTGTTTTCTGTGCTTATTCACCTGTCCAACTCATTCCTGTACATATTCCTGTCAAAGCTATAATCTCTGTGTGTCTCTGCATGCTCTCCTCTTCTTTTTCCTTTTCCATAACTGCATTCAAGTTTCATGCCCAATCATTTCCACATCCGGCAATCTCACACTTGTCCTATTCCATGCTGGAAATTTCAAAAAATAAGGCTGGACTATTTTAATATCTCAATTCAGAGAATTGAAATATTAATTCAATACTCCTCTGTAGTTATAACCGATAGTCCATTATGGATACATATGCGCCGATTTTGCATTCACAACCATTCTACGCAACATATTCATTAACCTTCGGCGTATTAAAACATATTCCATGTTGCGCCACTTCACATATACAGTCATTATACATAATATATTACGCCTTCAACAATAATTGGCAATATTTTATTTATTTGAAACCTTAGTTAGACTCTTTTAATATATTCCACCGTATGTTAATAACTCGACAAACCTTATTAATATAACAAAAATTCACTGCATATATCTATCCTCGTCCTTTAACTACGCACCTTTATTAAATTGAAACCTTATGACCATATAATAAACCTTAGTACATGTTTGATTGGGCCCCACACATACAATCAATAACCAACCAAACGCGCGCACCCGTACCTAGCTATCTTCTGGGCTCTTTCATTAAAATTCGCGCATCTTCCCCAAGCGACCACCGTCCGATGTCCCTTCTCCAGATCAACGACGCGTGTGAATTTCGCTCGGCATCCAACGTTGGTTTTTAACGTGCGAAGGCGCGGTTTAAACAAGCGGTTTTACTGTTCATCCAGGGACATGCGTCGATCAATCAATGGAATCGCTGCCCAACTCGGGAATACCGCCTCTGTACCAAAAGCGGTGCAAAGAAACCACGGTTTTGCTCCAACCCATCGTTACTGTTCACTAGTCTCGGTTCCGCTCCTCTCCTACGCTCCAGGTTCCGCTCAGCTTCTGCTTCTAGTTCAGCCCGTTCTATGTAAAAAGGTTCTTTTCACTCCGGCACAGAGTTCCTACCATACTGAAATCAATTCACTAACCGAGACTGCAACTCTCACACAAGCTCTGTCATGCGTTTCTTATATATATACTCTGTCACGAGGTCTCATCCGCACAGAATTCTTCTCTCTTAGAATCGATCCTTACAGTGATCTATTAACCTCACGTCAATTCTCAGAAGACGATCAAAAACCTGATTTCAAATTACTGGCAGTGCTTGCGCATAACTCAATATGATCGAGGCACATACAGTTTGGACACAACATCGACAAGAAGTCGATTTCTTCAACTAAATACAGAGCACAATTTATCCCAAATTGCAGAGTACATATCTACACATTATCATACACTCTTCTTCCTGAATATATAGGCAGATTCTTAGCTTGATTTACAGAGTCCAGCTTCTACAAGAACTTAAGGGAGTTTCACGCAGGAATTTCATCAGTAAATACACAATGCTCCAATGCTCCAACTCATCCCCAAGCATATTAAGTCTTTACCACAGTAAATACACAATGCTTCAATGCTCCAACTAATCCTCAAGCATATTAAGTCTTTACCACAGGGTTTTAGTCTTCAATCAAATTCTATGCCATACAAACTCAATTAATGAATAATTGCTCAATAATTCATCTACAAACTGTATTACACCCCTAATTCATGAATAAACCTCTGTATTACACTCCTTCAGGCCTTTTCAACTCCACTAATCTGTCTCTAATTCCTTTGTTTCTTCTGCTTCAATTCCTCTGTTTCTTCTGCTGCCTCTGCTACCTCTCTGTCTCTTTTGCCTTATGGATAGTTTTTGAAAGTCGCTCCTTTGTCATAGAGCCAGCCATCAATGACAACATTTCCAACATAATCTAGTGGCCAATGCAACAACAACAACACCTCCTGTTGCAATTCCTGCAATTCACCCTCTCTGAACGCATGAATGACTATGGCACCCTCTTTTGCGAACAGGTACTGGAGCTAAAGGTATTGGTTTCCATTAGGATCGTGGAATTCAACATCCAAAATAGTATCAAATTCCACTGCAATAGTATTCCCCGGCGAGGGCAACAGTTCATTGAGACCTATTTGACTCATCACCCCCAAATAGCCTCCAGGGCTACCCAGACTGTGATCATCTGGAGCAATAACAAATGCCGATTCATCCCCAATTGAAACAAGAACAAGACCCACATTGGTTACAGAAAACGAGAAACACGTTTTGAAAGAAGAAGAAACTTTTGTATTAGGGTCCAGAAATCTAACTGGTCTATTGTACAATGCCCTACCTGCACTTCAAATTGGTACTCCCAACTCCATGCTAAGGCTCACTGTGCCATTCTTCGGATGAGCATCTTAACCTGAAGTTTGATTCCAAAAAACCCAAGTCCCCTGTTCTATGCCCAAGACCTCTGTTACAACGAGTAGAGTTCTGAGCGAAATACTTCACAATAGGAAGAAAAAGAAACATCGCAAAATTGCTCCGCTTTAGACTGATAATTTTCTGTGCGAAAATTCAACTGCGGACAATAAAAACATAATATCAAACACAACCAATCGACAATGGAATTTGAACATGAGGATTTATAACCACAGAAAACCCTCTCCAGGTTAAAAGAATTCCGGAATGGCTTTAAGATTCTACTAATGAGTGCTTACAACACCATAGCAATTACTGTCACAATGAAATCTGCTGGAAGCAAAGCCCTTGTACAATTTCTACATTTCCACAATGGAAGCAAGAATCTTGCTATCTCTCATGATCTGGTTCTGTGGTCAAATCCTTTGCTATGGCTGTCTTGTTCTGCTAAACGTGGATCTATCTTAGCTTTGGCTCTGGTTCTCATTTAGGATTGTGGCTATCTGATCTTGCTGTGGCTTTGACTATACAAACTTGTTCAATAGGAAAATGTTGACTCTGCTATATATAGGAGCTTCAATGGGTGCTCTCAAACACTTTTTTGGGCGGCTTTGTTTTGTCTCTGATTCAAGGCAGAACTATGTTGGCCTTGGTTTTTTAGTCCTTGGAACTTAGTTCTCTCATATTTTCCATCCTATCCCCAGTTTGTTACCGAGAAAGACATAACTTCACGATATCAAAATTGACTATTTTTGGCCATTTATCTTTAGTAATGGTACAACTTTAATTTGGTGCATTCGTACAGTATCTGAAGAGCACTCTCAAACTATTATTCAGTATTTTAGCATAACTACTACATTTAACTGCCATGCTCTAATATTTATATCAACCATAAGCATTCTTAAGGTAGTTCCATGTTTGTGAAGCAGAAGGAATGCTTTTGACAGCTTCTTATCATAGTGGTACAATTCTATTCGCAGTTTATCTTTTATAAACCTCCAATTTTCCAAACGTAGTAGAGACTACAATTTGCATCTCAAATTTTGGACAAATCTGTTTAGTATTCTACAGAAAATGCATTAAGAATAAAAAAA
Organism: Pinus albicaulis; assembly: GCA_034641835.2. Classification (NCBI taxonomy): domain Eukaryota; kingdom Viridiplantae; phylum Streptophyta; class Pinopsida; order Pinales; family Pinaceae; genus Pinus; species Pinus albicaulis. The sequence goes on from CM076570.1 coordinate 1,479,897,940, forward strand.
GCCCACAATTTGTAAAAAGCCCACAATTTTGTAAAAAGCCCACATTTTATTAAAAATATAAACAATTTGTAAAAAGCCCACAATTTTGTAAAAAGCCCACATTTTATTAAAAATATAAACAATTTGTAAAAAGCCCACAATTTTGTAAAAAGCCCACAATTTGTAAAAAGCCCACAATTTTGTAAAAAGCCCACATTTTGTAAAAAGCTCACAATTTGTAAAAAGCCCACTTTTATTTTCTTTTTGCTTATATATTGAGCTCCCATTGAGTTCAACAAGTCTTGGGTTTTCTACACCATTGAGAGAGATTTATTATTTTCTTTATAGGATAATTTGCATCAATGGAAGAAAACATTAGAGGTGGAAAAAAAATTCGAAAGGGTGAAAGGGGTGATGGTAGAGTTTATTGCCCTTGCAAAAAATGTTGTATGAGAAATAATGTTAGAGTTTTAATAGCAACAACAACAATGCATTGTAGGAAATATGGGCACATTGATGGTGGATCGAATGACTATCGTCCCGTGGTAATTAATTATCTATCTTCATTTTGATTATATCGTAAAATTTTATATTATTTTAATATTTTTTATATGCGCACTAATGTTTAATTATTTATGTTTGTAATTTTCATAAAGGCACAGTTGCCCCCCAAATTTTTGCAGATGATCAACCAACTTCCACAGCTAAATAGTAGTAGATTAGATGATGTTGCACCAGTACAAGAGAATATTGCAGCAAATATTAGTATTGGAAATGATGTTGTACAAGGTGAAGAACATGAAGCGAATGATGAAGGTAATTTTAATGATCCCATGGAGGTAGATCATGATGAAAATAATGAGAAAGTTCACATTAATGATGGGACAAATCGAATGCTCCAAGACTTGTATGGTGAGTCAGATGATGATGGTGGAGATAGCAGTGACGGTATTTATGATGTACCTCTGATTGAAAGGTCAAGTGAATGACTTTTTGAACACTCAAATGCAACTCTTCTCTCTGCTACATTATTGTTGGTGAACTTAAAGGTTATGAATAATTTGTCGAACAGATGTATGACACAACTCCTAAGGTATGAAATATGTATATATGATCACATATATGTAAATGTTGATTATTTTCCCTTTTTTAGTTGTAATAAATGTGTAAAATAATAACTTATATATATAAATATATATCATAGTTATCAAAACCGACCGGTCAGGACGGCTGCTGGTTGGAACCGGCCTTGCAACCCGGTCAATAGCCTATTCTCACTTGTTTTGGCTGGCTAACCCGACCTAACTAGCCAGTTAAGTAAGGAACCAGCCGGTTTATGCATAAACCAACCAGTTCCGTACTTAACTGGCCGGTTAGGTGCTCCTCCATGAGTTGCAAATTCCTCAGTGTCTCCTCCATGAGCTGCAAATTCCTCTATTATACTAGCAACAAACTTGTCTAATAACTCATACTCAACACCTTATAGTAGCAACAATACACATGATGACTGATAAATACAAGGCTGGCTAGCATAAAATCCCTGGCATCATGCAACTCATCAAGTGTACTTGATGACAATTTCTGTTCTCAAAACAATCAGCAGCAACCTTATTTCACACTCAGCTAGGAACTGTCAGACCCTCTCTCTCTGCTCACACATAGCAGCAGCATAAATACAAAACCTTTCACACAACATACAAGCAATTTGATCATGGCATCAAGACTAATGCAAATGGTTTGACGCCACTCAAGGGACAACAACATACAACCTAATGAAAATGTGACTGGAAATAATAAATTGACCACTAGAAAATTCCCGCTTGGAAATGCACTAAACTGGCCACTGAGTTTTCTGGGTTTTAATGAATCTTTTCGGTGATAAATTTCGTCAAACACATTGTGAGCAGACTGCTAAAGTTGTAATGCTCTCTCAAATTGTTACAAATAGCACTAATAGTGGGTTTCATAAACCAATTCAATACCTCTAAGTGTTGTAGATGTTTTTCTAGAAATTTATTGCCAAGCAAACATAGATAATGAAGAATACAAGATCTTCAAAATTATAGTCTGATATATATATATACTGAACCCAGAATTGTCTTTAAGGCTGATACAATGAATTGACAACTGATCTGAGCAGGGACAGATTGTATATTATAATATTAACTTAGCAATAAAACACAGTGAATAATATAAGAGAAACCTGATACATTACTTCAACAAGTTTGCTTATGTATTTTTCGATGATATGTATTGCATTTGGTGCCATTTTGATATATTCACCTTTGCATGGTATATAAATGAGCAAACTTTTCATATTTTGTCTCTATTGGCTTGGAATCATGGTTGCAAATATTAAAAATAGTTTTTATTTATTTATTTATTTTTCATTTTATTAAAAAATAATTATTTAATGTATTTTTTTTTAAACCGGTTCATTGAGATCTGATCGCTACCGGTTAGACCGGTTCTAGTTCGAAACCCGGTTCATTAGCTCCACCGATCTGGTCACCGGTTCCGGTTTTAATAACTATTATATATATATATATATATATATATATATATATATATGATTAATAATCTTTACAAGACACTACTTTTTGTTTCTGTTGTAGATTGTTGGGTGAATATTTGTTACCATCGCCAAATACTTTACCTCGAACATATAGATATATACGTGCTATTATGAAACACTTTGGAATGGAATATAACACTATAGATGCATGTCCTAAAGATCATATTATATATTATGGAGAACATGCGTTGAAAAAAAAATGTCCGAAATGTGGTACCAGTAGATATCGAACAGATCAACTAACCAAAAAGGTGCCTCAAAAGGTTCTTCGTCATATTCCCATAATTCCACGTTTGCAGCGAATGTTTAGGTGTAACAGCATAGCACAGTTTATGGATTACCATTCAAAGAATAGAAGTGGAGATGGTGTTCTTCGAATGCTTGCAGATGGTTCTGCATTTAGAGAAATCGAGGAAAAATATGTAGATTTTAAAAATGAACCTCGTAATGTCAGGCTTTCATTGGCAGCTGATGGTGTTAATCCATTCGGAGAGCTTAGATCTACTTACTCAGTGTGGCCTATTTTCATTATCAACAATAACATTCCTCCTTGGATGTCAATAAAGAGAGAGCACATAATGTTGACTATGATTATTCCAGGTATTTGATACATTATTTTTTTGAATGTAACATTTTCATTTCTCTCGTTGTTTGCATAAATATATATTTTATTTATTTACTTACTTATATATACATATATCATGGTAGTAATTATTATGTACCATAATTTTGAACAATTAGGTAAGTACCAGGTCAAATATATGAATGTATATATTGAGCCTCTTATCGATGAGCTAATACAGTTATGGCATGGCATCACTATGTATGACATCACTAAACCAATCAAGCAAAAGAGATTTCAATGTCGTGGAATGCTTGTATGGACAATTCATGATGCCCCAGGACTAACACATGTTTGTGGTATGTAATATTTCGTTTCACTTTAATATAATACATAATTATCTAAATTAGATATACCATATTGCATGTTTTAAAAATGATCTCATAGTATATTAATTGTTATTGATCCATCTATTGCAGGTCTTCAAACAAAGGGTAGATTTGCATGTCTAGTTTGTGGCCCTAAGATGAAGTATCGTCATTCGCTAGACTTAAGAAAGATGGTGTTTGATGAGTTTAGGCACTTCCTCCCTAGGAACCATAAGTATCGTACTACTGAAAAACATCTTTTCAATGATAAAGAAGAAACTGGATTAAAACCATGAAGAATGACACCTCAGTTGTGGATGTTGGAATATAACAGAATTAATAATCGTCAAGCAGCTGGTACGTAATTTGTGTATATATATATATATATTATTTGTTTATGTAATGTTTGGAATTTTTGTTTTAACTAATGAATTTATTTTATTGTATTTTATAATTAATGTTAGTATGAATCTTTCGTCGTAATAGATCAATTTAGCTACACATTAAAAATAGCCCTAACATCGATTATGGCTGCCAAATATCTTTAAATCTGCAATTAGGTGATCTAAATAATGCTGCAAAAATCCAGATCTAAGCATAAAAGATATTAAGCAGATGTTTGTGCTCAACCTATTGTTCCTAAATTGAGTTCATTAATTGTCAACCAGGTTGGTAAACTGCTGAAGTGTGGTGCACTATATGTGCCTAGGTATTTGTTTCTCACTATGTTTTGTTTAGTGTTTTATGATGTTTTTAGTTTTATGGTTTTATGTTTGAAAAGGGAAAGAACTAAATGCTGGTGAAAAGAAGCTATTGGTTGTGTTAAAACATAACAAAGCCTAAACTATAAATGGCAAACAACAAATGCAAAGCTTGATAATGACTTCATTGCAAGGAAATAAATCACAACATGAGATTAAACTTATCCAATTCATTCATTAAAGATGTGTTGGAAGAGCTTGAGAAATGGACAAGTTAAGTGTGAATGAAGTTCTCCTAAATAAACAATCAACTTACAATGTTACAACATCTCATCCATGATTAAAGGTTCATTGGAACATATTTGGAAAAGAAAATTTGTAGCACAATAAGATTTCTACTCTAAACTAGCTTCTAATTCTGTTCTACAGTTCAATTTAGCACCACTAGGCCTCACTCAAAAGTTATAGATTTCTTTTTAGAATAGTCTTTGAGAAAAGAATTATTTGTGAAATGGTAAAAAGGTTGCAAAATACTCCAGGCCTTAGACTGATACTAGCTTCTGTCCAGATGATTATATATTAATATGAGTTTGGAACAAAAGAATTTTTGTAAATAATGAAGACCGTGGTATTTAAATTTAACAACTAATACAATTTAAAATGCAATGGATAGAAACTAAACTTGGAATGTTAATACAATGAGCTAAGACTAAACTAGAGTGTTACTAGTCTACTTGAAGTGCAGTGAACAGTGTTAAACTAAAAAGCCATTATCAAACTTGAAATGAAATGACAGAGCTAAACTAAATGCATTCTACCTCCGGAGTGCTGTAACTAAATTAACATGCAACTATCCTAAGGAATTCTACAGCCCATCTTGTTCAATATGAATGATATTTTGGAAGAGTTTGTGAAAACAAGTATGGTTGTATTATTCAATGCAATTGAACATAAACATAAAACTGAAAGCAAATACAACTAGAATCTAAGACACCACAGCTGTTTCTTATTCGTTGTTAATGATGTTTTGGAAGAGTTTGTAAGAGTAAGACCGGCTGTGACACTTAGTGTAAACAAGAAACTAAAACCTACAATACCACAGCTATGCCTTATTCATCGTGATGATATTTTGGAAGAGTTTATAAGAGTAAGTCTAGCTGTGATAATTAACGAAAGGAAATGCAACTAAAACCTACAACACCACAACTATGCCATATTCATCGTGATGATATTTTGGAAGAGTTTATAAGAGTAAGTCTAGCTGTGATGATAAATGTAAACAAGTATGAAACATAAACTTCAGAAATCTACTTAAGCTAGAAATGAAAAACGAGACTCAAATACTTATCTAAACCGTATAAACAAGGCTGCTCAGGAGGCAGGGGCCCTCTACCACCGAAGTAGCACGTAAAATCTACTTCAAGATTGACTCAGTGCTTTCAATAAAGTGATACTTCTTGCATTAGAGAGAAATTACTTCAAAACAGAGTGTTTTCGGACTTCTGAAATCTAGCAATCAATCACAAAAGCTAACCTTCTCCCTCGGTTTCCCGAGCCATATTTATAATCAAAATTACATAACTGTCTTGAGATAACCTAGGGATAATTGTCTTTCCAAATAAAAACCAAACTAGGACTCTGATGGTGGTCACGTAATAGAATTAAGGACATATGGACTGTCCTTGTCCTATTAGGAGTCTTTCTCCTAGTTTGAGTTCCCACGTACATAACTGCCTACAGAATTTCGTTCAAACTTCGTGGAGAGAAAAAAATGATGAGGGAATGATGTGGAATACCCCCATATGTGTTTTTCTCCAAGATGACACCTGGAACCTGCGTAGACATAAAGACAGCTGCAGAATCGGCAACTAGCTACAGAATGTCTGCATTCTGTAGCTAGATCTAGTTCAAACAATACTACAATGACAAAATCATAAAAACATAGCAAGTTAGTCATGATATTCATTCTTAAAGCAATTTTAACTAATTTCATTGATCATTTGAGCCTGTGATTAATAATGGACAAAAGAAATGGAGTGGAATGTGGTGGAAGAAAGAACATTCTTGGAGCTCAAAAGCAGATAAAGTAAAATGTGGCTCCATGCATCCAATAGACAAGACAAGAACAATGTATTTGAAAGATTTTTTATATTATATTGAAAAGGGGCACCTAAGAGGAAAACAAGAAAGGCATTTTCCAATTCTCCTCAATGGGATGGGTTCTTGGAAGTCCTCAACATTTCAGATCTAAAATTTCTCTCTTGTTGGTGTGGAAAACCCAGAAAAACATAGAACTCAAAGGGAGCTCACAAGGCAAAAATGGAGAATGTGACCAAATATAGATCCAGAGTGATCTAATGCAATGGAAGGTGACTAATGAATGGGGAAAACCCTTATATTTCTAACAAAATATTAGGGCGATCTAGAACTTGGTGCATGAATAAAATATTATTAAACAAATTCTAGAACCACCCTTTAGGAATATTTTATTATATTTGTTGGAGGGAAAAGGATTTTTGACTTGGGTCAATTCCTTTCTTTATAAATAATAAATAAATAAATGATTTATTTATTATTTTATGAAATGGTGAGAATATAATTAAATAAATAATTATTTATTTAATCATTTATAAATGATTTAGTCAAATTTAACTAGGAATATTATTTAAATAAAGATTTAAATAACTTATTCCTAGGAAATAATCAAATAAATAAGGATTTGTTTAATTTATTTCCTTGTTTTGGGTTAAATATGACCAGGGGATATAAACAAATAAGTTATTTCACATGGTGAAAGCAATTTTACTTAGGGTAAAATTGGTCTTACATGGTGTACTTGGGTTCATCTAATGATGATAAGTTAGATGACCAAAAAAATGGTGTAACAGATTGCCCCCCAATGTACAAGTGTTAGGAGAAAATCGTATGACCGAAGTACGTTGTAAGAACTCAATCACGAGACATCAAGAGAGAAGGGAGAGAGAGAGAAATGTAAGGTAGTATAAATTGCTAAAGGACTAGACCCTGAGGAGACGAGACTTACAGGTGCAACAAGTCTCTAGTTTATGAAGTGGTACCTGTGCCAAAGGCGGCGGGGGAGGCATACCTATGCCCCCCGAGACAATAGTACAAACAATAAGGCGCCCGGAAAACCAAGGAATGCAATAATGAAGCATGTGCTAGCTTAAACATGAGCCAGATAAAAAGAATGATGAATCCCACACACATGTTGTGACTGGAATAACCGTCAGAACTTATACAATAATTTTGTAGTACATGAGATACAAATAAACCCCAAATTCCCCCTTACACACGGGGAAGGGCTCACAAAATCTGACTGATACATGCAAATCGAAGAGGCGCTGCAAGCGGCTGAGGCCGATATCATCAAATAGAAGGAGCTGCATCAAGGGCTGAAAGGAAGAAGTCATCCGGGCATGTGGGGGGCTACCTACAGGGCCACCCCCTCATTAGGGTTGAGACGTCTCACACACACCCGGGAATCACCAAAAGCGGCTGTTGCATCACTGGACCATCAAGTATACAGATCACGATCATGCTGAAAGGAGCTCGAACCAAGGTACACCGCCCTCTAGACCTGGCTTCTGGAGTAAATTAGCTGATGTCAACAAAAGGAGGTCCGCCATAGGTGAGGCAATAAGGGATCCCCAACTAAGGCACGAGAGAGAATAGTAGAGTGATGAACAGATAAACACTAATAATGATAATGGAATGAGGGATACAGAGTAGCGGTTGGACGACTTCCCTTGTTAGAGCATAAGGGGCATGAAAGGCTTGGCAGCAACTGACACAATATCAAGAAGGATAGGTGACAATGGTACTGAAGGCCATAATGTGCAACATGAGAGAGGGACCAAACGATGAAGGATGGAGGGCTATAGTGGGATACAAAGGGACTCGAGATAGACTCCACGACAGATGAGGACTCAACTTGGATGCTCTAAACAAGGGTGACACGATGGTGTTGCCACACAATAAAGGTCCAATGGGGGACCATAAAAGCATGATTACAATAGGGTAGCTCATGAAGAAAATCAACACGAACAAAGACAAGTAAGGAGGCAAAGTGGTGCCCCAAGTACAAGTGTTGTATGTGAAGAAATTCGATTTTGAGAAGAGGTGAATAGACCCTTCATGGACAAAATTTGTCCTAGTGAAGTATCAAAACATGCAAAAATAATAGATACCCATTTGAGTGCTCAGTGAGAGCTTTCCAACGGTGCAGATGGTGTGTCAAATGGGGCTACGGTTTGGTCGCAGTGGGCGAAAGAAAAAACAGGGGTTTTTCTTATAATAAGGCATTTTCCCTCCAAAATCATTCATTTGCTTGTGTAGCTATGGTGAATGTGGAGAGGAGAGAAAACCCTAAATCTTATGGCGATCGTAGCGGACAAACCGATCGTTGTAATCGCGATCCGTCAGTTGCAGGTAAGAGGTATAATCCTACTCTTTGTTTTTGATGTATTCAAAGTTCAAATTAGGGTCTAAAATCTCAGTAACTGCACCTACTTCATCATCACGGTGGGGTCACACTTTTTGGGGCAAAAAATGCGACCTGGGACGCAGGTTTGGGCCTGAAAAGTGTGACCTGGCCCAGGATTTTGCCAAAAAGTGTGACCTGCTAGATTGAGGTGGTTTCAGTGTTGGTATGGGCTGAGATTTAGTTTTGGTGTGAGTGAATGTAGTTTTTCTTATTTGTAGATTGACAAAGATGATGGTTTTGTGCAGATATGGCAGATATTCGGATCAAGTGGAGAGAGAGAGACCTAGGTACATTACGGACGAAAATCCAAGCAGATCAGGGTGTCCATCATGCATTGGCTAGGTTTGGGGTTCTGAAATTTGTGGAGAACCCTTTGATGAGGGCTGGAGAGCCCTTGTTGGCCCGGGTTATCAGTTATTGGGATCCAGATCATGAGGTGTTTATAGTGCAGGGGTACAGGATTGAGCTGACAATCCATGATGTGTATTTCCTGACTGATCTCCCACCATTAGAGATGGTGGGAAATACACAGCCAGTGTTACCGTGTTGGCGTAACATCATGGAGTTCTTTGAGTGACATTGTCGACCAGGTGTCCGATTCAAAGGGACTCGAATATCGATTGGGGATCTAGAGAGGTTGGAGACCTGGGTAGTAGAAGCAGCAGTGTTGCAGATCTTGGGCAGCCAGGCGTTCCATCACATCACTAGAGGGTAGATGATGATTGTAGAGAGTGTGTTGAGTGGGACCTACTATGGGTGGGCCCAGATGATGTTGGTGTCGGTGAAACGACAGCTGTCGCTATGTAAGCGGCAAGTGAATCATGATTGTGCTTATGGGATGGTATTGTGCTCCTTCTTTCTTGAGAAGATCCCAACCTTACAACCTCATGTATAGCTTCCTGATGGGGGTCTGAGAGAGCCTCGGATGCGTCGGTGGGGATGACTACTGTGTAGAGGAGGAGGAGGGGCGGTCAGACGGGTGTTCCGACTAGAGTTCTTTGCCCATTGGGATCAGATGCCATTGTACATAAACGACTATCCCTATAGTGGGATGAGTTATTGGGGAGATCCGGACTTGCTGCTTCCGCCGGGTCGAGTATGGGGGCCCGATGGTAAGTGACAAGTAACTAATCTGTTATGTGCATTTTAAAGTTTGTGAGTAGTATTCATGGTACTTATATTGATACTTTTTGGAATGCAGATATAGCTCCAGTAAAACTGGCCGGATATATGGGACGACCTACAGCAGCTGGAGCGACAGGTGCTAGTGGATCAAGGACAACACAGAATGAGGATATGGCCGCTCTGGTGGAGGACATTCATCGTAGATGTGAGGGGCTTCTGACTGGTGTGTCAGAGTGTGGTTGGTAGGATTTAGATGACTAGTACATAAAGCTATGTATTGGGCTACCCTTGGCGTGGCGAGGTATCATGCGACACATGGCGATGGCCAGTCAGACTGTGTGTGATCTACAGGTTGCGGGAGCAGAGCCATTGGTTCGGGATCCTCCAGAGAGTGATTAGATGTAGGGCAGGTGATGCCCCCCAGTGTGTATGTAGGGGCAAGTGGTGCCCCCCAGTTTTGTAAATATGTTTTTGTAACATGCTATGGGAATGTCATATGTTTCAGAGTAGATGGACGCTAAAAAAAAAAACATGTTATATGATACATATTATGTATATACATTGTTTTGATGGTGTGAAATGTTATTTTCTTGTGTGTGATAAATGCCAGTCTAGAACATGATTTGCAATTTGAACTACATAGTGATTTTGACTTCTAGGTATATGGTTGAAAGTAATGAATCGAAATTCACGAATCAAAAGTTTCACTCATAAATATTGTCTAAACAGGATAGGGTTATGCACACGATAAACACCATTAAGTTGTAAGACAAGAAGCAAGGAATCTAAACGAACGTGCAGATGGAGGATGTGGTGAGAGAGGGCATCGGCTAAGAGACCACGTACTGCATCATATTCGGCCTGATTATTGGTGGCATTACCAATAATCTCCCCATTTGCAAGAACGAGGGTATGCAAGGGGGTAAATATGGCCCACGTAGCCAAGGTGAGATTCCGGGAATAGCGACTTGCCGCATCGGCATAGCCAATATAATGTGTGGACGAGATGGCTTGTGGGATAGTGTCACAAGACAAGAAATGGGAGGAAGGAGAATGAAGATGGCAGCGTGAGTATAGGGTAGACATCCAATGACCACTATGGGAAGGAGTAGTTGAGGTAGGAAGTCTAGGACTCATATATTGACTAGAGGGAGATGAATGAGAACTATGGGAGGAAGAGCGGGAACTCAGGCTGCGAAGGACATCATAGATACGGATGGTATCATCTTGATTATGGGAGGAAAGGAAAAGGTTGAGGAAACCACATGACGCTGCAAAGCTACCTAAATCAGCAGTATGGAAAGAGAGGCGCACATATGGGTCATCACGGGGAATGACAGAAGAACAAGTAAAAAGATGGTCAAAGCATGAAGAGCCCAAGAATCTTGCTGAAGGGGAATCAAGAAATATAGATGGAGTGGATTCAGAGGGAATGTAATCCGAGGGTCGTGCGGATGATGATAGGTATAGGAGGGGGGCAGCAGGTTCCGACATCTCAACATCAGGGGAGGAATGTCAATGGTAGCAGGGGGATCCTCGAGTAAACCTGATGCATACTGAGCAAGGATGGGAGAGGCAGATTGATTTTGTTCAACTTCGTACTCGCGAATGACCTCTAAAGAGGCTTAGTAATGCGTGAGTTGAGGAAAATGGTGAGAATAATGTCCATGGACACCACATAGAGCATAGGGTTTATTGGTGCAAAGAGTCTTTGGGTTCTTGGCTGCAGATGAGGAAGAAACAGAGGTTTTAGGGACCGTAGATTCAGGGAACGCGACTTTAACCATGGGTTGGATACGGGGCAACTCTGGACAAGTATGGGTGGCATGACCGATACCATCACACAAGGCACAAGGCTTGGTGGGTGGATGAGGGGTGGGGTCAGGTGCGGTGGCCTTGTCTTTGGATGCCCCCTTGCGAGTTTTTCTTTTCTTGCTCGTAGCTGTCACAGCATGAGGATGGTATTGCCGAGGGGCTAGGGGCATTGTTGCGGTGGAAGGGGTGAAGGGAATCAGTTGAACTGGTGTCACATCAATGTATGGTTTGGGGTGGTTGGGTGGGGTCTTGGCTGGAGGAGTAAGATACCATTCCAGTATTCCCAAGGTTAAATTAGGGAGGGAAATGGTGGCCATGACAAGAACCGAATAGACTCCGGGAGGGGGAGCAAGGAAAGGTATCTGACTGGCGAGGTAATGGCCAGGAGGGACGACTCCCATATGGTGGAGACTTTGGGGAACCGGCTCAGGAGGATAGGGAGGTTCATGGGTGCGGGGTGGATGGGAAGGTCCAGGTGGAGAAGATTCGGTTAGCTGAGGTGAAGGGCTAGGAGCAGGTTGCGGGGGGCGAGATTGAGGTTGTTGACTAGTCGAATCAGGCTGTGGAAGGCTAGCCTAAGATGATTGCATAATGCAAACATTCACTAAGCTGGGATCAGATACAGGAGAGGGGGGGGGGGACCTGGGAAGGTGCCAAGCAAGGAGGAGTCTTTGTAGACGCCCAGGGAAACACTGGTCAAAGATTCAAGAGTTTGCTTATTGGTGATAGCAGAGATGGTGGACTAGGGGGAAGTCTCAGATTTTGGTTCATGATATGTCAACTGGTCTATGGTGACAATATTTGCATTATACGGGAAAAACATCTTGCGGTGGACTGCCGATGGTACGGTAGACATGGCATAGGTGTAACTACGCCCTAAGAGAATGTTATAGTCAAGAGGGGCTTCGATAAATTCAACGTCGACACAAACAGTATTGCCCGCAAGGGTGATAGGATAGTTACAGAAGAGGCCAATGGGCTGGGAGGCATGGCCATCCCACACACGAAGGGTGATTGTGGAAGGGGCCAGCTCAGGAGATCTGAGTTGTTTCCAAACTGAGGAGGACATTACACAGGTAGATGCACCCTCGTCAATAATGCACGAGCGACGTTGGCATTTCAGATTTTGACTGGGATTTGGAAAGTAACAGAAGCAGGAAGGGGGGGATGGTCTGATTGACGGGCATCGAAAATAATCAATTGGTCATTAGCAGGATCTATAGCGCCCACGGTAGATAGTAGAGCCTTATTTTGAGAAGGACACGATTGGAGGAGTTCCAGTGTTGAAATGGCAGCAGGAGATTGGGCCAGATCATCTACTATGCTATACGAATGGGCAGCCCGACTAGAGGCAAGATTTCAGTGTAATGGTCCCTTAGGAATCTTGGTATGACCCTCAGCTTTGGGTGGGGGGATGTGCAAGGGACCATTAGGTGTCGATAGAGGCTCTATAGGACCTGAAGATGGGGACTCAGAGACAGACGGAGCAGGAGGCGTGGAGTACTAACGAGAATGAGTTTGAAGGTTAAGGTCGATGGTGAGGGGTATGTCAGAGGTCATCATGAGAATCTGGTAATCAGAGGAACCAGAAGGGGAAGGTTGAGTGGATACCGGGGCATGAGGTGGTTGGGTAGCCAAAAAACCTTGTTGAGGAAAAGGGTTGATAAACACAATGGGTTGAGAAGTAGCCATATTGGAAGGGACAATAGGGGAGGAATGTTGTCCCCACACGGTGGCCTGAGACTCCTACATCTGTCGCATCTATGGTATTAGGGGACAATCGTGAGTGTAATGACCATAACACCACAACATGAACAGGGCTTATTGGTGCGAAGCGGCCTATCCGGCTTGGGCTGAGAGCGCTGTGGCTGGTTAGCAGTGTTAGGATCAATACTTGAAGGATTGGATCCACGATTACCAGAGGCAGGTGGATTTCCTCTCCTCCGCCATTAAGAAGGAGGAGGAGTAGTCGTGCCTTGCTGTGCAAATACTTGCCCTGGAGGGGGTAGTAAGTGCGGCTGCGGAGGTGGAGAAGGCAAGGGAGTGGGAGGTCCAAATGTTGGAGGAGCTGGGACACCAGGCTGTGGGTAAGGGTAAGGGTGAGGAGGGGAAACATTGAGGTAAGCAGAAGTGTGGGCAAAAGGAGGGGGCATGCCATATCCCGGATACATGTTACCTGGAGGGGGAAAGGTGCTAGAGGTGCTGGCCCCTCCTGGAGGGAAACCATAGGCCATAAGAGGTTGAGCAGAGGTATGTGAAAGAGTTCCAACGATACCGTCGGCGGAGTGAGATGCCCCTGGGGCATTAGCGCCACCGGGCTTGGGAAGGTCAGAAAGGATAGTATAAACATAACCGGATTGAGCATAGATAAGGTCATACTTCAAGGCTATTTGGAAGGTCGCTTCTTTATTTTGGGGAAAATGGGATGCGACATATTTTCTGATGGGAGGTAAGAGAGAGCGAAGGAACCAGTCCATATAAACCTGATCTTCAAAGGGGGGAGCGCGACATAAGCTTCGTTGTCTCCACCATTCCTGGACATGAGTGGAAAGGCGGGTCGAAGAGGATTGCTGAAAAGAAGTCAAGAGTTCAGTACCAGTGTCATATCGGAGAGGGAGCTGGAAATAAGATAAAAAGGCTTGGGCAATGGTTGCAAAGGTGGTATGGGAAGAGGTGGCTTGATTGACATACCATTTAGAAGATTTTCCGGTAAGCGTGCATTGGAAAAATCGAAGACGGATGGAGTCATCAGTGATGGAATTGGAGGAACACCACATGTGGAAAGATCGGATATGGTTGGAGGGATCTTCACTAGCAAGGCCTTAGAACTTGGGGATGTCGGAGGGAAGCTTGGTTGGCATAGCAGGCCAACTGACATCGTGGCGGATAAGATCATTAATCAACTGATTGAAGTCAGGGAGACTGAGGCTGGCCATATAAGGGAGAAAAGGGATAGTCGAGGTAGGTCCCGTGGTGGTTCCACTGGAAACAGACCCAGTAGTAGAACTGGGGTTGCTACTGGGAGTAGGCCCTGAACTAGACATGGTGAAAGGAACAGGGGGAGAACCAGGAGTAGGGGGAGAACCCGAACAATTAGAAGAAGAGTCGGAGTGCGGACTCGAGGGAGGACTTACTCAATGACAATGGGAAGGAGGAAGTCAACCAAATAGAAACTGAGGGTGAAGGCCAAGAAGTCTCTGGGACAAACGCCTTGGAGGCGCAATGATGATGGGAAGAAGAATAAACTGACAAGGGTAGGGAGGTGCAAAATCAAGACGAAACAAGGGAAAAGAGGTGCAGTGTCAATTGATTTTAAAGTCTTTGCTAGGCGGTGTTAACTAGGCTCTTCTTCGCTTAGGGTCAGTGTGTGGCGTGCGTTAATTTTAATTGTTTAAACCTAGACGTTTTGAGAGTAAAAGAAAAAGTGTGCTGCGTAACTGAAAATAAATATGCATTAAATAATACTGAAAGAACATAAAATTAACAGCTAGCAATGCATAAATCTAACTCAAGAAGGTGGGTCTCTCAAAACTAGTCTATAAGAGGGAAAATAATGCTAAAAGAGGCCAATAGATCTAAAGTCAGGAGGGACAGGGATCTAAAGGAGAAATCTGCTGGAAAGAGGTGCAGAAAACAACAAAGAGGCAGAGGCAAGGTTGTTGTTACAAAAAGAGGGGATCAGCTAAAGATAGGAGGGTCAAAGAGGTCACCCTAGAGATGAACCCAAACAAAACTAGATGAGGTGGTTTGAAAGGGAAAAGAGCTGATCTGTAGGGATCTGAAAATGAGGTATCAAATCTGAAACAAATAAGGCTGAAACTCTGGAAATTCAGACGTTTGAATCAGCAAAAACTCTCCCACAAAAAGTGGAGGGTACTAGATCCCTAAGGGGAAAGATTCCCACTTATTTGAGTGAAACAGATCAGAAATAGGTCTAAACGGGCAGAGACAAAGGCTGGAAAACCCTGACAGAAGCTTCAGACAAACCCAAAAAAAGTACTGGAAAATTGCAGAAAAAAGTGCAGGTTGCAGGTTCTGACCTGTTTTCAGTCTAGGTTGCAGGTTTGGGGCAGAAAAGTGCAACCTCAAGGCCAGGTCGCAATTTTTGGGCCGATAAGTGCGACCTGCAGATCTGGGTCTCGCGGCGGTAGATTTCAGAAAAAGTTGTCGTCTCAGCTGCGGCTGATGTCTATCACCTGCGCAATAGGGCCAGAAACACACGGAAGTTAAAAATTTTAATGTTTGAGGGTTTTATAGGTGAAAAGCACCATAAAAATTGGAAAAACAGAAAAATGAAGAGAAACCCTCGGGTTTGAAATAGCTGGATATGCAGGAATATATAAAATGACAGCGGTCACAAAATAAAACCCGTGTGGCGTCGCCAATTGTTAGTATGAATCTTTCGTCGTAAAATATCACTTTAGCTACACATAACAAATAGCCCTAACATCGATTATGGCTGCCAAATATCTTTAATTATGCAATTAGGTGATCTAAATAATGCTGCACAAATCTAGATCTAAGCATAAAAGATATTAAGCAGATAAAGTAAAATGTGGCTCCATGCATCTAATAGACAAGACAAGAACAATGTATTTGAAAGAATTTTTATATTATATTGAAAAGGGGCACTTGAGAGGAAAACAAGAAAGGTGTTTTCTAGTTCTCGTCAATGGGATGGGTTCTTGGAAGTCCTCAGCATTTCATATCTAAAATTTCTCTCTTGTTGGTGTGGAAAACCCAGACAAACATAGAACTCAAAGGGAGCTCATAAGGCAAAAATGGAGAATGTGACCAAATATAGATCCAGAGTGATCTAATGCAATGGAAGGTGACTAATGAATGGGGAAAACCCTTCTATTTATAGCAAAATATTAGGGCGATCTAGAACTTGGTGCATGAATAAAATATTATTAAACAAATTCTAGAACCACCCTTTAGGAATATTTTATTATATTTGTTGGAGGGAAAAGGATTTTTGACTTGGGTCAATTCCTTTATTTATAAATAATAAATAAATAAATTATTTATTTATTATTTTATGAAATGGTGAGAATATAATTAAATAAATAATGATTTATTTAATCATTTATAAATGATTTAGTCAAATTTAACTAGGAATATTATTTAAATAAATATTTAAATAACTTATTCCTAGGAAATAATCAAATAAATAAGGATTTATTTAATTGATTTCCTTGTTTTGGGTTAAATATGACCAGGGGATATAAACAAATAAGTTATTTCACATGGTGAAAGCAATTTTACTTAGGGTAAAATTGGTCTTACATGGTGTACTTGGGTTCATCTAATGATGATAAGTTATATGACCAAAAAAATGGTGTAACAATTAATATTGTTCTGATTTATTTTATTCTTTGATATCAAGGTCAACGTCGCGGTGAAGGTACTAATATTGTACTTCCACCTGGAATGAAATGTTATCCTTCTCAATTCGCGAGGTTGCCCTACTATGAGGACCTAAAAATAGCTCATTTGTTTGATACAATGCATGTCAGGAAGAATGTGACAGAAACGTTATGGCGAACCATAGATGGTGCACATGATAGAGATAAAATTGACAAAATTTGTGCTGACATTGAGAAATTGAATCATGCATTGAAAAGTGTGATCGACAGATCAAATAACAATGGAGGTCGAAATTATAATAATATTCCATGGTTATTAACAGAACAACAAAGCAATGATGTAAAAGAGGTTGTTAGAAGAATTAAATTTCTAACAGGTTTTGCTTCAAACATAAATAATATCTTAATGAAGAAAGGTGACTTCAGTGGGGTGAAAACACATGATTGGCATACCTTTGTTGAGGTAATTTTTTTGGTATACATTTTTGTATGTTATTTCTTGAATACATATTTTAAATTTTCATTTTTTCTGTTTAATTTGGAAACCAATAACGATTCATTTTTTATTTTTATAGTATGTTCTACCTGTATCTCTCCCAAACGAATTCGACAACAATGTCAAACAAGTTATATATGGTCTTAGAAAATACATGAGGTTAGTAGTTTTGATTTATACGCAAAATCTAATTTCTACAATTTCTTTTCGTACTTGATGAAATGATGTATTAATTTACTTGTAATGAAATATATATTATGTTTCATTGAAATAACCTTGCGTAATGATTTGCAGATGGTTTTCATTGAAAGAAATCCATCAAGATGAAATAAAGTATTGGAAGAGAGAAATTCCTCGGCTAATGTGTGAAATGAAAAAGTATCTACCTCCAACATTTTTCAATGCACAAGAACACTACTTGATACACCAAGTTGAGGAGATTGAAATGTGTGGACCAGTACACACAAGGTCAATCTGGATGGTCGAGAGGCACTTGAAATCCTTGAAGGATTTGGTTAGACAAAAAGCACGACCTGAGGGTTCTATGGTGGAGAGATATGTGGTATATCAATCCATGGTGTATATTAGTCATTATCTTCCTATATTAGCTGAGCCAGCCATGAAGGCGGTGGATTGCATTTGGGATGTGAACTCCATCAAAAAATTTGAAGTGGAGAACCTGTTGGGAAAAGGTAGAATGAAGAAAGTGAGAGGTAAAAGATTTATTATGTATAATACATATAATGTTTCATTTTTTTACATCATGTATATGATCATTATATTAATTTAGGTCTTATTCTTTCATATTTTATTAATTAATATAATTTACCATGGTTATAAGTAATATTTATTAATATTGGTGAATTATTGTTTTTTTATTCAGGTGCTCAAGATTATGAGGCACTACTTTTATACATTGCAAACAATCTTGAGTGGATGAGTGAATGGATTGAAACATGTAAAGCATGTAACGACGGTAGGTTATCATGGAAACTACTGTCTGAATTGATTAGAGAAGCGTATCGTAGTCACAGATGGAAACGCTACGGACAGGGAAATCGATTTAGCATATGGTTTGAAAGATAGAAAGGTAAGCAATTAATTCAACTATTTTATTCATTACTTATTTTATACTATATTTATAATGTGACAACAAGTTTGATTTTTCAGTTAATTTTCATGCCATGTAAATTATATGATTAATTTTTAATTGAGAATGCATCTTTTTCATGTTTGGCATATTGCAGTTGAAACACCACAAGGCTATATGGTGCAATGGTCGTAAATTTCGCGTTAAACAGTTGGATGATAACAGGAAAAATTCTGATAGTGGGATAACTGCAGTATTCCAGGTCACTAATGTTTCCTCCAGGAGTGACAGACATCCTCGAGAATCTAAAAATAGATATTATGGGTTCTTAGATGATATAGTTGAGTGTGACTTTAATTTCTTCAAAATAGTTTTGTTCAACGTCAAATGGTATAGGCTATGAATGAATGTAAGTGATGCTGATAGAACACTTATTCAACATGAAAATGGATTTCCAATGGTTAAAACATCGCAATTTGAAGCAAGAAAATATCGCTATGTTTTTCCAAGCCAATGCGAACAAGTCTTTTACTCAGAGGTTCCAAGTGAGAACGAATGGTCATTTGCTATTAGATATGATCCAAGAGGAAGGCCAGTAGAGTATACTGTAGAGGAAGAAGATGATATTGATCAAGAAGAAGATGATGTAGTGGCAGGTGAGCAGGAAGATGCATTGACAGACGAAGAATATATCTTAGAAGATGAACCAGGCATAGGAGATGAGGCAACAATTATCGATGATGATATCGATGAGGATATTATTGAAAATGAAATAATTGATGATGATGATGATGACATGGTCAATCATTTCAACACCGTTTCTGAATCAGATGTTGATATAGATGTTGATTAGTTGGATGAAGATCAAGAAGATACAGAAGAAGAATATTGATACAGATGTTATGTTCGAGTATGAGCTGGTATGTTATAACTTTATATTTTAATATGTAGGAATTATTGTCTTTAAATAATTTACTAATTATGTGGGTTTGTTGCATGTTGTTTATTATTTCAAACCAATAAATAATAGCCTTACTATTGTTTATTATTTTGCAGGATTCATTTGATTCTATGGTCAGGTCTCTGAAAAACCAATTAAATGCTTAAATAGTCAAGATCTGGAAGACAGGCTTTATCCCCACCATAAATTGCTGAAAAACCAGCCTTCAGTTCAGCTTGTTGTGCTCAAGACGAGGGTGGATTTGCATGATTAGTTGAATGAAAATGAATCAGATATTCGGGATGTTTTTGAGGGAAGATCCATAAGCCCCATAGATGAAGATCCCATTGTTGCAGAATTTCTGTCTGCGTTGAAGCACAAGTATAGTGTTGTATCGGAATACAAATCAGAGGACAACTATACCAAGTCTAAATCAACTGAATCTAGTTCTAGTGCTCTTGAACTTACCGAATTAAAGCTAGAAGCAGGATTTACAATCTCTAATGGGAACGGGTATGGTAGTTCCAATATTGGATTGGATGTCTGGAGCTCTGCAATAGGCACTGGACTTGATCGTAATGAACCCCAACTTCAATGTGATGAAAATATGGACTTTGATGATTAGGAAAACAAGCCAGAGCATTTTGGCAATATTGAAGAAACTGAAGAGGTTTCTTGTGATTGATTGAATCAACTCAGCCATAAGACATCTACTATAGGCTGGTTTGTATCAGAAGGAGAATCAGTTTTGCTTTCCCATGATGATGGATGCTTCTCTTTTCACGATATAGCAAATTCAGAGGTGTGGAGGTTTTAATTATTGTACTTAATTTTGGGGTTTATGGGTGTTATAATTTATACATTTTGGTATTTTCTATTAGAAATAGGGAAAATCCTAGGGGTTAGATTATTCTCATGGTTTAAATTTCTATATTTGAAATAAAATTCACCAATTTCTATTTAAAAAAATGATTTGCCTAAATATTTGATGTCGTTTAAATAGGATGTAGTTCATTTCAAAAAATGTTGAAATTTTCTAGAAACTATGATTGGGATTTCAAGAATATTTATGCACTCTTTAAATTTTCCCTTAACATAAAGGGCAGTTGATCTATGAGTAATACTCAATATTGTTTTTTTCCAATCTCCAGGAGAAGGCTGAATATAAAGCTCCATATGGGCTTACCGCAAACATGTGGGGTGATTTCTGGTTGATCAGAGCAGCTGGTTCAGATGGTCGCTCTGGTAAATATGTTGTGGCAGCATATGCAGGTTGTACATTGGACTCAGGTTTCTGTTCATGGGACTTTTATAATAAAGAAATTATGGCATTCCATACTGAATCAGAGGCCTTCATTTCAAGGTCCAGTACCATCTCTCCAGTTTTGGCAGAGAGGGATGTCTCGAGGAGAAATTTTGGATTTGCAAGTGTTGTGCCAGAGAATCAACATTGGTGG
Source organism: Pinus albicaulis (assembly GCA_034641835.2). Lineage (NCBI taxonomy): Eukaryota > Viridiplantae > Streptophyta > Pinopsida > Pinales > Pinaceae > Pinus > Pinus albicaulis. The sequence goes on from CM076570.1 coordinate 1,479,918,921, forward strand.
TACATGCCATGTGGGCCTCTTATGGTATCTACTACCAGTGCCCAAAAGACAGTTAATATTTATGATATTCGTGATGGAGATCCTGTGATTTCAATGTGTTTGTTTTGAAAGTTTAGGTTTCATAGTAAATCATCAATGGGCTATGAAATAAGGCACATTGAAATCTTGGATACATGTTTCATGCCAAAATCAATTGTATATTCCATAAATACACAATCTTGGACCACTCTGTATAAATCTGCTTCTCATACAATATTACATCTCCCTCATTATACAAGTGGTGTTCTTACATGCATAGCAAAGGCATTGTTTTGGCAATCATTTTATAAGTCACTAGAGATTGTGGGTACAAGGATCTAGGGTTTCCACATGAAACTGTGTTTCCCGGAGACTCACTCTACCTGTCCTTAAATTTGTAAACATAGTAGTATGCCAATGCTTCTTTCATTTTGTATGCATAAGATGATTTTTTGTCAAAGTCCATAATTGTTTTTAAGTTTTATCCATCCCATTTTTGTTGTGAATGCACAGGTTTTTGGCTCAACACATATCTATTATATCTTTGTACTTTTCCTTTACTAACTATTTGAAATTTCTAGTTATATTTAGAGGTGTCTTTTAAGGGATGAGGGGAATTACTTGGATTTAGTGCTGCCCACTCTCAATAGAGGCTTGCAGTAAACTATGACACATTGTGATGTATATCAGTGGTAGTTGGGGCAGCAAAAAAATTAGTGTCATGCTTCAGTATATTTATTCTTCTTGGAAAGCTTTCAGCTGACAAAAAAAAGGGAATGAAACACACAAAGAGTCCCCTTCCTTTTATTGGACCACCTGCTTTCTTTTTATGAGAGCATCTCCAGGCTAAAGTTACTAGAAGTGGTCAAAAGTGAGTTTGGTTAGTTGGAAAAGTCCAACTATTCTTAGCCCTCAACAATGTTTAAATACTTCATAGGCATGTTAATCCCTCCTAGACTGTGTTGCGTAAGTGGGTTTTGTAGAATTTTATGCACTTATGGTTAGAATAAAATTTTGAAATTTGATGTAATTAGGATTATATTCAAATGCTGGCCAAATTGGTAAAATTGATACTTAGCCATAGCTGAAAGGCACTAATATGCAGTGGAGTCATTCTATGAAATGATTCAATTTGGCATGTGAATCTCACATCTAAGGTCCATTAAAATCCCATGGATGGAGACTGATCAGGATTCAACATTGCTGTTACTATTAGTGGAGTTGGGTATGGCACAAGTACAATAAAAATACTGGCAACAATAGTAACATCATAGATTCAGAATCTTAATCTCTATATTAAATGAGCATTGGAATGTAACTTGATTTCTGTAAAATCTGTAACAGGTTTGTCCTAAATCAGACCTGAAATTCTCACTTGTAAATATGTTTGAGGCTTGAGGTTGTATGACACTGCAACAATTGACTTGTTGAATACATGATGACATTAGGTCATTGTGAAACTGAATATATGCTACTTCGGTATGAAGATTGATTGCACAAACTGTGTTTTCTAAATAATGTTTCCAATGAAACCTGAAATGGCTCTTGTTACACTGAAAACATCTGTCATATTTAATCTACTATCAATTTGAGTGACAAGGGTAGCTAAACCACATGAAAATGCTCCGAAGATGTTACATATGCATGGAAGCTATGGAAATTTAGCCCCTCACTATGTTATCTGATGTAGGGGCATTATGCCTAAGACAAATTTTGTACATAAATAAATGTAAAGGGGGGTCTCATGTTTTATTTCCCTATGAAATTATCCATAGTTGAGCTAATTTAGTTAATTTGTAGAGAAAATGTAACTGCTCGAATGATTAATGGGAAACTAAAGAGATAGTCAGTTTCAGAAGTTAAGCTAATTCTAGGAGTCCGTCTCTGTCTGTCAGAGCGTTAGTCTCAGAGTTAGGAATTTGAAGAGTTTGTGAGTCATCGAGAAATTTGAATCGATTCATTGTAATTGATATAAAAATAAACCTCCATGACAGAGTCAATAGACCTGCACAGAAGACCTGCAAAGAGAACTGCATAGAGCTGCATAGGGAAGAGGAGGCCATTGTATCGAATCTCTGGCCGAGGACCAGGAGACTGTAAGAAATTTCATTTATATAAGGAATTTGTTAGTATTATATGTGTGTTTATTGAGTAAGTTTTTTGTGTGTGAATATATGTACACATCTTGGTGAAATATAATTGAAATCCCATGGTAATTAAGAAACATTGTGATGAGGTTATGTGCATATAGACTGGTTGAGTTCTCGGTGGAACACGAGCTAATGACTCAGGACTTATGAGCATTGGTGAATTCCACAGATAACTGTGTCAAACAGTTGGGGAATTTCTCTATAATAAGTTGTGTGAACAGACGGTGAATTAGGTTAATGACATTCCCATGCGCCTGTGGTAGAGCAAGGAGATGCTGTGCTCGAACGTCCGTGAGCTAGGTAAAACCTCGTATTGAGTGTTGTGAATGTGTAGGCAATTGAATGAACCAAGGACCGGTGTATCGATTTGCAGAGTTGATACTAACCTTGTCAGAACCATAAGATATAAATCGTGGCACATGTAATGCATTGTGTCTCCTCGAAATGGTCGTGCCCAAGTTCGTTTGGTATGGCTGCGCGAAGGATGAAAAATGAGGCAGAGTTCAATGGCAGTAAGGTATTGGTAAGTGGATGGAACCTGGAGTAAGAGTAGTCGGAACCTTGAGGATCGCACAATAAAGACGGGTTTCCGGCATATCGCACCGCCTTTGTACGGTAAGTGGTATTCCCCATTTGGACATGATCAATGTCATAGGCCAACACGCGGCCTTGAGCGGTTTTGAAAACCCACTCTCATCGCAAGTTAATGATCGTGCAACTAACTCGCACGATATCCAGTTGGATCATTGGATTATCAAGGCCAGAGTGACGTATTATCCACTGTTGGATGTGGAAAGGCCGCTAGCACTAGGTCTCATGCGTATATACGTCGACTATTGTTGTCCTAACAAAGGTTCAACGGAGGTATGTGCGGTTGTTTGAATTGACAAAAGTTTATTCATATTTATGTGTCCAAGCCTCATATGAAGTCCCAGTTATAAAGTGAAAGCCATCACTAAAGGTTAGCGGGGTCCAATCTTATTATATGATTGTTTATAGTCGAAGCGCTGCGGGGTGGTTTATTATATTAATATTTCACGGTCGAATTATGTTCATAACAATTGGAACACCCACAATGCATAAAAGATATTGGATATTTACTATCATGTTTTAAAGTTTCATTTTTTTTTAAATTGAACCTACCATCGGTATACTGGTGCTTTGTAAGTGTCACTCTTCTGACGTTTTGAACGATTTCTATTTTCGTCGGTCTTGTGACATCTGTCGATATTGTGACAGTTCTTCCTAGCATCTGTATTGCGACGCTTTTGGAAAGTGTCGGTATTGCGATGCTTCTGGAAAGCGTCGGTCTTGCGACACTTTTGCAATGCGTCAGTCTTGTGACACTTTTGTACGGCGTTGGAATTGCGACATTTTAGAAATGTCGGAAGAGCAACAATATAAAAACGTCAGAAGAGCGACGTTCAGAACGTCAGACCATATTTCGTTGGAATTGCGACAGTTTACAAACGTCGGAAGAGCAACGGTTTGGGAAACATTGGAAGAGCGATGCTTGTTTGGAAGCGACGGAAAAAGTGTCGGTATTGCGACACTTTGTCAAGGCGTCGGAATTGCGACGTAATGGTGAACCATGTTTGTCCGTCCTCGAACTGTCGCTCTTGCGACAAATATGTGTCGGAATAGTGACGAAGTGGCCATCAGAAATTGGGACAAATTTTCTAGTGTATCCCTCATGATTTCCATTTTTATCAGCTTGTTTCTGCTAGATGAGCCTTGGTTTTCTCATTTTTTCGTCACCGTGTGCCTGGCCGATCTTACACTTTCACTTGGTTTTTTTACCCTTTCCTAAGGAATTGATGTGATAAGTGGTCTTATTAGCCAACCTCTTGACTTTTGCATTTTTTGAGCAGTTCCATCATGACTGGAACTAGTTGCTACCCTTTATACCACTTGTTTTTCCAAGATGAGTCCTCTTTCAACTCTTTTTAGACTCCTAAAACGTGAAAATATTTCTGAGAACTTGTATTTTTGAACTCGTTAAAGTGAGTGAAAAGACGTTTATTCAATACAATTTTAACCCTTTTCCATATTGAGATAGACAATTCAAAAAAAATGAATACCTTATTCGAGCATGGCTAAGAGGTTATCTTGACTATTTTTTTCTACATTTTTAGACTCAAAAGACTATTTACAAAAAGGAACCTTTGGATTTTTTTTTTTTTTGCCTCTTTTTCAAACTCTCTAAACATGAAAAAGGAGTTGAGTTAGACCTTCATTGGACTCATAAAATTATCAAACAATGATGGACTCATCGAACATGACAGGGCCAAACCACTCCTTCTCCGGGCTCACCCTAGTCAAAGTTATTTCTCTGCTCCAGTAGTATTGGTGCACAAGAAGGATGGATATGAAGGATGTGTCTCGATTATAGGGAGCTCAACAAACTTATTATTAAAGATAGATTTCCCATTCCTATCATTGATGAATTTTTGGATGAAATATATGGATAAATTTACTTCACCAACATGGATCTTCATTCAACATATCATCAAATTAGAATGAAGACTGAAGACGTTCTAGAAACGACATTCAAAACTCATGAGGATCATTATGCATTTTTGGTCATGCCTTTTGGCCTTAATAATGCACCTTCCACATTTCAAAGTTTGATGAATTCCATTTTCAAAACCTTCCTTAGAAAAATTGTATTAGTAGTTTTTTATGATATACTAATTTACAACAAGCCTTGGAAGGATCATGTTCAACATGTTGACAAGGTGCTCAAACTATTGGAGGAGAAAAAATTATATGCAAATACCTCCAAATGTTTCTTTGGAGCTGTATAGGAGGTGGAATATTTTGGTCATATTGTATCTCATGATGGTGTTAAGGTAGACCCTAAAAAAAATAAAACCATTAGGTAGTGGAAAATACCCACAACCATAAAGCATATATGAGGATCTCTCAGGTTAACAGGGTATTATCGCAAGTTTGTTAAGAATTATGGGAGAATAGTAGCACCTCTAACAACATTACTGAAGAAAGATGCATTTTCTTGGACTTCATAAGCAATTAAGGCCTTTGAACATATTAAAGAGGCAATGTGCCAAGCACCGGTCTTAGCTACGCCAAAGTACTTCACAAAAACATTTATTGTGGAATGTGATGCCTCCATAAATGGAATTGGTGTTGTTTTAAAGCAAGAAGGAAGATCCATTTCTTTTGAAAGCCATCTAATCAGAGGAAAGTATTTACAAAAAACTATTTATCATAAGGAAATGTTGGCAATACTACATGCACTTAAGCAATGGAGACCTTACCTAATGGGAAGACACTTCAAGGTAAAAACGAAACATGATAGTCTTAAATAATTTTTAGAGAAAGATTATCTTCAGAAGAGAAGAAAAAATGGGTCACAAAGATGTTGGGTTATTGTGTATGTGTGTTTGGCGCACGAATGTAGCAAATCACACTTGCTTAAGAGGAGTGGTTTTTTCTCTTAAGTTCTTGGTCACAGGCAGAAAATCAAGGGAGTCAAGCAAGTTAGTGAACATGCTAAGAAATAAAAATACCAAATAGTGGACTAGCATGCATATTCAAAAAGAAAAACTAAACTAAAACACATAATAAAAAAGCTCTAAATGGAGTCAAACAACTTCAATAATCCAAATGATGGCGCTTATGTCCCCTCTTATTGAGTGCTGATAGGAATAAAGGATGAAACGTTTACCCACTTGCCAAGGGGCCCTTAGAACTAGGGAGTTCTAAGACCCAATGCAAGGATGGCTTTAATTCTGAGCTACCTTAGTGCGAAGTCCCTCTCCCTACTCCGGTGGACTAGAGTTGTTGGGTGGCCAAAAAATAAGTCCCCTCTATCTCTGCTCCGGATCACACACTGCTGGATTTCTTGGGGAAATTCTAGCCAACATAACATTTTGTTCTCCCATTTTTCATCTCTTGGTTGCTTTTTATAGGAGAATTCAAACTCTCCTTCCCTCTCTTGGTACATTGATGGATAATGACCCAAGAGAGGAGGATGATTCCATTGTGTGCTCTCTTGAGGTCCTATGGAGGCTTGGGGGGCTGTCCTTAGGCAGCCTCAAGTGTGGTATCAATTTCTTGGAGTGTGCTTTGTGGTCTCGGAAAGTGACTTCCGCCACTCTCAGGTCCGTGCGACTTTTTGGGGAAAAGCCGAACAAAGGCGCACTTATCAAAGAAAAATGTGCGCAAAGGGGCATTTTGATGGTTTCTTAAGTGTACAATTTCATTTTTATTTTAAATCTTAGATATTTTTAAATAATTCAGGTTCTCTAATCTGCCTCAGCCCTGTAAATCCTTCTGCCTGATATTTAATAATATCATCTTTGATTGTCTAATTTTCCAGTGATAACAGTTTCCCCCTAATGCGTGAGGTCTAGGAAGAACTGTATAGATGAAATACATTATAATTTATTTTTTGTATACTGTGAGGAGAGAGAGAGACCTACGTGGGAGTTGGAGACACCCTGCACTGAGTCGAAGAGCGACCATGTCCTGTGGGAACCCTGCAAGCAATGGTATAATACAATATATACAAGTTTCCTACGAGGCAAGAATGTCCCATGTCGTGATGCTTTGGCTAGCTAAAAAAATATATTTGACAGATACAGATTATGTCTGTTACTAAAATGGTAGTGATTTGCTGGTTGATGATGATGATTGTTGACGCCCTCAGGGGAATGTTTTCTTTGATAATAGGTGGAATGTGGTACCCACATGCGTAAGCTTGGCATGACATATAAATGCACATTGTACACATGGGTGTATTACTGGGACCTTCCCATGTAAGCATGAATGAAAGTGTTACTTATAAAGGCACGGGTCTTCGACAAATTTGATCAAAGTGTAATGGTTGTAAGGTATGATACCATCTTGACATGAAAGCTTGTGTTGTAGTAAAATTTCAGGAGGATCGATGACATCTGTGGGCAATGATGTCTCCCACAATACCACCCAAGGATGTCCCTTTAGTGGTGAGGGGTGATCCAAGGTACCGCTTCCTTTTTGGAAAATGGATTTGATGTTGACAAAAAGGAAGCCTCAACTGAACGAGAGAGTTGTTGATGCAAGGAATCAGGATCCTAGATGTGATAGGTTTAACATAGGCATTATGGCAAGGGGTGACTAAAAACTGATGATGGGGATTCAGTGGCCCAAGGTCAGAGTATAAAAAGTAGCTTGGAAGCAGTCATAACTATTTCTGATGGGGAAATCCCTGGAGTCGGTGGGATGTCTAGCGTGGGTATATATTGGTTATGAATGTCATGGTGGCTTATGCGCAAAGGGTGTGATACTCTAACCAAGGGTGACTAGGGACTGCTGCCATGGGGGAAAAATTGATGGCTGAATGGGGGACATAGTGCACCGTTTGTGGTCTTTGTACACTTACCAAAATAATGAAATAATAGGGTTTGGTTTGTACAAAACAAAGAGACGGGTGCCCCAAAACAGGAAAGTGTTCACTCACTGATGATTTGAGGAAGGTGTTTTGCTGAGGGTGGGGGCCCCATTTTTTGGTCTCATGTGTGGGGTTGATGAAGCAGATGGAAAATGTCACAGATGGGCTATGCTGATGGAGGTATGGTAGGCCAAATGCAAGGTGTGGAAGTGCACTTTCGATTTGATTTCAAAAACTTGGTAGTCCGGGAAAGGGGTTTTATTTCGATATAGTAAAACTTGACATGATGCATGGGGAGTGAAACGGACATGAGGTGCTTCATAGACTAAAGTGGTATGGCAATGGCATCATTATTTTTGTGATATATGGTCTACTATGGGTGATGGGTGCCATGGAGGGGAGGCTCTACCGACGAACGAGGATGTTTATCTTGTGTAAGGTGGGGTGATGATAAACATGTTCGGACGCTTGAAACCTATGGTTGATTTCTTATGGAGAAATAATGTCAGGATATGAAGAGTTCTTCTGGGACTCTATCATGCTGAGGGTAGAATGATACCTGCTCTAGAAATTTCAGGGGATGGAGCAATGTATGGTTTTCACAATACCTACAAAAACATACCCCAAGTGAAAACATCTTCTTTACTCAAATATTATTGAAATACATGTGCTTTAAAAAGAAGATGAGAGAGGGAATACCTGTCGGCACTCAAAAATTACTTTTTCGGAGGTGTAAATGTGTGGCACCTCCTTTGGGCATTATGAAGTGTTGATCACAGTGTTACAGATTACTGTTTCCTAGGTGACCTTGGGCAAAAGACTCGATCAAACTATTTGCAGTAATCGACGTGCGTGGTAACTCAAGATGATGAGGCAACAAAGTTCCCCTGTCCTTGGTAGGTATATGGTAGCTTGGGGGGAGGAGGGACAAATGGCTATCTTTTTGGTGACTTCTCTTCCTCCTGTAGGTATAGAATGACGCGAGGTTCATCTCTAGTTGACTGGGTGGAGGGATGCTCTTGATAGTATTTCTCAATGGCATGTAAGGCATCCCTATATCGTGGGATATCTAGGCAATGATGGGTAGGGTGTCCATAATTGCTGCAGATAGCACATGCATGATTTGTGCGCAATGTTTTTCCTTGAATTTTGGTGGCAGGTTCCTTTTTATGGGAACTTGTTGCCGCGATGTCTATTGCATAGCTAAGGAGCGATTTTAATTCATCCAGCTTTGGGCAGATGTGGGTAGGGTGGCCTACTATGTCACATATGGGGCATTGTGGTGATTCCTATAGCATGGTGGGATTCTCCACCTTATTTCCTCTTCTATTGGTTTTATTAGTCATAACCATCGGCTTTGCGATGGGAATTTCATTTGAAGGGATGTTTGCGATAGTCTCCTGAATGGTTGGGGCCTGCTCAAGATTGAGAGGGATTAACCCTGTAGAGGTGATGTGTGCGACTCCCATTGTGGTAGGTGGGACTAGGTACCAAACTGGTATTGCAAATGATAAGTTTGGTAATACCACCATGGCTATGACCTGTTGCGACAAAAAACCAGTTGGGGGGAAGAGGAAAGGAGTTTGGGAGGCGGCGTAGGCTAGAGAGGCTGCCGTGGCCGAGGAATTAGTGTCATTACTGCTCATCTCTGTGTCTTGACTAGCTTCAGTGCTTGATGAGGACATCATACACACCGGGGCCCTTGTGACATCAGATGATGACTCAGGTATGACAGGGGGATCTCCTAGGAATGACCCTAGGATGGACGACAACTTAAACTAGTCAGGACCATATTCTTGGTACCTTGTAATCATCTTGGTGGATGTGTCTACATAGGGTAGAATGACATCGGTATTTGTTAGGGGTCACTTTTCAATGTGTGTCTACTGGTCGACAGTAATGATGCGGTCCTCATGGCATACATATAACTTTGGCTAAGGAGTATATTATAATCTAGTTGGGCATCCAAGACTTCAATGTCTATAAGGACCGTCTTGCCTGCTAAGTAGACTGAGACATTTTGGTAGAGACCGATGGGGGCTGAAGGGCATCCATTGTATGCTCTAAGCGTGATGTCTGATGGCTTTAGATCGGGAGACCCTAACTTTTGCCAGACGTTCTTTGAAATGATGCATGTGGATACACCCTCGTCAATTATACATCGGTGGATGGTGATTTTTTGAACTGACACCAGTATCTAAAAGGCAACCATCGAGGCAAGCCTAGGGGTGGCTTTATCTAAATCAAAAGCCATTAGGCATGAATCGAGAGGGTCGATGGCACCTAATGAGGAAAGTAAGGCTTTCCTTTCCTTTGGGCATGATTGCAATACCTTCAACGCTAACATAGCGGTGGGAGATTGAGCTAAATCATCCACAATGCTATAGTTATGGGCTGCTTTGGAATGGTTTCCTACCCGCCTAGTCGGTCCCTTAGCCATTTTTGCCAAAGGTTCAATACGCATCTTTGATATGGTCAAAGGTGTTGTTGGTGCACTTGTAATAGCCCTTGACAAATTGGTGTCTGGTGGGGTATCGTAACTTCGGTTCTATGTCTGAAAAAACATTTCTTCACTAGTCATGTAGATTTCATGGCTATTCTTTCGAGAATCATTGGGAGTTTTTTTGTTGTTGCTGAGTGCTAACTGTCCCTTGATGGGGGAAAGGCTCCTGCATAACTACTATCTGCTGGGAGGATCCCCCTTGTCTATGGTTACCTTGAAGTTTCTTTAGCTTAGGGAGGCCGGGGCAGTGGTGAGTGTAATGACCGTACTCACCACAAATTGAACAAGAGTGGTTTGTCTGAATATTTTCCCTCTTGTTCTGCCTTTGGGGGTTACTTGGTTCCTGGTTTTGATTTTAGTTGGAGTTGCCTCCAACTTGAGATCGCGAAGGGTGTTTTTGATTGTTACCTCCCTGTCCAGTATTTCCTTTAGGCTTGTTTGTTCTTTTCTTCTTAGCCGTGTTGGGAGGAAAATTTGGATTCTCCTAATTGTATGGTTGGCGCGGTTGGGCTTGGGAAGGTTGCACAAAGTTCACATGTGCATTATTATGCATCGGTGGGTTTTGTGCTGGGGAATAGGCATATTGTGGTCCTTGTCCCTAGTTTATAAATGGATGTTGGTGGGGAGCTCTTCTGTCACCATGTATAGCTGTGTACTGGGTCCCCTAAGCCAGACGATAGGGTCCTCCCTACTGATGGTGGTACGATGACACCCTACTACTCAAATTTTGCGGAGGCGCAGGATGACTTTGGTATTCGGGTTGTGGTATGTTCTAGGTAGAATCATATGCATAACCGGGGTATGGAACGCTACTGCTTAGTTGATTTTGGGTCAATGACCCAATTAAACCATTTGTGGAGTTCAAAACGTCTGAAAATTATTTGTAAGTTTGCAGATGTGGGGCGTTAGGAAGGATATTGTAAATATACCCTGACTGTGTATAGATCAGCTCAAGATGTTGGGCCTTACTGATGGCATCCTCTTTGGATATGGAATTTTTTTGTGCCACATACTTTGAAATATCTACAGTGAGAGATTTGAGGAACAAGTCTAATAGAACTTGATCGTCAAGTTTTGCTTTGCACAAACTACGACATCGTCTCCATTCATGGAGATGGTCCGAGATATGGACGGTGGGTGTTTGCCTAAATTGGGTCAGTAATTCCATTCTAGAATCGTGGTGGATGGGTAGCTGAAAATAGGTCAGGAACGTAGCAAAGAGTGTGTTAAAGGTTCCATGTATAGCAGAGGGCTGCTCCACATACCATTTCGCGGCTATTCCGGTTAGGGTGCGTTGAAATAGTCTTAGTCGAATAGTATCGTCAATGATGTTGTTCGACGAACACCATATTTGCGCTATAAATTCATAAAACCAAGGAAATTTACCATGTTATTGACCCATTGTATTGAGCGCTGGATTATCTATTTGATCCCGTACAGGAATACCATCGAAAGTTGTGTGGTTTTGGCTCATGGTATTGATAAAGGCTAAACCTATATAAGGAGAAGAGAATAATAGTGCAATGTGTGCATATGTATGGGTTTTAATAAATAATTCACTCTGAAGTATATCTGCATGGAATGGCTAACAGTTTGTTGATCTGAATTAATAATGCACCTATGAAGAAAATGATGAAGAGGGATCTCTAGATCTGAAATGACTATGTATCTTCTAGATCTGTTTATGGAATGTTTAGATCTGAGATGAGGAAAAATATTTTCTGAAGTGAAGGGTAAGATCTGAGCTATATATCTGTTCTAAATAATTGTGCTGCCCTACAATGTTTGAAGATCTATACGCAGGTTCATGGTAGAGAAAGCGCGTATATACGCGGGTTTTCTTCAGCAAAAGCGCGTATGGTATGTTAAATCAGTTTTGAAATATGTGCAGATGTATACGCAGGTTTGTTTATGTGAAAGCGTGTATACACGCAGGTTCAGTGAAGTAAAAGCACGTATGGAATCTAGGGTTTTGCTGAAGTATGTGGAATGAAATGTCTGATTTGTTCTACTATTTTACTGCTATCTGTCAAAGATGTATTCATACTGATCTGGGTTGTTTGAATGATGATTATGCTGTTGATTAAGTTGATTGAAGATCAAGTTGTTGATTGATTGATTGATGATTCAATGAATGAATTGATGGGTTATAAGTTTCAGTTTGATGTATGATTGAGCTTAAATGTGTGGAGTGGGTCCAGTCTGAAAATCTGATGAAAAGTGGCCTACAAGATGTGTTGTGTGGAAGTTGTTGGATCTAATATGAAAATTGATGAAACGTGGTCCGCAATGGTGCTGAGGGTCGAAGCCTTCAGTGAGGGGGTTGTAGCTCCCTTCCAGTGGTAGCTGGTAAACGAGAGCAGGGGGTAGTAGCTCCCTTCCAGGAGAGGATGGTAAACAAGAATAGTGGGTAGTAGCTCCCTTCCAGGAGAGGCTGGTAAACGAGAGAAGGTTGTAGCCTTTTGCAGGTGGGTGCCTACATGCTGGTATGAGTCTGCGCCAGTACATGGTTGTAAGATGTTTTCTTTATAATAAAATATTGAAGACTGAGACGACGACAGTGGTGGTTTTCTCCTGAATTGGGTTTCCACCTTAAATCCTGGTGTTCATGTGTGTTGCTTATGTGTGATGATTTATTCTATTCTTACTGCACATGTTTATTTCTTACTAAACATCTAATGAATGAATGATGCAATGATCTAAGTAAAGAGTTATCTGCATAATGAGATCTCTGGTAATACGCAAGTTTCATTAAGGATATCTACGTGTATATGCGACTTGGGTTCAGTAAAGTAGCGTATGGGTTTTAGAGAAAGAAAAACTAAAATTTTTTCAATCTGCACTAAATACTGATTCACCCCCCCTCTCAGTATTTTTTCCCAACACAAGGTGAGGTGATGATAAACATGGTCGGATGTGTGGAACCTATGGACGATTTCTGATGGAGAAATGATTTCAGGACATGAAGAGTTTTTTTTTTTTTTTGGGACTCTATCATGGTGGGGGTAGAATGATACCTACTCTATAACTTCCAGTGGATGGAGTTGTGGATGGTTTGCATACCACCTGAGAAAAAAACTACCCCAAGTGAAATCATCTTCTTTATCCAAATATTATTGAAAGACATGTGCTTTAAAAATAAGATGAGAGAGGGCGAAATTTTATTTTTTCAGGGGTTGAATGTGTGGCACCGCCTTTGGGCAATATGGAGTGCTAATCACAGTGCTACTTTCGGTCCGATGATTGGGCCTTCTAAGCTCTTGTTATGGTCCTCCAAAGTTTTTGAAAAGGGTGATATATACGTGAATATTGCTCAATTTAATTCATTTGTGTCTGTTGTGTATTGAGAGGTCAGAGGCTTCTGTGGAGCATTTCTTGCCGTTGCAATCAGCTTGAGCACCCGAGATTAGCAATTTTATGGACAAGTAAACTCCATGACATCTTTCATTTTATTTTTTTTCAGTCTGGGGTGCCGAGGTCCATACAATACTGGTTTGCATGGATTATGAGCCAGTTTTACCCTAGATTTCACGGGTGATCAGGGTATTGGTGTGCCTTTTTCCTGCAAAACAAAAATTTTGCGCGGAGAAGGCACACCTGCCCAAATTTTGGGTGTGCCTTTTGCACCCTTGTAAGAGGGACATGCACACCTTCCTCGCGCATGTATAAGGGATAGGCGCGTGAAAAACCGAGGAAAATTTTGTGAAAATTTAGCCTATTTTTTGGTGTTTTTATGTTGATGATGTGCTCTTGTTTTGATGACAAGATGTTGTGGAGGGAGCAGGAATGGCCCGAGCTCTGCACTTCTTTAGCTGCCAATGGTTAGGTGTGAAAACAGTTGGTGCGATGGGGTCTCCTTAAATTTGTGGAGAATGACCTTCTTCGATCACAAGATCGACTTCTGCGATACCTAATCCAACATTAGAACAAGTGGCGCAAGGTGTTTGTGCGAAGTGGGTGTGACCTCGCTGTCTGTCCTAAGATGAATATCTACTTTGTGATCGGGCTGCTGCCTCAGGGTGAGGCACTTCGATATCCACTTCCTTTTGGGAGGGTGGATTTTGAGCGGTTCCAGGTGTGTCATTGTGGTGGGGTGCTCCTTACGGAGGGGTGCATAGCTATTTCCATAGTGACATATTTGGCTAGATGGTGCACTTTGGCGACCATTATGTGGTTTTCAAGGTCATCTACTCCACATCAAGCATCGGGTCCGTAGGTTGGTGTCTTGCGCCAGCTGAGGGCCGGACAATTTTTCAACTTTGCCCATTTCTGCTATGATGGGATGCTGGCACAAATTTACAAGATCCGAGATGGATCAAAGCTATTTTCCTATGCCATCATTTTATGCAGCATTATGTATAAGAGGGTGGTGCTTCTGAGACCGGTGGTGGCGGTGCCTACTGGGGGGCCACGGGAGCATCGTATGAGGAGGTGGGCTCATGTGATGCCTCGAGGAGGTGGGGGTAGGGTGGAGCGTTACTGGAATGCCACCATGGAGGCTTGGTTTGAGGCCAACCCCCAGATATTTCTACCCTTCCCTTATGCAGGGATGGACTTTCAGGGGGATCCATACATGGGTATTCCTCCTGGATACGCTTGGGGGCTATCAGGTATGTCTTTGCATTTTCTTCATTTATTTGAGTATTTATGCTTATATGTGTATTTATGATGACACTGACATAGTTTTGGTTACACTTGTAGATGTTGGCAAGGTTGGTCGCCCTATGGCTCGGCTGTTTGGGCATGATCCTATTTGGAGACCTCGGGGAGCTCTTAGGGGGCTGGGAGGAGTTCTTGCACAGCCTCACGGTGGGGCACTCGGTGGTGTTTCTAGCCCTTTGGGGGAGGGAAGTAGCTCGACTGCAGTTGAGACTGCAGCTGAGCGAGCTCATGCTGATGCGACAGAGGCTCGTGTTGCTGAGCTAATCAGGTGGGTGTCAGTTCTGGAGGATGCTTGGTGTTGAGTGGACCGCTTGACCCAAGGGATGATGACTCATGGATTTTTAGATGAAATCGAGGATGTATGGCTGGAGACCTTGATGGCCCGGGAGAGGGGATATCAGCCAGTTTTACGTCAGGTGGTGGTCTCAGTATTGACGACGGCTCCAATGGTGGTACCAGGAGAAGTAGTGGGTCCAGGTGCCCTGCTTGGGGGAGCACCACCCTAGAGTCATTTTTTACATGGGGAAAGCACCCATTATGAGGATGCTTCCCTTATTTTTGATGACTTATATGTGTATCTTTTTGGGTTAACCGATGGGTCAGAGATACTATTTTTTGTACTCAGACACATATATTTTGATATATATATGAGAGATATTTTTTGTGGCTCTACATGGTGTGTCCCTTGTTTATGGATTATGTTATGTTTATGGATATCTATGTTTTTTATTTTTATGTATGATGGTTTATTCGAGATGCATTCTAGTTTAGAATATTTTTAGCTATGCGATCAACTGTTTCGTTTTGACTCCTTGGTACATGTGTGAATGTAATGTAGTAAAATTGTCTGCTTAATCTTTTTGCATTCAAATATTTTCTAAATAGATGTGAATCTCGTACCTCAAATGTTTATTTTAACTGTGACACTACTAACTAGGAATCGAGGTAGATATGCATATGGTGTATGCCCTAATGGAGGGCGTCGCTCATAAGTCCTATAACGATGTCATATTCTGCCTGATTTTTTGTTGCTCAACCGAGGCACACACCATTGGTGTAGAGTGGTGATCGATCAGGGTGATAGATAACCTAGGTAGCTGCTGCTAAACTTTGAGTCCATCTTGATGCTCCATCAGCAAATCTGAAGTAAGGGTCAGGTTGGTAATCCATTGTGACACTCGAGCGCATTTTGTAACAAGTATTTTGGTAAAAAATTTAAAGTGGTTGGTTTGTGTATGTTGACTCTAGGGTAGGGCCTTTTTGGCCCTTATGGGTATAATTTCTTGAGGTAAATGTCATTGATGGGGTTGTTGAGGCATGTCCTGTTCGGCTTAGTCAAGATGTATGCCCCCTTTAGGAGGCCATGTTTTATGATGTAGGGTCCTTTCCACAAGGTTTCTAACTTTCCTGGCCCCAGGGCTTATTTTGTGACATTGTAGCGGAGGAATAGCTCTCCCTCGATGAATGAGCAAGGGTTGATTCAGCGGTCGAACGATGATTTTACCCGTTTCTTGTGGGCTTTATTGTGTTGCAGTGACTTTCTTTAGTTTTCGTTGACAAGATCTAGTTGCACTACACGCTATTCTAGAGGTTGGGTATCATCGATCAGGTTGATGGTGGCATGTAAATTTGGGATCTCATGGAAATCAATGCAAAAGCGCAAGGAACCCTGACCTTTTGTGATAGGAATAAGGTGGGAATCTTGGGATGTGGGGGTGGCTGTAATCCTATTTCCGATATACAATAATACAAATCGTATGTGGTGTATCATGTTGTCGGCATTTTGTGGGGGAAGAATCTCCGTGATGGGATTTTTCGTGAGCGTAAGGTTGGGTCCCCTATTAGGATGGTCAATTTACTATTGGTGAACATTGTGCCTGGTGCAGAGGTGCCTGAATGTTTCCATTAGCGGGCATGCCTCTAGTTCATGGTTTTGGCCAGTGAAAATGGTACAGGGTACCACTGTGCGAAGTGAGTAGATTGTGTTGGAATCAACAATACTCTTCGACCCAAATATGGACGCTTGGAAAGGATCTATTGTAGAAGATGAGGTCTTCTACTTCCATTTCCGTGCCGTTGGCTTGGGTGTATATAACTCTTTGGGGGAGTGTATACTTAACATTTATCTTACTTCTCTTAGCTTGGGGAGATGCTCACATTTAATTGTATGATGAAAGTGTGAACAAATCCGTCAATAAGTGCGCATGAAATTGTCTTGGTTAGAGAGAGGTTTCTCTGGGAGAGAAGAGACTGCATGAAAACTGGTTGCGAGCTGCTTCAGTTCTCTGCACTGATTGACCCAGTGGCCAATTAGGTTGCATAGTCCGCATGTTATCCTAGGTTGTACCTGGGTCATGTTTGGTTGGTGCGCTGTCCTAGTTTTCGCATCACGCCGATGTGGGTGTGGGGTTGTTGGTCTAGGGATGATATAATTTCTATACTATTTGAGGAGATCATCCTCTTTCTTCTCTAATGTGTGCCATCATATCGATTAGAGGATGAAATTGTGGGATATAGGTACAATGTTGTCCACAATGATTTCCTTGACATACTAGGAAAAATATCCTATATATGGGGTGCCCATCATGCGTAGTTGATGGCCTGGAGGGGTACCAGTGTCGTAACGCTGCTAAATCAGGGCAAGTGGCAACCACATGATTGGGAATTTTACATAATGCACATGTTGGTCTTCTCTGTAGAGAATGGTTGGGGAAAACTACGAGTTCCCTGATTGGTCGGTTTTCATATGAAAGGAAGAGGATGGATCTGCTCATCACATCTTCTTGGGTTTTCGAGCTTTTTGTGGATTATGAGTATGTGACATCTTCTTGGGAGAAGAAAACTATGGCTGAGTGCAAACTAGCCAGTGCTAATCAAAATCGGGGGATATAGTGGTAATTTTCTAGAATGTGGTTGTCGGCACATAAAGGACATGTGAATTGCACTGCCCGCAAACCAACGTAGTAAACCTGTTCTATAGGATACCATCTGTGGATGAGTTATAGGGCTGCACATTCTTCAATGAAGTGACCACGTTCATCGCACAACGTGCAGCGTATGATAGGAGGGGGAAATATGAACAAGAGTCTTTCTGGTGACTGTCTTTCCTCCTGCAGGTATAGGATGGTGCGAGGTTCATCTCTAGATGACTGGGTGGAGGGATCCTCTTGATACGATCGCTCGATGGCATGTAAGGCACCTTATATCATGGGATTTCTGGGAAATGATGGGTATAGTTCCCATAATTACTGCAGATAGCACATGCGTGATTAGTATGCAATGATTTGCCTTTACTTTTGGTGGCTGGTTCCTTTTTACGGGAATGTGGTGTCGTGATGTCTGTCTCAGAGCTAAGGAGTGGTTTTAATTCATCCAACTCTGGGAAGATGTGGGTAGGGTGTCCTACTATGTCACATATGGTGCAACCTGGTGATTCTCGTCGCATGGAGGGAGTCTCCACCCTATTTCCTCTCTCAGTTTTATTAGTCGTAATCATCGGTTCTGTAATGGGAATTTCCTTTGCAGGGATGTTTTCGACAGTTTCCTAAATGGGTGGGGCCTCCTCGGGACTAAGGGGGTTTAACCCTGTGGTGGTGAGGTGTGCCTCCTGTCCCAGTAGGGGGAACGAGGTACCAAACTGGTATTGCAAAAAATATGTTCGGTAACGCCATTGTTGCCAAGACATGTTGGGATACAAAACCATATGGGGGGTAGAGGAAAGGGGTCTGGGAAGAGGCATAAGCTAGAGACGCTGTTGTGGTGAAGGAATCAGCATCATTACTGCTTGTGTCCATGTCTTGACTAGATTCAGTGCTTGATGTTGACATCATGCACATCGGACCCCCTGTGACATCAAGTGATTACTCAGGTATAACAAGTGGATCTCCTAGGAATGATCCTAGGATGGACGAATGTTTGAACTGGCCAGGGCCATCTTCTTGGTACCTTGAAGGCACGTCCGATGACGTGTCTACATAGGGTAGAATGACATCGGTATTTTATAGGGGCTGCTTTTTGCTATGCATCAATTTTTCTATAGTAACGATGCGGTCCTCATGGGGGAACATCATAGTTCGGAAGATGGAGGAGGGAATGGCTGACGTGGTGTACATATAACTTTGACCAAGGAGTATATTGTATTCCAAATTGGCATCCAAGACTTCAATGTCTATAAGGACCATCTTTCTGGCTAAGCAGACCAGGACATTTTGGTAGAGGCCGACAGGGGCCGAAGGGCGACCGTCATATGCTCTAAGCGTGATGTTTGATGGCTTTAGTTAGGGGGACCCTAATTTATGCCAAACTTTATTTGACTTGATTCATGTGGATGCACCTTTGTCAATGATACATTAGTGAATGGTAATTTTTTGGACTGACACTGGTATCTAAAAGGTGACCATTGAAGGAAGCCTAGGGTGGCTTTATCTAAATCAAAAGCCATTAGACGTGAATCGGCAGGGTCGATGGCACCTAACGCAGAAAGTAAGGCTTTCCACTACTTTGGGCATGACTGTAATACCTCCAAATCTGACATAGCGATGGGAGATTGAGCTAGATCATCCACAATTCTATAGTTATGAGCTGCTTTGGAATAGTTCCCTGCTTCCCTAGTTGATCCCTTAGCCATATTTGGAAAGGGTTCAATAGGAATCTTTGATATGGTCAAAGGTGTTGTTGGTGCACTGGTACTAGCCCCTAATGCATTGGTGTCTGGTGGGGTGTCGTAATTTTTATTCTGTGTTTGAAAAATAATTTCCTCACTAGTCATATATATTTCGTGGCTTTTTTTTCCGGAATTGTCGGGAGTTTGTTGATGTGTGCTAATTGTCGCTTGATGGGGGAAAGGTTCCTGCATGACTGTTGTCTGTTGGGAGGATCCCCCCTATCCATGGTTACTCTGTAGCTTCTTAAACTTAGGGTGATTGAGATAGTGGTGAGTGTAATGGCCGTACTCACCACAGATCTAACAAGAGTGGTTTGTTCGAAGAGGTGGCCTTTTGTTCTGCCTTTGGGAGTTGCTTGGCTCCTGGTTTTAATTTCGGTTGGAGTTTCCTCCAGCTTGAGATTGTTGAGGGCATTGTTGATTGTTGCCCCCCTGTCCAATATTTCCTTTAGGATTGCTTTTTCCTTTTTTCTTAACTTCACTAGGAGGATAGTTGGGATTTTCCTAGTTATATGGTTGGTGCGGTTGGTTTTGGGAGGGTTGCACGAAGTTCACCTGTGCATTATTCTGCATGGGCAAGTCTTGTGCTGGGGACTCATCATAATGAAATCCTTTTTTTGTAAATGGCTGTTGGGGGGGAGCTCTTACGTAAGAATATCTATCTGTGTATTGGGTCCCTTGAGCCAGAGGATAGGGTCCTCCATGCCGATGGTGATACGACGATGCTCTACTGGTCAAATTTTGCGGAGGCATGTGATGATTTTGGTAGCTGGGTTATGGTACGTTCTGGGTAGAATCATACGTGTAACCGGGGTATTGAACGTTGATACTTGGGTGACTTTGGGTTAATGACCCAATTAAACCGTCTTCAGAGCTCAATGTGCCTGGAGATTCTTTGTAAGTTTGCAGGCGCGACGCGTTTGGATGGGTATTGTAAATAATATACCTTGACTGTGTATAGATCAAATCGAGTTGTTAGGCCTTACTAATGGCATCCTCTTCAGATATGGGCTTTTGTTGCACCACATCTTTCGAAATCTCTGCAGTGAGAGTTTTCAAGAATAGATCTAACAGAACTCGATCGTCGAGTTTGGCTCTGCACAAACTATGATGCCACTACCATTCGTGAAGATGGTCTAAGATATGGATGGTCGAGGTTTTCCTAAAGTGGGTCAGTAATTCCATTCCGGAATTGTGGTGGATGGGTAATTGAAAATAGGTTAGGAACGCAATGGTGAGGGCGCTAAAGGTTCCATGTGTAGCATAGGGTTGCTTCACATACAATTTCCCTGCCACTCTGGCTAGAGTGTGTTGAAACAGTCTTAGTCGAATAGTATCATCAACGATGTTGTTCGACGAACAACACAGGTGGAAAGTCATAACATGATTTCTGGGGTCTTTCGCTTGCTTTCCTTCGAACTTTGGAATGTCCGAAGGGAGCTTCATGGGCATGGGAGGCCATATGGGGTTGTATGCAATGGGGTCATTTGTCAACATGGTTAAATCTCGTAGATTTAATGAAGCTAGAAAATGTGGATGCGAGGTTGTAGCATTGCGACTTGTGAAAACACAATGTTCTGGTTAGGAATAGGGTTTGTATGTGGCGTACCCTGCTGTGCGTTCAAATGGCTTCTCGAATGGGTAGCACTCCTCTGCACTCTAGGGGTTATGGGAGGAGTGGTGTGTGGTGACCCTGTGGGGGTGTTCATCAGTGTGGTGTTGGGAGACTGACTAGGGTTCCCAACTAAATATTCCCCAATAAAGGATGATCCAATAATGGTGGCAGTGTTCCTTCTTTGAAGCCTAAATGGCGAAATACCTGGAACCCCTCCCGATAATGGGGGGAGGTTCACAAGACATCTAGATCGGCAGGGTCCCATTGGGTCTGTTCTGGCATCAACTAGGTATGGATTTGGAAATATTTGAGAGGATAGAGATTAAAATCAAAGAAAAAATCTGATCACATACATAAAACAAAGAGAAAATAAAATAAATTTTCCCTTTAGATTAACCCTATGTGATCAGTCAATAAAAAAATATTGTTTTTGTTTGTTTGCGTATGATACTCAAATCCTAGAAGACCTAATCATCCTCACACACTCAAATGTAACTGGGCCTTGAGAATATATCTTGCGAATGTTGGCACCATGTCCCATAAGTGCTAGCGACGCCCCCAGTCAACCGAATAAAATCCACCAAGGTAAGGGTAGAGGATCTAGTGCTTGCCTGCATCATCACCTATAGGGAAAGGATGCCCTAATTTTGGCCACTAAGAACCACCGTCCCACATGAGCATTCAAGTCTTGGGATTCTTGGTATTCAGCTAACAGTACCAAGTATCAGTCAGGTCAAGTAGCCCCAACTGATACCGAACGCACTGCACCTAAGCCTAACCCCCTCTGAAATCGGGTCTCTACCATGCTCAAGTTTTCTTTTCCTTGGGCTAATAAGTGATTTGAAAGTTCCCTAAAAATTCAACTTATATGTTTCAAGATGAAGAATGATCAAGGCAACATGCTGGATGCCTACCCCCTTGATCCTAACTTAAACTATAAATTCTTTTGTGGCCCCCATGGGGAGAATTTAATTATTTGTGTTAAGTTAGTTTTAGGTGTCTTCACTTTTCTTAGTGTGTGGATGTGTGTGAGAAATTTTTTAACAAGCACATAGTTTGAACGTGTGAATATGCGATGATCCTTTTCAAAATCCCCTATTTAAATTTTGTTCTATTGTTCCTTGCTCAAAATAAAAACATGTGCAGATATGGGCCGCTTTCTATTTTTTGTAGTTAATCTATGTGATCCTTTCGAAAATTTGATCCTGGTCCCGAAATCCTAATGCAAAAATTGAACTAAACTAATGACTTTTTTACTAGAAAAAGAACTAGCTAAGCATGTGTGGACTTGGGCCACTTACTTTGGCTAATTACCTAGGTGTTTTTGTACCTAAATTTGCAACACATAATTTTTTTCGGAATGAAAGTTAATTTCCCCCCTACTTAAACTATGTGTCTAACTTTGTAAAAATCAACTTGAAATAAAACTAACTCCTAGGCTACTAAAAGTAGCTAAGAATGAACTTTAGCAAGTTACAGGGCACCTCAACCAGTGCTAGAAGATGTATTATGGGTTGCCAGTCACCTTTACAAGTAGGAAAAGAGGAAATTGGTGGAGAAAATTCCCATTTTGGTTTTTTCACACAAAAGGCTGAAACAGGCGTGATGTTTGTGTGCGTGTTGCCTCTGAACGCACGCCTTGGGGCGAGCCTGTCTGTGAGAAATGTGTGAAAATTTCCTGCAGAGTATTGTTTGGGAGCTCTTCTTCTTCAGTCTGTCACTTGGGATGAACCAGGCAATGAAGGAGAGAAAGGGGGCTGCTCTAGCCCAACTCCACAACAAAGACGGAGGTCTCTGCAAGAAAGCACAACCACATAAACTTGGAAATAAAAGTTAGTGGAGTCGCAAATCCTGTGTTATTGTGTCTGGTGCATGTATGTACAAAATCACACCAACTAAATACGGACGGTTTTCCCCTCTTAATTTATTGGTCACAGGCAGAAAATAGATGGAGTCAAGCAAGTTAGTGGAACATACCTAAACATAAACATACTAGATAGAGAAATAGCATGCATATTCAAACATAAAACTAAACTAAAACTAAAAAAAAATAAAACAAAAGCTCTAAATAAAGCAAACAACTTCAATAATCCAAACAACGGCGCTTACGTCCCCTCTTATTGAGTGCTGGTAGGAAATTAGGATGAAACTTTTACCCACTTTCTAAGGGGCCCTTAGAACTAGGGGTTCTAAGTCCTGATGCAAGGATGTCTTTACTTCTGAGCTTCCTTGGCGCAAAGTATCCCTCTCTCTACTATGGTGGACTGGAGTTCTTGGATGGCCAACAACTGAGTGCCCTCTATCTCTGCTCTAGATCACACACTGCTGGTATTGCTTGGGGAAATTTTGTCCAGCATAACAATGTGCTCTACTATTGTTCATCTCTTAGTGGCCTTTTATAGGAGAATTCAAATCCTCCTTCCCTCTCTTGGTACATTGTGGATAGTGACCCAAGAGAGGAGGGTGATTACATTGTGTGCCACATTTATTCCATTGTGTGATCCCTTTATGTCCTAAGGAGGCTTGAGTGGCTGTCTTTAGGTAGCCTCAAGTGTGGAATCAATGTTATGGAGTGTGCCTTGTGGTCCCAGAAAGTGACTTCCTCCACTCCTAGGATTGCACATGTTTTTTTAACAAAATGCACGCAAAGGCGCGTTTATCAAAGACTTTTGTGTGCAAAGACACATTTGACTAGTTATTCTTGTACGCAATTTGATTTTTCCTTTTAGATTTTAGATATTTTTAAATACTTTCATATTCTATAATGTCTCTCAACCCTGTAAATCCTTCTGCCTGACATTGAATAATGCCACCTTTTCTTGTACAATTTTCTAGTGATAACAGCTACCAAGGTGAAAAAATTTATTGAGTGCATTCAGCACATCCACCAAGAGGTTCATGAAATATTGGATAGATCCAATGCTAAGTACAAGAAGGGGCATGATCAGCATCAGGTGCAACACAAATTCCAAGTGGGCGATCCCACTGCAAGCTTCTCCTACTCTGATATGGGCCATACACCATCATCAAGGCTTTAGGGGACAATGCCTTCAAGCTTAGTATTCCACCATTCCTTGGTCTGCACCCAGTGTTTAATGTGGACCACCTTCGGCCATGCTTTCCACCTCTATTGGTCACATCTGACTTGGTAAAACAACTCACGCCAACAGATTTAAACCAAGAATGCATGGAACAAGCCACAAATGATCAAATTATGGACACACAGATCAAGAGCACTCGCTAGTAGAGGATCCAGCTATATCAAATTGTCAAATTAGGCCAACTCCTTCACGAGGGCAAGTGGCTCACCACAAACCAAGTTCAACAGAAGTTTCCTCATATCATGGAGGAACTCAACACAAGGGGGACCATTGCTTCCTAAGGGGGGAGGAATGATCCAAGTGGATATTGGTGGCCACCCACCTATTTCACTTGGACCCCCACCATTGTTTCTTTCAGTTTTTTAGTTTCCTTAATTGTAGCACAATTTACTATTTTTGGAAATTTTTTGGGTCCTAAAATTCTGGAGCCATTTTGATGCCCTTATTAGTTGTATTCCTTGGACACATATTTCTAATGAGTTATTATGCGTGTCAAATAGCGATAGTATGCCAAAGTTACAACCACGGGAAATTGATGTACCAATTTACCCCGACGAGGCCCATAGTATGGCGTTTCATCTCCTAGGGTTAGGTTTTTGGATGTTTAGGGTTTTCCATTGTTTCTCAATAATAAATAGGCCTTGGAGCCTCATTGTAACACATTTTAGAGGCATGTATCCCACACATATCTTCTCAGAGATAAGCTACCAGCGCCCTAGCTAGTTTATTTCCATTCTATATGTAAGCATATTTCAGTTATGAGATATTAATGAAATGAAGTCTCATTTCTGCTGCATCTTTGTGTTTATGTTTATTTCTGTATTTTATCACATTCCTTCATAAGTCCGGATCAGTTAGGTTGCACTGCATTTCTTCTTTTTAGTGTTGGGTTGAGTCTCTTACTAACAAAGTGGGAGTTTCTAATATTGTGGGAAGCACTGTCGAAGATCTGAAAGATTGAAGTGAACAATTGAAAAGGTAGTTTTCAACTTGGGAGCTTTAGATATTAATGATGCTCATCTGGAGGAGTTTCTCATTGATTGAATACTTTATGCCTTCCAAGAGAAAGAGTAGACTAGTGATGATGCCAATGTGATGTTGAATGGATTTGATGTCGTGGATTTGTGAATGCTTTAAGCCAGAGAGTCAAACCATACTTTGTGGTACCATCAAGTGGAGACTAAATAAAAAGAGTACAAAGGTTAGATAACATGTCCTTGTACCAAAGTAGTCTTTTGAAAATATATAATGAGCTCGACCTTGTAGAGACCAATAAGAAATTTCACAAACACAATAAGAAGTGGCACACAAACTTTGGTTTTAGTTTTCCTCCAAACCCTTCCCATGCACACAAACAAAAACTTTAGTTTTTCTCAAAAACTTTGCAAATTTTTGATATGAAACCCTTCTCATGCAACCTGAGCTAAACTATATTTCATATTTAGGAAGTCTAATGGACAAGAACTATCCATCAAATTTTTGAAATATTCCAAAATATGTAATGAAGATCAAAATACAAATAAAAACTTTAGTTTTATTCAAAACCCTAACAATGATTTGATATGCAAGGCTACATTTCTGGCTTGACCATTTTATGAATCAATTTGATCATTTTTTATTTCATATGGGTTTGAACTAGTCTTTAGCTTAAATATTTTTACAAATGTACCTGAATATTGTTATGTTAGCAGGGTCGAGATCTCTGGACTCCTTGTACCTGAACATTGTTGCACTAGCAGGGTGGAGATCGGGTTGGATCTCTATACTCCCTGAACCTGAACTCTATTATATATGAAGGAATTCCTGTACTTGAACACTATTATTCCAACACGGAGGAGATCAAGTTATATCTTTAGACTCCTTATACCTGAACACTCTTATGCCAACAAGTTGGATATTGGGTTAGATCTCTGGACTCCCTGCACCTTAATACTATTATGCAAACATGGTGGAGATCGGGTTAGATCTCTGGAATCCCTATACCTGAACAATATTATGTAATAAGGGTGGAGATCATGTTAGATATTTTGACTCCTTGTAACTGAATACTATTATGCTAGCAGGGTGGAGATCAGGTTATACTCCTTGTACTTCAATATTGTTATGATAGTAGGGTGGATATCAGGTTATATCTCTAGACTCCCTATACTTGAATATTGTTATGCATGCAAAGTGGAGATTGGGTTAGATCTCTAGACTCCTTGTACCTGAATTTTGGAGTAATCATCGCACCTCTATGGAATCCTTAATTTCCACTCTGGGGATCCTAGTTACCGGTTTGGATTTTTACCAACACCTATGGGTTTTGGTGTAATGGAAAAACCTCTTCATGGTATCATAGCCTGGACCCAAGTTCGATTCCCCCGAGCTGTGTTTGAGGGGGGGTGATGGAGTAATCACTGCACCTCTATGAAATCAATTCCCACCCTGGGGATCCTAGTTATCGGTTTATATATTTACCAACACCTACGGGTTTTGGTGTAATGGTAAAACCTCTTCAGTGAACATTGTTATATTGTAATATTGGTGGAGATCATATTATATCTCTGGACTCCCCCCAAGCTGTGTTTGAGGGGGGGTGTTGGATTAATCGCTGCACCTCTATGGAATCCTTAATTCCCACCCTGGGGATCCTAGTTACCATTTTAGATATTTACCAACACCTATGAGTTTTGGTGTAATGGAAAAACCTCTTCACTAAAAATTGTTATGTAAGAATGGTGGAGTTCTTATTAGGTCTCTGGAATCCTTGTACCTGAATGTTGGAGTAATCACCACACCTCTATGGAATCCTTAATTTCCACCCTGGGGATCCCAGTTATCGGTTTGGATGTTTACCAACACCTATGGGTTTTGGTGTAATGGAAAAACCTCTTCATGGTATCAGAGTTTGGACCCAAGTTCGATTCCCCTGAGATGCGTTTGAGGGGGGGTGTTGGAGTAATCACTGCACCTCTATGAAATCCTTAATTCCCACCCTGGGGATCCTAGTTATCGGTTTAGATATTTACCAAAAACTACAGGTTTTGGTGTAATGGAAGAAATTCTTGACTGAAAATTGTTATGTAAGAATGGTGGAGATCATATTAGGTCTCTAGACTCCATGTACCTAAACATTTTTATACCAAAATGGTGGAGATTGGGTCAGATATCTGCATTCCTTGAAGCTGAACATGTCTATGCCATAAGGGTGGAGGTTGGATTAGATCTCTGGAGTCCCTAGATGTTGTTCATTGGGATAGTCTTCATTAGCTATGGGGTGACAACTATAATAGCAGTATCTCAATGGTTGGGAGGAGAATCATCGACTATGTCCCGATGCCCATACTAAATTTCAATCCATCCCAAATCAGTCTATGAAGGACTGGAAACCCTCTCAAAAGTCTACAAGTATGATAATGGAAGCAACTAACTTTAACAAATTTGCATAGTCTTTAAAGGACCCTCTTAATGAGAAAAAAGGGCTCTAATGAATTTTCCAAATATTGCATCTAAGGAATGCAGACAGAAGGTGTGCCTTTTCCACCATGTTGCTTACAACTGTTGCCTAAAAATGCAAGACACAATGCTGATGTCCTGCATGCTAGATAAAGCTAATAATAGAATCAATAAAGGTACAAATATGGTTGAATCAAAATGGAAAATGTCACTTGAATATCCAATTAACGAATTACAAATTCGCCATTGAAGTCCAACCCATATTAAATCTCTTGCTAGAAAATGTTGATCTAGAAATCATCATCAAGAATTCAGATAGGAAAAGACAACAGTCGAAAACCAAGATGGCTTCAAATGCACTCTTTCAATTTCTAGAACAAGAACAATGCTTTTTTTTTATTGTGGGTTGTTCAAGAGAGGAGAACTATAAAAAAAAATCTGCAGAATTTTCCTTCCTATTAAGGCATTTAAAGCAGAAAACATTTAAAGATAGTTTTACATTTTAAGGATAGAATATCCAGAACCTTTCATCATGACACCTATAATATCATTTAAAAAAAATGAAGGTTTGCAAGTTTGATCCTCAGGTTAGACCACTGTAGAGCATAATTTCCAGGGTCATATGCTAAAATTATAAATAGGATCCTGGGGCTCTGCTGATAACTATACAAATATGTATACATTATTTTCACACATAAATGGTTTCCCCTATGAAATCAAACCCAAATTAGTGACAAAAATAGGGAATTTTTACTCAACATCTCATCTACAAGCCCTCTCTACAAAAACAATGACTGATAAATGAGGCAAGGTAGGCTTCTGAAGATGTAATATAAGGTTATATTTTTTGATTTTTTCTGGATAAATTTAATATAATTAATTTGTTTTAAAATGGGGCTACATCAAGCAATGATTTTTAGAACCTTATTTTCCATCCTGAGAGTTTACCTGAGACATCCTGATGTCACCTTGCTGAAGCATCACTTTTATGCCCTAAGAAACAAAGATTAGCATGTTCATTGCTCCTTGTACACTGAAAAGAAGAATTGCATGTTCTTTTTCCTTACTGCAAGGAGAAATGATTTCTTAATGCCTTCAGCAGCAATGACTTGGTCAAGCTTTTAGATTTTCTCATTTTTTATGGGATAGAATTGAAAAGCTTCGAATTACCTCATCTAATGACCTGGGAACTTATACTGGATTTTAAATTCATAAAGACATAAGGGTCTATATTCATCCTCTCCTCCCCTCACCAATTTTGTATATTGAAGTCATTCCTAAGGGAGAGAGATAGAGAGATACTTAACTACATGCTGCTTAAAAATATTAGAAAGAGATTTCCTGCTTCCATGAGTTTTCATATGGAAGAAAGAGAGCGCTCTCTAAGAATTTTCAGCAGTATGTAGTTACATATATCTCTCTAGAGTGGAATCATTATATATATTTGGTGAGGATAGGATGAATATAAACCCCTAGATCTTCATAAATTCAAAGTCCAGTATGTGCTACCAAGCCAATAGATGAGGCAATCCAAAAATTTTCAAAATGATCCCTTTGAAAATGAGCAAATATAGAAGCTTGACCAAGTCATCACTTTCCGCTGAAGGTCATTAAGCAATCATCACTCCTTGTTAGTGTAGAGGGAGTGATGAACCTACTAATATTTGTTTCCATGTGCATAAAAAGGGTGCTTCATCAACGTGTCTCTAAGGTATACTCTTCGGATAGAAAATAAGATTATAACATAAAATTGACTTGATAACATCATTATATGATTGGATGTAATTAGTCAACTTAGACCATGCCAGTCGTTGACATGTATTTTGTAAAGTCATTAGACAAGTTCAATTTTTTTTGTCACCAATCTGAGTTAAAATCAACTAATTCTGAGTGAATTGGTTGATTTTGACCACATTTCTATATACCATGCAAAGTAATCTTCCATTTATGAGATGCAAATGTCACCATTCCAATTTTATTTTTGTTCTTCAAAATATAAATTCAACAGGAAGTTCACAATATGGCCATGCTCATAGGAAGGGCTAGAAATATCTAATGAAAATGATCTTAGAGGTTGGGGCTGTCATGAAAATTAGATAGTGATCCTAACCCATTTTGGGGGGTGGGAGGGCGGTGCAGAGGGGAGTGGAAATATAAAAGGAAAAACTCTGAGACTCCTAATGTCTCTGTATGGTGTTCCATTTTCCAATAATGGTGGGATAAAATAACTTTTTCGATCATGTTTCCTGATATTTATCGGATAAAATTTGAAGAATTACAGTAAGTTGGAAAACGTATAGGTAGACTTCAACGAAAATCACAAAATTTAGAAATTTTTGAATGCTTTATGAAATTCTATTCAATTTGAAAGCAAGGTCCATGCCAGCTATACATTTTATGCACACAGAAAAATCAGATCTGTTGTGTTGAAAAAGTAATTTTCGTATATCCTAACATTCTGTCACTTGGCAATAACTTCAAACAATATTGGCTCCCCTCCTTGCCCCAGTAATTTATTTCTATCCATTGCATTAAAGTATGGTTATATTAGGTGGGTGAACCTGCCTTGTTCTGTTGTAGAGTCTGATTATTCCTCCTTTAGCTCAAACTATATCTTCTCAGGCTACTTTGGTAGGAATTCATGTTTAACAAGATCTTTCACTTGTCTAAACACCACATTTTCGTTGTACCCTACCTTCCCTGTTTCTGGGTTCCAAAGCTTATAACCTTTTAAACCATCCTTATACCCAATAAAGATGCATCTTTTAGATTTACTATCCAACTTGGTTATTTTCTCCTTTGGAACATGTACATATGCATCACAACCAAATACCATCAGATGTGAAAGAGAGGGTTTCTTACCAGTCCATACCTCATGTGGAGTCTTATCCTCCAATGTTGATGAAGGTGATATGTTAACGAGGTAGCATGCAGTCTCTACTGCCTCTGCCGAGAATTCTTGTCCTAATTTGGTACCATTGAACATGCTTCTTTCGTTTTCCATCAACGTCCTGTTCATTCTTTCTGCAACTCTATTTTTTAGGTGTGTATGGAGTAGTCTTCTGTCATGCTATACCACACTTCTTTCAAAACTCTTCAAATTCCTTCTTGCATAACTCTCCACCATTATCTGTTCTCATCACCTTTATCTTCTTCTCTCTTTGGTTTTCCAGCAGAGCCTTAAATTATTTAAATGTGTCAAAGACTTCATATTTCTTCCTCTAGAAATATATCCATGTATTCCTTGAGAATTCATCTATAAATTACACATAGTACACAGACTTACCCAATGATGGAAATGACACAGGTCCAAACACATAACTATTCACAAGCTCTAATGTCTTGTTTTCCCTCTTAGCACCATAAGGGAAACTCACCTGATTCTACTTGCCATATACAAAATGTTCACATAAATCAAAATCTGGAGAGAAATTAGACATACCTTCTACCATACCATTACCATGAAGTATTCAAAGGCTCTTCTCTCCAATATGTCCAAGCCTTTGATTCCATAGCATGCTCTTTTCTCCAGAGACCGCTAGGCTTTCTACTCCACTTTCGGGAACCACAGAACCATTGCACCCATCAATAACAGTGCTATCCAGAATCTTGTATAGAGTTCCAATCTGAACTCCTTGCATCAATACCAGTGATCCTTGAACCATCTTGGAGGTATCTTTATCTAACATTTTCTTTAAACCTACATCATCCATATTTCTTATAGAAATCGTATTTCTGGCCGATGCAGGAATATGTAGAACATCGGGAAGTGTTATAATCCTTCCACCTTTCAAATTTAGCTTGAATTTTCCACGTCTGATGATTCTAGCCTTCCTATCATCCCCTAAGAAGACATCACCACCATCATACTTCTCATACTCGCAGAACCACTCCCTATGGGGAGTGAAGTGAAAGGATGCACCTGATTCAATCAACCATGCCTCGTGATCTAAATTTTTATTTGAAGAAGAAGCCAAATACACATCCTAACCTTCATCTAAGGTGGTTTTTTCCTCTACAGAAGGAGCATCACCATATCCCTTTCCTTTCTCAAGAACCTTAGAACTACAGTTATTTTTGAAGTTCCCTTCATTTCCGCATTTCCAGCACACCTTTACAATATTTCCTAGATATTTAAATCTCCCTCTAAATTTAGATCTCCCACTCAAGAAAAAAATTGGTTTCTTTTCTAAGGCTGTCCTTATACATATAAGGCATCTCCATTTAGGCCCTCCATATTTTTTCATCTCATTTCCTTCGACAGCAAGGCTAAGATAATTTCATAAAAATTCAAGGTAGTTGTATTGCTACCAATTGCAACAACTAGACTATCCCACAAATCTGTTAGATATCACAACAAACTAATGCACTTACCTTCATATGGGATGCACTTACCACAGTATTGAAGGCATTTATATGCTTTGTCACCGAGTATCCATCCTTTTTATTCACCAAAGACTTATATTGGTACTAATTCCCTAACTTGACCCACAAATCCTTCATCGCAGCTTCCCCAGATACATTCAACAACACCAAATCTAAGATACACAACCATATTGTGCCCTTTCCCTTCCTATCCAACTTCACCCAGTCTTCATCTAACATTGTTGTTGGTTTAGTACTCGGATCTACCTCGATCCACTGATCTTTATCCACCAACATATCCTCCATATTGAGCTTACACAACTCAAAACTTTGACCATTAAATTTATCGATCTATATCTTTCCACTACTCACCATCTTCTTACACCACAAGAATCGATCCCGTAGATCTCCCACTGAACAGGGTATACCACAGGTCCAAGAAAAAATCTCCTCAGCAACAAAGACGTCCCCTTGAAGTTGAAACAAATCTGATACCAAATGTAGGTTTAAACCCTATACAAAAATTATCTGCATAAAACATAAAATAGATATACACATATATTTTCCCCTGGATCCCAAACCGAGACTACCAGCTTAATTTTTCATTATATTCCTTTCAATGTTACAACACATATATATACATATCGAAGCATTCATAAACCCCAATCCATTAACCCTGAATTAGAACTTAATTGTAGTTCCCTTTAGGATATACAAAATACCATGAGCATAAAACCATCATGCCAAAAACCATGCACAAAACCATAGGCGAGTCCACCCACCTAATATAGGGTCCCAAAAAATTGAATTTGGGTGTTGCCCCAAACCCCGTGTAGGGGGGCTACCTCCCCCCTCTAATCCCCCACTTCTCACTTGAAGCTAGTCATGGAAATAATATAACACACACCCAACAAAAGTCTTCCAAAAAATATAGTGAACAAATTATTTTCTTTAATCTAACCAACAAAAAACCTTTTGCACATTAAAACTCATGAAAATATATACAATTATCTCATCCCTAGACTCATAGGGTCAAGCTCAACCATTTCCCCAAAGATAGAATCAATTACATTAAATTTTGAACTGCTTGCTAGGAATATGTACCGAATTTCTTGAAAAAATGGGTCAATAATTAACCTGTATCTCTTGAACCATGATAGTTGTTACAAAACAGAAGGCAGTAGAATTTTTCCTTGATATGCTTCTCTGAAAAAGGGAATTTGGGATTATTTCTCAAAGAAGTTTCATTTTTATTATCACAAAAAATAGGGATGGTTCCCTATTCAAACCAAATATCTATGCATAATTTCTTTAATTAAACGACTTCCTTGGTTGTTTAAGAAACTGCAATTTTCTCTGCCTGAATACTTGATTGGGCACCCATTCAATTCCTCTTTATCCAAATCAAAACTCCTTTAAAACAATATAAATAGATAAGCACTAGTGGAATTTCCATTGTGCATATAATTTGTCCATTCAACATCAACAAACCCATGCAATTGAAGGTTTTTACCTCCATCTTCCTCATAGAAAATCACATAGTCATTAGTGCCCCTTATGTACCTAAATATCCCCTTGAAACTTTTCCAATGATATCTAGTATTGTACACACTATTACATATATAAGGCTATCAACCACAATATTTATGAAATTCTTGAAGTCTCCTCTTCTTCTTTTTGGATCTTAGGACTCATGTGAGTGGACAAACATGATCCCACTTGAGGTTGGGTGCAAACTAGTTTACACTTATCCATATTAGGACCTAAAAATCTCAAGCATTTTTTACAAATAGTATCTATTGTTGCCAAACACTTTCCAATTCTAGTGGCCTTTCTTCATTTGAATTCCCAAGAAATAGTGAAACTCACCTAAGTTCTTCATGTCGAAATTACATGACAATTGAAACTTGGTTTCCTTGATTATTTGTTTTATTGTGACTAATCAAACTTTTTGTAATCAACATATAAGCTCCGGATAATGAAGTGATTATATTGTCGCTTGAAGAAAATGCACTAATTTTCATCACTCTTTATGCAACCTTGTCCAACAACATATTTTTTAAACCACTGGTACCATTGTATTAGCACTTCTTCAATCCATATACTGATATCTTCAATTGAAACACCACGTCTTCTCTCCATTCTTTCATAAATCCTTTGCTTCTAGTTGCTTCATGAATATTTCTTCTCTGATCTCACCATTTAAAAAAGTGGTCTTCACATATATTTTAACCACTTCCAATTCATAAGAAATTGCTAGCACCAACATCAACCCAATGCATGATTTTTTGGCCATCAAAGAAAAAGACTCATTATAATCAACACCCTCAACTTAAGAGTACCCCTTTGTTACCAATGAGGTTTATATTGCTGCATTAGACCATATATCTTATACTTCTCCTTAAACAGTCATTTATTGGCCTTCCTTCCTTGAGGAAACTCCTGCGCATGCTAGGTTTGATTATGTTCCATGGTCTTTTTTTATTCATCCGTGACTTTCTTCCAATAAGAAGCTTCATCTCCACTAAAATCCTATCTGAATTTTTTCGGCTCATCACCCATGGAAAATAAAGAAAAAAATAAAATTTGATGGCTCATAGCAATATCACTTATGAAGGTTCCTCAAAATCTGCCCCAAATTTTGTTGATCATGCTCAGCTTGAACATTTTTAATTGTCATTGATGGTTGATTTTCCTCTCATTGGAATGCAAAAGGAAGACGGATTTCATCTTTTTTCCTCTAGAATTTTCACATTCAACATCTATTGCAACTAGTCATCTATGGTCATATGGAATCACCACACGCTATACCTTTTTTTTGTAATGGATTCTTGATGTTGATCTCCGTGAGATTTCTCATCCTCGAAAATCATATCTTGGTTGTAAGTGTGGTGGTAGGTATGTTGATGTTCAGACGAAAACCACAACTTGTAGCCCTTGATCTGCTAGGGGTTACCTTGCTATTAACCGTGGTGGATTCATACTCCTTCTAAATAACCAATAAGGGTCAAGGGAGTTGACCAATATGTTGTCAAGTTTTTTCTTATCCACCTTAGGCACATACATGCATGTTTCACACTTCAGAAACCTAAGATGTGCAAGAGAGGGCTTCTTTCCACTTCGACTTCCTCTAGTGTCATGTCACCCAAAATTGAACTTGGTAACATATTAATCAAATAATTAGTTGTAACAACTGATTCAACTCAAAATTCTTTGCTTAAGCTAGATTGCCAAGTTTTTTCTTATCCATCTTAGCCACATACATGCATGTTTCACACTTCAAAAACCTAAGATGTACAAGAGAGGGCTTCTTTCCACTTTGACTTCCTCTAGTTTCATGTCACTCAAAATTGAACTTGGTGACACATTAATCAAATAATTAGTTCTAGCAACTACTTCAGCTCAACATCCTTTGCCTAAGCTACAATTCTCTGTCATGCTTCATGCATTTTTTATCAAGCTCTGATTTGGTCTCTTAGCATGGCCATCTTGCTTGAGACCATGTAATTAGTTGTAGCAACTATTTTAGCTCAAAATCATTTTCTTAAGCTAGCATTCTCTCTCATGCTACATGCATTTTTTTATCAAGGTATGATTTGGTCTCTTAGCATGGCCATCTTGCTCGAGATCATGTGGAGTTGTCTTCAAGCATGCAATTGCCCAAGATTTTCAAAATACCTCAATTTCTTGGGAGCAATACTGTTAGGTCAATATATTACTAGTTTAGTCCCTTATTGTTATTAGTGTAGCCCCCTTATTGTTATTGTTGTACCCCTGTAACCCCAATATTGCTATTATTGTGCCCTTACATTATTATTGTTAGGTCAGCTAGGATTATATTGTGGCCCCATGGACTCCTATATATAGAAGGAGATTTTGGTCATTTGTATCATCCAATAATTGTTCATTTATGTAATGTATTGGAGTTTCCCCCTCGAAGTGGTTGATTTCTAAGGCGTTGATCTCTCTTTTCTTCTGTTTTTGGAGCTGGTTTCACAACATTTGGTATCAGAGCTTTGGATTCTAGGGTTTCGCTGCTCTAAACAGGTCATTGTGGAATTTTTGCTATAATGTTTTCCTATGAAGGTTCAAAAGATGAAAATTTTAGAGCATGAAGCCGAAATCCTGAGGACCATCGTCGCAAAATTTCAGAGCTTGGTTCACAATATTTTCGGAGATATGATCTGTAGAAGTTAGGGCATTTTGCAGGCTCCTGAATTTAACCTAAACAGGTCATCGTGGAATTTTTGCTATAAATGTTTTTCTAAAAGGTTTCAGAAGTTGAAATTTTCATAGAGCGAAGCTAAAATCCCGAGGCCCGTCGTGGAAACATTTTAGATATTTATTCTCATTATTGTGGGAGGTAGGATCTGTGGAAGTTAGGGATTTTTTAGGCTCTTGGATTTCATCTCAAAGAGGTGATCGTGGGAAAATATTCATAACTCTCTCTCTGAACATCAGATTGGAATTCTGTAAAGAGTGGAAAAAAGCGCATTGACTATAGTTTCATTTCTATAAATTTCAGAGCTGAAGGAGGAAACAATGATACGTGGCAAGTCATACAAGTTATCTCTACTGAACTAGTCCATAATTAGGTCATTGTGGGCGATTGGACATAACTTTGCCTTGAAGAACCAAAATCAGGTTAGACCAGTGGCATTCAAAAGAGGATTCAGAGGGCTACCTCAAGGCCAAATTTCATATATTGAAGATCTGAAATCACAGAGATAATTCAGTTTCAATATCGGGCTCCTCAAAAGCAAGAAAAAGGTGTATATTGTTTGTCGAATTACATAAGTCCCATTTGAAAAAAATAGTTTGAAATTATTCTAAGGGCATATTGAAGAATAGATATCACTATTGGGTTCTAAAATGACTCCTAAAAAGAATTCAACACCCATTAAGCCTTTAAAAGGCCCTACTATGTCTCATGAAGACGAAGAAATGCAACATGAGATGTGAAAATTACAAGAGCAAGTGAACCTATTGCAAAGAACAACAAAAAATGAAATGGAAGTTTTGAAGAAAGGCGTGGAAACTAAGATGGATGGTTTAAAGGAAGGCGTGGAAGCTAAGATGAATGGTCTGGAAGCTAGGATGGAGGGCATGGAAGTTGGGATGGAAGCTAAGATGGATGACATGGAAGCTAAGTTCGATGAAAAAATGGAAAGCATGAAGAATGATCTAAAAGTAGACATCGAAGGTTTGGCAAAGTTGATATAAGAAATGTTTCCTAATGGTGAAAATAGAGTAGAGGAAACTCATGATGAGAACAAAATAAATGTTAATCGTGATTTCATAAACTCTAATATTGGATGGAAGAACCACCATTTTCCAAAGATGGATATGAGGAAGTTTGATGTCAAGGATCCCGTAACATGGATACTACAGATGGAGCAATATTTTGATCTCAATAATGTGAAAAACGCACAAAACGTACGCATTGCAACTTTACATTTAGAACAAAATACATTTGTATGGTATCGATGGCTTTGCTCCTATAAAAAAAAATTCACTTTGGTCAATTTTTACAGAGGAAGTGATAGCACATTATGAGGATACAAAAAGCAACACCTTCTTTAGCCAATTGATAAATCTCAAAAAAAAGGGTTCAATGGTGGAGCACATTGAGGAGTTCCAAAAATTGAATATAAGGGTAACTGATATTCTAGAGGAATTCAGGATGGATGTCTTCATAGGGACTTTAAAGGATAACATCCAACATGAAGTTTGCGTTTGGGAACCTGCTTCATTGGAGAAGGCATTTAGGTTGGCAAGAAAAATTGAATGTAAAATTATGGCGACAAGGAAGCCTACCAGTCACATCTATAAAGATGGAAGTATTCCTAATCCTATACTTCCACAACCTACAAGGTTGACACCACAAAAATTGGAAGAAAAAAGAGCAAAAGGGCGTTGCTACAGTTGTGATAGAAAATACACTAAAGGCCATAAGTGTGCTGAGAAGAAATTATTTTACATAGATTGTGAAGAGAAAGAAGAAAATGAAAAATAATCTTCAAAATAAGAGGATATACACCAGGAACCAACCCTAGAAGAGGAAGAAATGAGTCCGAACATATCGTGTAATGCATTGGTAGGAATTACCACTCCTCAAACTCTCAAGATAGAAGGACATATCAAGAAGAAAAAGGTAATAGTGTTGATTGATTCGGGTAGTACCCATAATTTTATTCATTGTTGATTTGAATGGATTATATTAGTTATGTTGTGCTAAGTATCCAAACAATAATAATAACGTGTGCATAAGGTTCTCCTTAAATTGTAGGTTAAACAAATAGTTCTGGCTTTGTTAATCATATTTATGTGTGAGGATTGATTAGGTATTTTAACTGTTTGTCCTTGTACAATAGTAAATAATAGAGAAATAAAGTTCACAAAGCACATTACTCAGCAAATTGTTGAAGCAGTTCACCCCTCCTGGGCTACATCTACTGGTCCAACTCCCAATGGCATGTTCCTCATGTATTAATTTTCTCAAAATGTAAGTAAAAGTGAAAATAAGCCTCAATAGGAAAAACTCTCTGTAAAATCAGCTTTAGAAGGTATGAATTAGCCAGACATCACTATTCATTTACATAAAACAGATAAAGAAAGCCCAATACATTGGCAAATTTGGGGGGCGTGCTCCAAAGTT
Source organism: Pinus albicaulis (assembly GCA_034641835.2). Classification (NCBI taxonomy): domain Eukaryota; kingdom Viridiplantae; phylum Streptophyta; class Pinopsida; order Pinales; family Pinaceae; genus Pinus; species Pinus albicaulis. Next base: position 1,479,957,492 of record CM076570.1, read on the forward strand.
CTCAACAGTCAGTGCGCTGGCAATAAATGTTTGAGGGCGGGGTGGTCACATGACCCCCCATTGAAACCATCGGTCTTACCTGCAGATTAACAGTTTAAGAAACCTCCACATTTAATTTGTAATGTGCTGGCCACATGTGCCAACGGTTTTGGAAACCGTTAACTACCGCGGAGGTTAAGGCCTTACTGCCATGGTTCATGCACCAAGGTCACGTGCTGTTGGGGCTAGCCTAGAGGGGCTAGCCCTAAACCCTTTTCTGCGGTTTAAAATTTCAACCAAACAAATGTAACACGGCTCATTTGATTAATAAGAAACATTTATTTGGCACAACGGTCGGTCATGTGGTTAGGTGCGGATAGGTCCAGGGTTCAAAACCCCGTAGTAACAACAAAATTTTACCAAACCGTTTCTCCTCTGGCCTCAGGCCACGTGGCGGCCTTTGGGCCCACCACGTGGTAGCCCGTGATTGGCCAAAATCACAATAAGTCAAACTGCCATCAAACCATACCTTGCCAAGTGTCAAACTACTACTTGCCCACATGGAATATTCCTTTTTTAATTTTCCGAAATTAATAAAGTCAAACTTGGTCAACTCATTTTTGGATTTTACTGGGCTTTTCAAACCTTCATAACTTCTTCATACGACCTCTTTTTTACGAACCGTTTGCGGCAGTAGAATCATAGCGATGAGACCTTTCCGCTCGTTTAGATTGTAAACATTTTTTTAGCACTTTCATTTTTTAGCATTTTTGAACTTGGACATGATCTGCTGATCACACCTCCCCACTGGGAAGCTTTTGGACCCCAAAATCTCTCTGGAATACTGAACCTAAAGATGAGGAGACTGAATCTCCCCTCTTCCAATCTTAATCCATTGAAATTTCTCTGATTTCATTAACTGGAGTTTCTCATGAAACGACAAATTTTTCCTTGATTTTGTTGACCAACTGTTGCTGACTTTGACCTTGTCATGCTACGCATTTTTGAAACTTGCAGAATAGCAACTTAAATTTGCAGTAAACATTTTGTTCCTACATTGGTCTATCTTCAAAGGAAACTGTGTAGAAATTTGAATAATAGATGAGTTATTCACCGAGATTATCCTGATTACACACTATTTGAGCTTCATGCATAATACATAACCTCTTCTACCATTGATCATAAATTTGCGGAATTAAAAACAATCACATGCACACATTGAAACATTAATCAATCACACATATCAACACAGTATGTAATGGGGAAAGCTTACAGCTGAAAACCCCCAACTATCTATATATTATAATGATAGAGAACATGTAACAATCATAGTACAAACTCCTCACAAGCTCTCAGCACTATCTCCAATTGTTACACACTACACAAGCTCAGATATGAACAAGTCACAAGTTCAAATCTCCTCCACCTGTTAGCCTGCCTCTACTGCAAAATCCAAGATGGTTAATTGTGAGATCCAAGTTCGAATCCCCTTGGCTTGTATTGCGCAATCCTCATTGGAAATCTCAATCAATGTGTGTGCAAATCTCATGCACAACTATAGTCACAACTGATAGTAGATTCACCCTTTCACCCACCTCTAACACTGGTCTCCACTGAACTATCCATGCACTGCAGTTAACTGATGTATTATTTAGTTGATTTATGAGTTAATAATTAGTGAATTAATTAATAATTAATTCACACCACTCATCACTAGTGTATTTATCAGTTAGACTAAATACAACTATTTCAACTAAGTTAAACCGAACACAACTCCATCAAATGTCTCATCAACTCCACCAAACTCTGCCACATGAGTTCTAACTGAAGTCAACCATGAAATAGCTCAACTAAACCCTAGGAATAGCGTAATTCCTTCTGTCAGCTGCATGTGCCACATCCGTAGCTCGAACTGAAGTGCTGCAAGAGGATAAGATAATGTTTATAGTCCAAATATTATTAAGAGCTAATAATATTCGACTGATCTATTTTTAGACTGGCAGTCTAAAAATAGACTCTACCCAGTATGTCTAAAAATAGAGTTCCATCTATTTTTACCAACTTGACCAACCATCCATCCATAAATAGCATCCTGCAACTCATAGACCATGATCCATATGTCTAAAAATAGACTTTGCGCCAAAAATAGCCTGCGGGCCCACTTAGTGAAGGCAACTTCTTTTCACTAAGCTCCATCATCTTGTTGCATTCTCAACACTCCCTCTCAACAAGATATGGATTATCTGCAACCCCTATCCTACCTTTGTGGTATTCGAATTTGCTCCTGGTGAGCGCCTTCGTCAAGATATCAGCATCCTGATCCTCCGTGGGAATGTATGAAAGTAACATGATCTTCCGCTGCACACAATCTCTGATATGATGATACCGATCCGTGAAGCCATGCCGCCTCAACTCATCCTCCTGTCTGTACCATGATCCATATCCCGATGTGCCTCTGAGATATCTCAATACATGCTTCCCCGCCTTCCAAAAGAGCTTGGTAGGCTTAACCATAGCTTGTGAAAGCTGGTTAACAGCATAGCATATGTTGGGTCGTGTATTGACCAGATACATAAGCGACCCCACCAACTGTCGATAAATAGTGGCATCCACTACCTCCGCCGAAGTAGCATCCTCCTTCCTCCATCCACCGGGAAGAGGAGTATCAACAGGCTTGCAGCCATGCATGTTGAACTTCTCCAGTATCTCCCGGGCATACTTACCCTGAGAAACAAATAGTCCACCACTGCGCTGCCAAATTTCCAATCCCAGGAAATAATGAAGAAGGCCCAAGTCCTTCATCTCAAACTCCTTTGCAAGATCAGCCTTGCATGAGTGTATCAACAGTTCATCACCTGTCAAAATAAAATCATCTACATAAAGTACAATGATCAACAACTTACCCTCCACCACAATGAGTGTAAGGTTCGGATCCGCCTCCTCTTGGAGAATCAGTCAGGTGAAATATTTGTCTATAAGTGTGTACCAGGCAGGGGTGCTTGTTTCCAACCCATACAACGCTCTCTCTTCGAGCTTGCACACATGCGACTCGCTCCTGAAGATTTCGAACCCTTCAGGCTTCTCAATGTACACCTCCTCCTCAATGACTCCGTTGAGGAATGCAGTCTTCACATCCATCTGATGAATGTGCTAACCCATCTGCGCTGAGAGAGAAAGGATGGTCCGTATGGAAGAATACCTTGCGACGGGTGCAAAATGAGCTCGAGGCTCGTCATGTCCCGATCCCCTACGCCCATCGGAAGCCTCGGGCAACAAATCTTGCCTTGTACTTCTCCACACTCCCGTCAGCTGCCTGCTTCACTTTGTAGATCCATCTCGAACCCACCACTGATTTCCCTTCTGGCCTCGGGACAATCTCCCATGCACTGTTTCTGACAATCGAATCATACTCTTCTACCATGGCATCTACCCATGCGGGGTCCTCCATAGCTTCCTCGAAAGAGGATGGCTCTGTCACAACACATTTGCTCACAAGAGCCATGTATCCAGTGTACCAGTCTGGTGACTATCTCTATTTGCGTTGTGCTGTAGGTGGTCCTACAACCTTCTCTGCATCTTGAGCCAGTCTCTCAGCTTCTGTAGTGCGCTTCCACCCTCTGATGGTTGGCGCTGCATGAGTGGTCTCTTCCACTCCATGAACTTCCTCTTGTGGTTGATCCACATCCTGAAGCTCATCCTTAGGAACTAATAGCTCCTCCTCTGCATGCAAGTGTGGCTCCCTCTCAGGCGAACACTTCATGGCTTTCTCCTCCTGAAATTTGATATCCTGTCGCACAACAGTCTTGCGACTGTCTGGAAAATACACATGATATTTGTGGGGTGTATCAGTGTATCCCACAAATATCCCAACCTCTGCAGTCAGCTCCAGCTTCTTCCTGGCATCCTTCGTCACATGACTGTAAACAGGTGAACCAAAAATCCTCAAATGGGAAATATCAGGCCTCTTACCAGAAAACGCCTCCTCGGGTGTACTCATGCCAAGTAGCTTGTGAGGACAACGGTTTTGCACATATACTGCAATATTGCATGCCTCCGCCCATAAGTGAATGGGTAGGCCCTGATCATGCAACATGCCGATGCGCGGCACCACGATCCTGTTCTGTTCCCAATCAAGCTCGGCTTAACCCCAGTTCTTGCTTTGGGTTATGAGGTGCTGGGCTACCTTAATTCATTTGCCGCATAAAGTCCTTCGATTCCTCCGAGAGATGAATTCACCACCATTGTCGCTCTAAGAGCGTGACACCTTCGCCAGTTCCTTCTCAACCAGCACCTTGAACTCACAAAAATGAAGAGTATATCTCAGCTCCTATTCTTGCATGAAGAAGATCAGCCTCAAATATAATCATCAACAAAGATCACATAGTACTTGCTGCAAGCCTACGAGAAGGTCCTACGTCTGTGTGTGAATTCTCTCAAGGATCGTCGTGGCGCGACTATCCTTCTTGTGAAAGGTGGCTTTCACAAATTTTCCCAAGGTACACCCCTTGCACTGATCTGACTGCGCAAAAGTGCCTTTAGGAAGCCCAGTAGAAATCTGCTGCAGTATCTTCAAAGCTCCATGGTGAAGGTGGCCCAATCTCCGGTGCCACAACTCGCCATCATCCCGGCTCACCACTCCTTCTGCCTTGCCTGCCATTGCTGCACAGCCATCTACCTGCAATTGATAAAGTTTCTTAACTCAAACCTATCTTCAGGTTTCTCTAGTTGTCTTCTTAGCAACGGAAAGCCTTTCCTAGTGAGACAACATCACTGTGCTGTCTTCTAACATCGCCACGGAGGTAAGATTTTCTTCAATCCTAGAAAATGCATCACTTCCTTCAATAGAGGTTTACTGAGGAATGTCTCAAAGGAAATAAAATGCAGATCTTGGTCATCTTTGTATCTACCATCATCACCCATCTCGATGTGCACTCCAAGATCTTTCTCATCCAGATCAGTAAACAAATCTCGATCTCCTATCATGTGAAAAGACGCACCACTATCCAAGAACCAAAATGAACCCATCACACTTGATACCAAGCATGCGATCAGTGAAAAATCTAGCTCAAACTGCGAGGCTAAGGCCTCTCCCACTGCAGATCCTACAGCCTGGTTATTTTTCTTCTTCTGCAGACAATTTGTGGCATAATGTCTGTGCTGGTGACAGTGAAAGCACTTCACCTTGGACATGTCCTGCTTCTTGCCTTTCGCACCGGATTGAGAAGATTTCTTGCTCTTCCCCTTCTTTGCTTTAGCAGCCAAAGTGCAATTCTCTTCATCAGATGCCTTTGATGAAGATCTGTCCCTGGTACTCCACCTTATCTCCTCTTGCACAAGATCCGACCAAATTCGCTCCCATCCTGGCAATTTCTCATGACCATTGACAGAGTCCTGATAGGAATGCAAACTCTTTGGAAGCCCAAGGAGAGCCAAGCTCACCAAGTCCTCATCATCTACAGTCACCCCCACACTTCCCAGCTCATCCCTGCATTGGGTGAACTTCGTGATGTACTTGGGCATACTGTCGCCTTTCTCCATCTTTATGTTCCTGAGTTTATCCTTGAGCGCCAACTTCCTCTGGTCGCTCTTGCTTTGGAATAAATCTTTCAACGCTTTCCACATCAAGTATGGAGAATATTTTCCATGCAGGCTGGACACTATGTGATCCTTCACGCCCTCCAACAGAATCCTTCGACATTTTGTTGTTTTCTTTTTCCATGCATCCAGTGCGGCAGCATCGCTAGAAGCAGGCTTTTGGACTTCAGAATCTATGAACTCCTTCAGCCCATTGTCATCTAACACCGCCTCCATCCTATCTCTCCATGCAATATAATTCGAGCTGCCTTCAAGAGCATACTCCAATTGCAATCCTTGATAAGACATTTTGACTTCGACACCAAGAAAACACTGCTGCAAATTCAAATTACACCAGCTCAAAACTCAACCGCTTCTGATCTGAAATTGTGAGAAAAAAGTATTTCTAGTACAAAGATAGACTGTAGGGGCATTTACTGGATTTTTCACCTTTCAAAGAAAGGATGAATCCAGAGGCTACCTGGCCCTCTTACAGACTCTGCCTAAAGAAATAAAATGTAATCACTGTAATAGATCTGATGATCAACTTTGCTTTGATACCATGTAGAAATTTGAATAATAGATGAGTTATTCGCCGATATTATCCTGATTACAAACTATTTGAGCTTCATGCATAATACATAACTTCTTCTACCATTGATCATCAATTTGCGGAATTAAAAACAATCGCATGCGCACATTGAAACATTAATCAATCACACATATCAACACAATATGTAATGGGGAAAGCTTACAGCTGAAAACTCCCAACTATCTGTATATTATAATGATAGAGAACATGTAACAATCATAGTACAAACTCCTCACAAGCTCTCAGCACTATCTCCAATTGTTACACACTACACAAGCTCAGATATGAACAAGTCACAAGTTCAAATCTCCTCCACCTGTTAGTCCGCCTCTACTGCGCAATCCAAGATGAATAATGATGAGATCCAAGTTTGAATCCCACTAGCTTGTATTGCGCAATCCTCATTGGCAATATCAATCAATGTGTGTGCAAATCTCATGCACAACTATAGTCACATCTGATAGTAAACTCACCCTTTCACCCACCTCTAACACTGGTCTCCACTGAACTGTCCATGCACTGCAGTTAACTGATGTATTCTTTAGTTGATTTATGAGTTAATAATTAGTGAATTAATTAATAATTAATTCACACCACTCATCACTAGTGTATTTATCAGTTAGACTAAATACAACTAGTTCAACTAAGTTAAACCGAACACAACTCCATCAAATGTCTCATCAACTCCACCAAACTCTGCCACATGAGTTCTAACTGAAGTCAACCATGCAATAGCTCAACTAACCCTTAGGAAAAGCGTATTTCCTTCTATCAGCTGCATGTGCCACATCCAAGCATCAAACTGAAGTGCTCCAAGAGGATAAGATAATGTTTATAGTATAAATATTATTAAGGGTTAATAATATTTGACTGTTCTATTTTTAGCTCGACAGTCTAAAAATAGAAACCGCCCAATGTCTAAAAATAGAGGTCCATATATTTTTACCAACTCGACCAATCATCCATAAATAGCATCCTGCAACTCATAGACCATGATCCATATGTCTAAAAGTAGACATAGTCTAAAAATAGACTTTGCGCCAAAAATAGCCTGCGGGCCCACTTAGTGAAGGCGACTTCTTTTCACTAAGCTCCATCATCTTGTTGCATTCTCAACAAACTGAAAATTGCTTTCACCTTGCATCCTATCCTTATGGATATTTTTTGCTAAATTAGTCTTGTACTTGTGTCGATTCCTGACTAAGTTTCCTCGCCATGGTACCCTGCCATTCTGAAACTAGCAATGACAATTGCTGAACTTTGTGCCTTCTCTGCTTGGATGCTTTACCCTCTCTTGGATTTTTCCACCTTCTTTCACTGACACTTTTTTTTCTGCACCGATCGACACCAAAGACAATTGCTGCAACTTCTTGTCATCTTCTTTCAAAGAAAACCTGCTTTCAGCCTGAAACAACTCATTATTTACATCAGCATATACATGAAAAGGATTATGTACAAATTCTCTTTGTTTAATCATCAACAAAGTCAAATTTTGACTTGCATTAACAAGCCTTTTCATCTGCCCTGCATTCACTAAAGAAGAGTCTAGTTTTTTGTGATGTGCTCTCACAATAAACTCCTTGCCATCCTTGAATAAATGGTACTTATTCTCATGGCGATGGAAGATAGCTTTCCTGTCATACAAGTAAGGATTTCCCAACACCAAACCTATAATATCAAGTGGAACAACATCTAATTCAACTGTGTCAATAAAATGTGTTGTTATGGAAAAGTGCAACATGCACTTCTTGGAAACCTGTAAATTTTCATCCTTACAAATCCAACCAAGAGGATATGGTTTAGGATGTGGAATGGTTTCAAGATTCAGCTTCTTGACTAAGTCTTCAGAAATAAGGTTCGCTTGCGACCCACTGTCAGATAGTGTTTCAACCTTGGTATGTTTGGAAATGACCCTCACATGAAATAGTTCAATTCTCTTCTCTTCATTTGGAGCTTCTATGTGATAGTTAGAAATACTAGAACTGGGTTTAGTTTCATTCTCTTTCCCCTTCAAGTTCTTTAGTGACATAGCTATGATTTTTGTTTCATCTCCTGATTCTGACCCTAGGTCTTGTTCAGCTATTGCAATTGTCTTGCCTTTCTCCTTGGCTTTAAAAATTTCTGGTTTCAACTCTGGATGAAGTTTCCAACAATGGTCCTCATCATGGCTAGTTTTAGAACATTTTTTGCAGAAAAATCTTCCCTTCTCTTTTCTAGAATTTGCATTTCTCTTTTTCTTCCATTTTCATTTAAACTCAATTTCCTCATTCCCATCTAAGTTTTGTTTACCCCTTGCATCTAAATGTGTGGCTTGAACACAAACCTCATATAAGCTTGTAGGGTTAAACATGAGAATGGTATGTCTTAGGTAAGTATGCAAACCTCCTATATACTTGAGTAAATTTTCTTGGCTATGAAAATCAATTCCTAGTAAAAGAGCTCTTCTACTAAATTCTTGGTTATAAACTTGAACATTTTTTCCTTTCAACTGTTTGAAAATTTTCCAATCCATTATGGCTTTCTGCATGTGAGCTAATGGATAAAAAATTTGTTTTATTGCAAAAATGAAATCATACCATGATAAGATAATCTTACCATATTTTTTGATCTCCTCATTTGTCTTGGATTCCCACCAAACAAGAGCCGCACCTTCCATTCTCAATGAATCTAGCTGGATTTTGGTTTCTTCATCATGAAATTTTTGAATTCTCAAGTAGAACTCTAATTTCCTAATCCAATTATCTAGCTTTTCTTCACTTACTTCACCATCAAACTTTTGCAATTCAAACTTAACATCAAGTTTAAGAAAAGGACTTTTACCCGTGTTCTTGACATTGTGAGTATGATGCACTGAAGAGGATGTAGAGGTAGACGACAATGAAGATGAAGATGAGGGTGATGATGGTGACTTTCCACTGTCTCCATTTCCTCCATTACCCTTCTTGGATTTCTCCTCATCATTATGGCCTCCTGGTGATCCTTATCCTTCCTTGTGAAGTTTGGATCCTTCTCCTTCAAGCCTTTCATTCCTTTCTTGATAAAGGACTCTCACCATTTCTGTCATGTCTAGGAATGCCTTCCTAAACACCCTTTCTTCCTCTTTGGGATCAATATCTTCATGAATTTATCCTTCCCTTGTAGACATGCTTATGGCTTCTTCTTCTTCTCTTGGAGGTGAAATTGAAGGTGGAGATATTGGCACTCTTACCCTCCCTGGCTGAGGATTGCTATGAGCTCTCACCAATTGACCTTCTCCTCTCTTGAGCTTAAGCCTAGTAAGCACAAAAAACCTTGCAAAAAGTTAAACAAACCTTGCACAAGAAAAATACAGTGAGTAGAACTCTAGCTTTGATACCAACTTGATATGAATGGATTATATTAGTTATCTTGTGCTAAGTATCCAAACAATAATAATAATGTGTGCATAAGGTTCTCCTTAAATTGCAGGTTAAACAAATAGTTTTAGCTTTGTTAATCATATTTCTGTGTGATAATTGATTAAGTATTTTAACTGTTTATCATTGTACAATAGTAAAGAACAAAGAAATAAACTTCACAAAGCACATTACTCAGCAAATTGTTGAAGCAGTTCACCCCTCCTGGGCTACATCTGTTGGTCCAATAACCAATGGCATGTCCCTCATGTATTAGTTTGCTCAAAATGTAATTAAAAGTGAAAATAAGCCTCAATAGGCAAAAATATCTATAAAATCAGCTTCAGAAGGTATGAATTAGCTAGAGATGACTATTCATTTACATAAAATAGATAAAGGAAGCCCAATACACTGCCTTCTCCATGATGGCCTTGATGGCTCCTTGATTTTCCTTGAAGCTAAAAATATTGAATATGACCTCTGTTCGATCTAAAACCTATGCCAAACTTCTCAAAATGTCAAAAATACCCAAAATTGACTATTTTTGCACCTAATTTCATTCAATAATGAGGGAGTTATGGAAAAAAAAAAAATCCTAATATCCCTTGAAAACCTCCTCCAAAACTGGAGGAACTCCAGTTAATTAAGGAGAAAACTCCAAATTTGGAGAGCGCACTCCAAAGTTTTCGGCGGTCAATGTGCTGGCAATAAATGTTTGAGGGTGGGGTGGTCACATGACCCCCCATCGGAACCGTCGGTCTTACTCGCAGATTAACCGTTTAAGAAACCTTCACATTTAATTTGTAATGTGCTGGCCACATGTGGAAATGGTTTTGGAAACCATTAACAACCATGGAGTTTAAGGCCTTAAGGCCATGGTTAATGCGCCGAGGTCACGTGTTGTTGGGGCTAGCCCTAAACCCTTTTCCGCCGTTTGAAATTTAAACCAAAAAAATGTAACACGACTCATTTGATTAATAAGAAACATTCGTTTGGCACAATGGTCAGTCATGTGGTTAGGTGCAGACAGGTCCAAGGTTCAAAACCCAGTAGTAACAACAAAATTTTACCAAAACATTTCTCCTCAAACTTAGGGCCACTTGGCGGCCTTTGGGCCTACCACGTGGCAGCCTGTGATTGGCCAAAATCACAATAAGTCAAACTGCCATAGAACCATACCTTGCCAAGTGTCAAACTGCTACTCGCCCACATGGAATATTCCTTTTTTAATTTTCCCAAATTAACAAAGTCAAACTTGGTCAACTCATTTTTGAAGTTTACTGGGCTTTTCAAACCTTCATAACTTCTACATATGACCTTTGTTTTACGAACCGTTCACAACGCCAAAATCGCAGCGATGAGACATTTCCAGTTGTTTAGATTGCAACTATTTTTTAGCACTTTCATTTTTGAGAATTTTTGAACTTGGACATGATCTCCTGATCAATTGTAAGGTAGCCAAGGAATTAAATTGTTTCCTATACCCGGCACCAAAATGTCAAGTTATGGTTGCAAATGAAGGAACTATAAATTTCTCTGGAAAATGCCATAATATCAAGCTAACCATGGGGGAATATTTATTGAATAGTCCAATTCTTTCCATTCCAATTGGAGGTGTTGTTGTTGTTCTAGGAGTACAATGGTTACAATCTTTGGGGATGGTTGCTTTTAATTTTCAAGAAGTTTTCTTGAATTTTTTTTCAGAAGGAAAGGAAGTCAAATTATGGGGTATCACAAGGAAGCCAGGAAAAATAATATGCTCTAATTTCATGACAAAGCTTCTGAAGAAAGAACAATGAGGAATAATTTCATAATTATGCTCACTAGAAGTTCCAACTTCAAAATCATCTATTTCTGTAGATCTCCTAAAAGTCTTGGACAATCATTCTAAGGTGTTTGAAACTCCCAAAGGACTCCCACCTATTCGTGATCATGATAATGCTATTTATTTGATTCCAGGAAGTGTTCCTCCAAACATCAGGCCTTATAGATATCCTTATGTCCAAAAGAGCGAAATTGAATGTATGATTGCAGAAATATTAGAGGTTGTTATAATTCAACCTAGTCAAAGTTTTTTCTCTACTCCAGTAATATTGGTGCACAAGAAGGATGGATCATGGCACATGTGTCCACATTATAGGGAGCTCAATAAGCTCACCATTAAAGATAAATTTCCCATTCCTGTGATTGATGAATTATTGGATGAATTACATGGAGAAATTTATTTTACCAAGTTGGATCTTTGTTCAGGATATCATAAAATTAAAATGAAGACTGAAGATATTCCGAAAACAACATTTCGAACCCATGAGGGCCATTATGATTTTTGGTCATGCCTTTTTTCCTTACCAATGCACCTTCTATATTTCAGGGGTTGATGAATTCCATTTTCAAACCCTTCATTAGAAAATTTGTGCTAATATTTTTTGATGATATACTAATCTACAGCAAGTATTGGAAGGATCATGTTCAACATGTTGACAGGGTGCTCAAACTATTGCAGGAGAAACAATTATATGCAAAAACATCCAAATGTTTCTTTGGAGTACAAGAGGTGGAATATCTGCGTCGTATTGTATCTCACAAGGGTGTTAAGGTAGACCCTAACAAAATTAAAGCCATTAAGGAATGGAAAGTCTCCACAACCATAAAGCAGTTGCAAGGATTTCTTGGGTTAACAGAGTATTATCGCAAGTTTGTTAAGAATTATGGGAGAATAGCAGCACCTCTAACAACATTGTTGAAGAAAGATGCATTTTCATGGACTCCTAAAGCAACTAAGGCCTTTGAACATCTTAAAGAGGCAATGTGCCTAGCACCGGTCTTAGCTATGCCAGACTTCACAAAAACCTTTATTGTGGAATGTGATGCCTCAGGAAATGGAATTGGTGTTGTCTTAATGCAAGAAGGAAGACCCATTGCTTTTGAAAGCTGTCCAAACAAAGGAAAGTATTTAAAGAAATATATTTATGAGAAGGAAATGTTAGCAATATGCACTAAAGAAATGGTGACCTAAAGAAATATGCACTAAAGAAATGGAGACCTTACCTAATGGGAAGACACTTCAAGGTAAAAACTAATCATGATAGCCTTAAACACTTTTTGGAACAAAGACTATCTTCAGAGAGCAACAAAAATGGGTCACAAAGATGTTGGGTTATGACTTTGAAATAATCTACAAAAAAGGGAAGCTAAATTTTGTTGTAGATGCACTGTCAAGAAAGAATGAAGAGGTGGAAGCATTGCTTTGTGCCATTTCTATTATCCAACCAGATTGGATAACCGAAGCAAGGGATGAATGGAAGAAGGACGAAGAAGTGTGGACACTCATTCAAAAGTTGCAACAAGATCCTAGTACATTTGATACTTTTAGCTGGAAAAATGACTCCTTATGGTACAAATATCGCTCATATATTTGTAAGAATTCCCAACTAAAACAAATTATTCTTTTTGAATTTCACACTTCTCCTTTAGGAGGACACTCAGGATTTTTAAAAACTTACCACAGGGTGAAGAAAGAATTTTTTTGGGATGGATTTAAATCTGATATTCAAAATTTTGTGGCGAAATGTCTGGTTTTCCAACAAAATAAAGTTCAGACAATTAAGACCCTGGGTCTTCTACAACTTTTATCCATTCCAAGTCAACGTTGGGAGGAGATTTCCATGGATTTTATCACAGGTTTACCTAAGTCCAAAGGAAAGAATGTCATCATAGTGGTAGTTGATAAACTTACCAAGTATGCACACTTTTGTGCATTATCTCATCCATTTAAAGCAAATACAATTGCTACTACATTTATGGACATAATTGAAAAGATACATGGAAAGCAAAAGATTATTGTGAGCGACAAAGATCCCATTTTTACTGGAAATTTTTGGACGGAGTTATTTTCTTTTTTGGGTACTCAATTAGCTCATAGCTTATCTTATCATCCTCAAATCGATGGTCAAACTGAGATAGTGAATACATGTTTGGAAGGATATCTTCGTTGTTTTGTATCTGATAAACTAACACAATGGGTCAAGTGGTTACCTCTCACTGAATGGTGGTATAACACTTCCTTCCATACTGTAGCAAAAATGACCCCATTTATGGCACTTTATGGATATCATCCACCATCCATCACATCATCTTTAAGAGAAAATTCTAAGGTTCGAGCAGTGGAAGATCACATCGAGCATCAACAATAAGTTCTCCAACTCTTAAAAGATAACCTAAATTTGGCACAAAATCGAATCAAACAACAGGCAGATCAACATCGCAGCGAGAGAATTTTCGATGTAGGAGACTGGGTATTTTTATGGCTACAACCATACAAACAAATGTCCCTCAAGCAAGCTAAGAAGGATAATAAATTAACTCCAAAGTACTATGATCCTTACAAGGTGTTGCAAAAGATTGGTACTATGGCATACAAATTGGAGCTTCCTGCATCTAGTTTTCCATGTTTCATGCTTAAATAAGGTTATAGGTGAAAATATTTCAGTTCAAAAAATATTGCCAGAACTTGATGAGGAAGGAAAAATCATATTGGAACCTGAAGCGTTCACTAAAACAAGAACTCGACAACTACCAATTGATCAATTTAAGAGTATCTCATCAAGTGGAAGAACTTACCCACTGAATATTCTACATTGGAGGATGATAATTTTATACAGAAGCACTCAGAGCTGCTCAAGCATTGAGTACAATACTTTTTTGAGGGAGAGAGGCATGTTAGGTCCCTATATTACTAGTTTAGTCCTATATTTTTATTAGTGTAACCCCCTTATTTTTATTGTTGTACCCCTGTAACCCCAATATTGTTATTATTGTGCCCTTACATTATTATTGTTAGGTCGACTAAGATTATATTGTGGCCCCATGGACTCCTATATATAGAAGGAGGTTTTGGTCATTTCTATCATCCAAGAATTGTCCATTTATGTAATTTGTTGGAGGTTTCCCCCTCGAAGTGGTTGATTTCTAAGGCATTGATCTCTCTTTTCTTCTATGTTTGGAGCTGGTTTCACAACAAATAATTAGTTGTAACAACTGATTCAGATCAAAATTATTTTCTTAAGTTAGGTTGTCATGTTTTTTCTTATCCACCTTAGCCACATACATGCATGTTTCACACTTCAGAAACCTAAGATGTGAAAGAGATGGCTTCTTTCCAATTTGAATTCCTCTTGTGTCATGTCACTCAAAATTGAACTTGGTGACACATTAATCAAATAATTAGTTCTAGCAACTGCTTCAACTCAAAATCCTTTGCCTAAGCTACAATTCTCTGTGATGGTTCATGCATTTCTTTATCAAGCTCTAATTTGGTCTCTTAGCATGGCCATCTTGCTGGAGACCGTGTAATTTGTTGTGGCAACTGCTTCAGCTCAAAATCTTTTGCTTAAGCTAGCATTCTCTCTCATGCTACATGCATTTTTTTTTATCAAGGTACGATTTGGTCTCTTAGCATGGCCATCTTGCTCGATACCATGTGGAGTTGTCTTCAAGCGTGCAATTACCCAAGATTTAAAAAATACCTCAATTTCTTGGGAGAAATACTCACCACCATTATCAAGTTTTAATCTTCTTCCACACCTGTAGCAGAGATTTTAATTGTAACGCTTGACTTTCAAAGAGATCTTGCATCCTAGAATATCTGGTATGTCCAGCATACAGAACAAGTTCTCATAGTTGATGGTTTTTCATTGATTCTGTCATGAAAAATATTACGTTTTACAAGCCTGAAAGGATAATCTAATGTGGTTTTCTTATTTTCACGTTTTTTCTGCAAGAAATGCAGTGCTACAATTACAATTGAATAGTCATGTGAGTGATCCATTCTTTGACTATTAGCAAACCTCCATCTAATATTGTAACATGCATTGGGGATGTTGGCATTGGTATAGGTGTTGTTGCACCCTGATGCAAGTGTTGGATCTTGGTGCTTGTGTTAAGCATGTAATTTATACATAAACTATTCTTTTGTTGGTGGAGAGGGTGTAGAACTTTCCTCCCATAATCTTTTGAATTTGTGCACATATCAATGACCTTTTGACTTGGTCAAATACTTGATCCTATGATAAAAATTCCTTACTTAGGAGTTGTTGGTCCCCTTCAACTAAAAATTGAGTAATGGAAACTACATCTTATTCGATTATCCAGTATTCCATTTTTTTTCTAGAAAAATTACTCTTAATTTGAGAAAGACGAACTATACCCAATTGTTTACTACCTTTTTTCTTCAAAATTATTTTCCCTCAACTCAGTGTCAAAATTTGTAGTGATCCCCTCAAGAAATGTAGTAATAATTTCATTTTTGTCCCAATTTAATACCTATGATTTAAATAGCTTTAGACAACTTGCATTGAACACAATATGGATGCTTGTGTATCGTGACAAGGCTAACCAAAACTTACTCTATTGTATTTTATTTAAAATGGCGGATGGCTATATTTTATAGGTTTAACATTTGATCCTTCTACTTGAAGCACACTTCTTTAATGTAAATGTAAACATTTTCCTCTTCTTGGAATTGATATTTTGATTTTGTGTATTTCATGTTAGGTTTCCAGCCTTCAAAGTCCCTTAGAAATATACCATTCCATAAGTAACCTTACAAGCATGAAAACATGGTACATTCCAGCCTTCGAAGCCTCACCAAATGTATAGGTGATGTTTTGAAGTTGCTATCTAGCCTTCAAAGGCTTCCCACACATGGAATTTATACTGCCAAATCCTCCTCCATGAGGACAATGTTGGATTTCTAGCCTTCCATGTGACCTTCCAACATGCCAAATGCCATGATTATGAAGTCTCTTTAAGGTAAATGTTTGGGGCTTCTGAGAATGATTGCAAAGGTTTCCAAACAATAGGAAGACCCGTCAAACAACCCCATTCTCTCGTAGATACATGAACATGAATATTCAAACAAATGAAATTCCATCAAGGAAATAGATCCTACAAAGGTTGGCCCACAATTGAAATTGTTTTTAAATACCTTCAGGTTGGCCTACACAAACTTAAGTCAGGATTCACCCAGAACAGAGATCATTTCAAAACCTCATATATATATATATATATATATATATATATATATATATATATATATATATATATATATATATATATATATATATATATATATATATATATATATATATATATATATATATATATATATATATTCTTAGAAACCTCAAATTAAAATGAAACACAAATAGTCTGATTCTGTTATCGTTGGTCCAATAAGTGAAAGGTTCATTGATGGCATGTGTGTGTGTGTGTGTGCTAATTCATTTATTTTTAAACCTCCATTTATACTTCAACTCGACACATGTTTTATCAGACCATTTTATTTACAATTAGTCCAAATTCTTGGGTAGTGTTATTTTCATTTTTTAACTCAGCTTGCTTCATAAGTTGTTTAAATTCATCCCTTTGTTGTTACATATTTACTATAGGTTGTTATTTTTCAGTTATCTCCAAACACAGGTATACCACGTAAACAACTTCAAGTAATGAGATAGTTATACATATGTATTTATTATTCTGAGGAAACAATAGTATGATGGATTTAGATTAAGTTTCAAGATTATGTTCTCCCTTGACTAGGCTTTGATATGCATGCCCCTCAATAATTGTACAGAACCAGTAGCCATCTAGTGCCTTATAAGTCATGGAAGATCTACTTCAAATGCTTCCTAGTTTATTCAAATGTCTAATATATCCATCATCCCCGTGGAAAAAAATGTTGTAGGGTGACATCTTGGTTATACATTTCAAACAACACCTTAATTCTTCTCAATAGAATACCCTATCTACTCTTCACAATAGGTTACACTTCGTTTTAGGATCATTACTTATACCATGTGATGTTACAGCCATGGGATTAATTATCTTACTAATATTCTTGTATATGAAATCCATCTGCCCATAAGTGTATGTCAAACCATATCCTTGTCTCTAATTTAGGAGAAATCCCACAGACTATCATATCCATCATCAAAGTTGGTAGAGGTTGATCATAGTAATAGAATTCCAAACATTTCATCAATCTCCTCTGTCCAAAATTGTGGTATAATTTTGAGGAAAAAATTTATTATTGTACCCTCATGCAAACCATTAATCTAAATAAGGGAGATTACACATAAGCACTCAATATGGAAACACCGTAATCATGTTGGAAGCTTGGAGGAATGGAAAGCTTAACACTAGCTTCTATGAACAAGCAATGGAAACAAAGCCTTACAAATAACACGATAATCACATAAGTAAAAAATCCATAACCTATCTGGTATCATGTGATAGTAATTAAGACTGCTTATGTATTAGTAATACTACAACCTTATATCTAGTACAATGATTACTATAGAACCGTGTTGATTATGGTATAATGATTAGCTAATATGGAACAACACTAGTGACTATGATTCCAAATCTATTAGCTCTTCATTTAAGCTGACAATTATAAGCTCTATTATCACCATAAGATAAGTTTATAACATGCTATTAAGTACACATAATATGTAAGATCCAATCCATGTCTTATTCCCACAACACATGGTTGAACACATGGAGCTTACAAGGTTATGGTGAAGTAAGTGATTAGTTAAATTGAAAGGTAATTTAATTACTGAGGTAATTAGTTTCTCACTATTCATAATATTTGGTCACAGTCGCTTCTAGTCATATGTTATTATTCAATGTACTATAATATTCCCATATGTTTGATCATTTGAGGTAATATGAGCTCTTTGTACTCGTGTTTTATTTGAGTCTTCTGCTTTGGTTTATCGTCTAAGTAATCACATAAGTAATGATGATTGATTTGATACAAGTAATGCCATATTTCTAATATAAGATTTAGTTCATTTTTCCTTATTCAAATTTCAATCTCATTGGTTAACTACTACACTTAAGTAGGGAAAAGCTGAAAGTTATAAGAGTATGGCATTGTAAGCTCTTAGATTCAATGAGATTAGTTATACCAATATAGCCCTACCGAGTAGTTGTAAGATGATTTACCAATGAATATGGAGAATACCATATGAATAAGAGTTGAAGAGGATACATACTACTTATTATTAATATGGTTTTATTCATATAGAAACATATGGTAATAAAGCTCTTAATTCAAGTAGTGGCCTATAATTAACACCAAAAAAAATGAGATATAAAAGGTTAATGATGTAACCAATCGCTTGATTACCTTAGCATCATAGACCGTAATTACACCTGTAATAGTAAGCACTCCATCTAATTATGATTAAACACTTGACTTCCATTCACACTAAGCTTAGATAAGGTCATTGCTTTCCACTATTAACTAGAAGAGGTAGTTTGTTCACCTTTTATAGCCCATTCCCTATGTGTGTCATGTCTATTTGCTTATATTCCCATACTCCTACAGAAAATACATAACCCAATAGGATAAATGAGGGCATATATGGTAGTAAGCTATATTATATGTGAAAACCATTATTGGAAATATGATGCAGAGTGTTGTCCTTGATGGCAACCCAATTGATGAAGATGATGGCAACCTACTTGATGAAGTTGTTCTTGACTTGATGAGCTTATTAATGATGTAAATCTGATGTATCTACAATCAGTACAGAAGGTACAGAAGAAAGAAATATCAGTAAGGGTCAGAACAAAGATGAAAAGTAAGCATACGCGGGTTTGTTAAGGCGAAGTAGTGCATGCACGCGGAAAAGTACGTGCCAAGTCGCGTATGCTCAATTGCACTCTAAAAGAATAAAACCAGGGGTTACTACCATCGTATTGACCCATTTTATTGAGCGCTGGATTGTTTATTTTATCCCGTCCAGGAATACCATCGGAAGTGATGTGGTTTTGGCTCATGGTATTGAAAGAGGCTAAATATATATAAGGAGAAGAAAATCATTGTGCAAGGGGGTGCATAAGTCTGGGCTTGAATGTATACTTCACTCTGAAGTATGTCTGAATGGAGAGGGTAATAGTTTGATGATAGATCTGAATCTATGATGCACCTATGAAGAAAATGAAGAAGAGGGATCTCTAGATCTGAAATGTATATGTATCTTCTGGATCTATTTATGGAATGATTAGATTTGTGATCTGGCGAATCTGTGCTTAAGTAAAGAATGAAGATCTGAGTTGTTTATCTGTTCTAGAGAGCTGCAATGCCCTAAAATGTCTGAATATCTATACATAGGTTCATCGAGGAGAAAGCACGTATATACACGGCTTGTATTCAGCGAAAGCACGTATGGGAATTGAAATCAGCTCTGAAATGTGTGCAGATGTATCTGTGGGTTGGTATTTGTGAAAGCATGTATATATGCAGGATCAGTGAAGAAAAAGCGCGTATGTAATTTAGGGTTTGCTGAAGTATGTGGTATGAAATGTCTGATCTGTTCTGTTGTTTTTCTGTCAATGATGATCTGGGTTGTTCGAATATTGTTTATACTGCTATAGATCAAGTTGTTGGTTTGATGAATGTTCCTTGAGCTTAATTGTGTGGGTTGGATCCAGTGTGAAAATTGATGAAACGTGGTCCACAAAGGTGCTGAAGGTTGAAGCCTTCAGTCAGGGGGTTGTAGCTCCCTTTCAGGTGAGGCTGGTAAACGAGAGCAGGGGGTTGTATACCCCCTTTGAAGTGAGGTGATGAACAGGAAGCGGGGTTGTAGCTCCTTCAGGGAGAAGGTGATAAATGAGAGAAGGTTGTAGCCTTTTCAGGTGGGTGCCTAAATGTTGGTGTGAGTCTCGCAGGTACATGGTTATGGAATGTTTCTCTATAATAAAATATTGAAGGCTGAGACAATGGCAACGGTGGTTTTCTCCCGACTTGGGTTTCCACCTTAAATCCTGGTGTTCATGTGTGATGCTTATGTGTGATGGTTTATTCTGTTATTACTGCACTGTTAACTAAACATCAGAATAATGAATGTTGCATAGATATAAGTAAAGATTTTAATTGCATAATAAGATCTCTGTGTATACGCGAGTTTTATGAAGGATATCCGCGTGTATATGCTAGTTGGCTTCAGAAAAGTAGCGTATGGATTTTACAGAATGAAAAAGTAAAAAGTTTTGAGTATTCCCTAATACTGATTCACCCCCCCCCCCCCCCCAGTATTTTCCCAACAATTGGTATCGGAGGTGGTCCTTCTGCAGAAGCTTGATCACTTGAAGGAGATCCATCGCAATGGGAAGGAAGCAAAAGAAGAAGGCTACTGAAAAGGAGATATCTCAAGAAACATGTGCAACAGAAAATGAAGAAGATAAAACAGGTACTGATTGTTGTTCTTGTGATTCACCTTCTTGTACATGTAATAATGAAAACAATGAAAGTAATGTTATGGATCTAGAAGAAGCTCTCAAGATTAAATTTGAAGAACTACAAAGATCATCTAATAAGCAAGAATCCATCTACAAAGAGATGATCTCTCTCAAATTACAAACCAGATAGAAGCAGTAGATAATGAGATGAAATGTATCAAAGATATCAAAGTTGGATAGAATTGTATCAAAGGGTGTACGATAATGTAAACAATCGAAGTGAAGGACTTGAAGCAGAAATCATCTCTCTGAAAGCATATCTCAAAGCATCAAATAAAAAGAATGAGGAAATTCTACAATCAGTTGAAGAAAAGGGACTTGAAGCAGAAATCGTCTCCCTCAAAGAAGATGCGGAAAATCAAATAAGAAGAATGAAGGACTTGAAGCAGAAATCATCTCTCTTAAAGAAGATCTATAAAAATCAAATAAGAAGAATGAAGAACTGCTACAAACATGTGAAGATCAAGAAAATTGGTTGAAGGAAGAAATCTTAAAATTAAATGATCAAGTAGAATAAGGAAAAAGGGTCGAAGAAAGCATGAAGAAACAATGCCAAAGATTGGAGGTTGAGGTAAACATTTTAAGAGGTAAATTAGAAGAAACGGATAAACTCTTGAGGTTTCAAGATAGTACTAAGATTCTGGATACTATTCTTAGTAGTCAAAGGCCTCCTTCTATTAAATTTGGTCTTGGTTTTCCATGGAGAAGCTTATTAAAATCTAGTTCTCAAGAGTACTAAAGAACTCAAAGGATGTCAAAGCAAGGCTTTGAAGTGTTGGAAGAAGTCAAAAGGTCAAAACTAAAGTGTAAAGACTCTCAAAAGAAATCATTCCCTCCTAACTATAGAAACATCAATAATGTTGAATGCTTTAAATGTCATAACTATGGGCATGTTGCGACCAATTGCAAAGCGGATCATTCAGTCCACAAACAAACGATTCTACTCAAGAAGATACTATGGTTTCTTCAAGGATATTGTTTTCATGTAACAAGTATGGTCATAACTATGTGATTGCCATAGAAAGAAATAATAGAAAAACACATTATGATCCGTATACTTAATTTTTGGTCATGTGGATGTTATGCTTGTAAAGGTATGGACATGTAGAAAAGAATGCGGGATGAACGGATACGAAATTGGATAATTTCCAGCACACAATTAGAAATATCAAGCAAAGCTGGAAAAGGAAGGAGGACCGGTCAGAAACGTAATGAATACTGACCCTACAGCAGTCATCCGCTTCTAAAGCTTACTTCTCTGAATGACTGCACGAGAGATGTGAGATACATTATAGGGATTAGTAATGTATCATCACAGGGGGAGCAATGTATGATGATTCTCATGGTTAGCTTGGTTATTCTGGTTATGTGTATTTCTGAGAGAGCATCTGATGTGAAAAATACAGGTACAGGCGGTACAACTTCAGGGGGAGATGAAGGAATGTGAAGTTTTCAATGTTTCATTTTTCATACGCGGGTTCAGTGAACAAAAGCCGCGTATACACGTGAGTTACATTGGATACAGTTGTGTATGCATTTATGATAAGAGAAATAGTATGACAGCTAAAGTTCAGGAGCACAGGTGCAGGGGGAGCATCAGTCTGAATATTAATGATTGCATTATTGGCATTTTATCTGCTTATTTATCAGTTCTAAATGATGATGACATGACACATAAATAAGATGGAAGTCTTGTGATTCAGAGATAAGGATAAATCATGCAGAGTTTGTTGCTGGTTGAGACCTCTTTTAATTCTTACTCATGTTACATCATGATCATGATAAATATTGAAGATCTTGGTGACATGGATGATTGCTTAACACGTAATGATTATTGTAGAACTTGTTCTGGTATGATAATTCCTCTTGGGAAGAATATATTGATGCTGCAAAGAGTTTGAAGGCTTGGTTACTAATGTGCTTATACTACAACCATTGGATAACATGAAGACACAACTACATTGTTCTATCTATCCCAGTCTCATATATTCAGGGAAGCATTCAAATATCTTAGAAAGAAGCTAAGAAATTGTCTCGCGCCTCACAAAGGATCAGATCTGATTTAATCAGAAGATGCAAGATTGGATACGTGATTTCTGGGCTCACGATCACGTATATCTGTGAGAGTTCATACACATAAAACCGCATATGTGTGGTTGCGGCAATTTTGCAGGTCGGCATTCCTTGACCCTGAGTTTGTGGTCTTCATTTGGTTTCCACCCGATGATGTTCCAGCTCTTATATTTCCACCATTTCATTCTACGATATTGGGTGAAGATGCATTGATGATTTATTTGTTAGAAGTATTTCGGGATACATGCTAAGGGGAGAATTGCTTATGGAAAGGATGCATTGAATTAGAGTTTCGGAGGGGAGCATTAGCCTTGCTGAGTATTATGCATTGTTGGCATTATGATTCTGAAATATGATCACTTTATTGAAGTCCTTTTTGGTTTTGGTTATAAAAAGTCATATCTTTAATTTGATGTAAAGGTCATGTTGAGACCTATGATGTAAAATTGTAATAGTCAGTCATGTAAGGACTTGGTCAATTTTGTAAATCCACTTGGTTGGATAGTTGATTCAAAATGTGTAAACCCTCTTGGTTGGGTAGTTGAGTCAAATTATGTAAATCCACTTGGTTGGATCTTTGATGTAATTATGAGTCCTTGGTGATACGAAGGTCATAGAGTCATGCACTTCATTGAAAAATGTGTTTGAAGATTCAACATGAACTCAGGGGGAGCATGGTAACTTCAGTGCACATCAGATCTACAGTGCTCTTCTATCTACATGAGGAGAAAACAACCTTGTGTTGGTTTTGATCTGCCCTTTGCCCTTGATGTCGAAGGGGGAGAGTAACATGGTGTTTGAATAAGGGGAGAGTAACATGGTGTTTGAATAAGGGGAGAGTAACATGGTTATTATATAATGGTTATAATCAATGTATCTATCTGTTGTGGTGATCAAACACCATCGTGGTTGCCATCAAGTCCAAAGGGGGAGATTGTTGGCAATATGATGCAGAGTGTTGTCCTTGATGGCAACCCACTTGATGAAGATGATGGCAACCTACTTGATGAAGTTGTTCTTGACTTGATGAGCTTGTTAATGATGTAAATCTGATGTATCTACAATCAGTACAGAAGGTGCAGAAGAAATAAATATCAGTAAGGGTCAGAACAAAGATGAAAAGTAAGCATACGCGGGTTTGTTAAGGCGAAGTAGCATATGCACGCAAAAAAGTACGTGCCAAGTCGCGTATGCTCAATTGCGCTCTAAAAGAATAAAACCAGGGGTTAATACCATGGTATTGACCCATTGTATTGAGCGTTGGATTGTTTATTTGATCTCGTCCAGGAATACCATCGGAAGTGATGTGGTTTTGTCTCATGGTATTGAAAGAGGCTAAATCTATATAAGGAGAAGAAAATCATTGTGCAAGGGGGTGCATAAGTCTGGGCTTGAATATATACTTCACTCTGAAGTATGTCTGAATGGAAAGGGTAACAGTTTGATGATAAATCTGAATCTATGATGCACCTATGAAGAAAATGAAGAAGAGGGATCTCTAGATCTGAAATGTATATGTATCTTCTGGATCTATTTATGGAATGATTAGATCTGTGATCTGGCGAATCTATGCTTAAGTAAAGAATGATGATCTGAGCTGTTTATCTGTTCTAGAGAGTTGCACTGCCCTAAAATGTCTGAAGATCTATACGTAGGTTCGTCGAGGAGAAAGCACGTATATACGCGGCTTGTATTCAGCGAAAGCGCGTATGGGAATTGAAATCAGCTCTGAAATGTGTGCAGATGTATACGTGGGTTGGTATTTGTGAAAGCGCGTATATACACAGGATCAGTGAAGAAAAAGCGCGTATGTAATTTAGGGTTTGCTGAAGTATGTGGTATGAAATGTCTGATCTGTTCTGTTTTTTTTCTGTCAATGATGATTTGGGTTGTTCGAATATTGTTTATACTGCTATAGAGCAAGTTGTTGGTTTGATGAATGTTCCTTGAGCTTAATTGTGTGGGTTGGATCCAGTGTGAAAATTGATGAAACGTGGTCCACAAAGGTGCTGAAGGTTGAAGCCTTCAGTCAGGGGGTTGTAGCTCCCTTCCAGGTGAGGCTGGTAAACGAGAGCAGGGGGTTGTAGCTCCCTTCCAGGAGAGGCTGGTAAACGAGAGCAAGGGGTTGTAGCTCCCTTCTAGGAGAGGCTGGTAAACGAGAGAAGGTTGTAGCCTTCTGCAAGTGGGTGCCTGCGTGCTGGTATGAGTCTGCGCCAGTACATGGTTGTAAGATGTTTTCTCTATAATAAAATATTGAAGGCTGAGACAACGGCAGTGGTGGTTTTCTCCCGACTTGGGTTTCCACCTTAAATCTTGGTGTTCATGTGTGATTCTTATGTGTGATGGTTTATTCTATTATTACTACACTGTTAACTAAACATTAGAAGAATGAATGTTGCATAGATCTAAGTAAAGATTTTAATTGCATAATAAGATATCTGTGTATATGCGAGTTTTATGAAGGATATCCGTGTGTATATGCTAGTTGGCTTCAGCAAAGTAGCGTATGGGTTTTAGAGAATGAAAAAGTAAAAAGATTTGAGTATTCCCTAAATACTGATTCACCTCTCCCCCTCTCAGTATTTTTCCCAACAACAATTTTCTACTAGAGATTGTAATATGAATTACAACCTGGGTCTGATTCCCATACTCATACCCTTTTGATTATCGATATAAATAAGATTTGGGTTTCCATAGTTGATACTTGGAGGTACCTATCTTTGATAGGGATTGGATTACCACCTTCCACAAGAGGGCCCAATCTTCCATGTTGTAGTTTTCACAAGCTAACCAAGTAGAGAAGCTAGTCATATATTCCAGAAGGATGTAGTATTCCCATTACATGCCTAATTGATTCCGTACAAGTATGAGATTGCCTGGTGACTAAGGAACTAGGTAAAGAAACATAGTCGCTATGTATCAAAGGAAGCTTAGTCTATGTAAATATATTAGTAGAGATCTATGTGTTTTACTATGAACATAATAGATATGTGATATCAGGTAAATCTAGAGGCACGTAATTCCATAAGCTTAGATATACGTATAATCTGAGTGAATAGCGGAACCAAATAATTATCCTAATATGTTAGATTGAGGTTAATATTTTCACCATATACCTACGATATATGTACGAGGTTATGCATAGTGATTTAAATCCATTAAGTAGGAAATGTAATCGCTTTCCTTTGATTCCAAATGTTATAGGTCATGAATATAATACTGCTACTTAAAATGTGGTATCTATATATGTTGGGGCCCTTGTTTTGAAATTAAACAGTTTTGTGTTGCGGATAACAGGTGTCAAAACACAACCACGGTAGACAGAGAACTATCATGGTTGCGAAGAACTGAAGAGCAGGTGGCACGGTTGTTGTGGAAGCAAGCACAGATGGTAGAAGGAAGCGACAAAAGACAATCAGTGGAACTCCCAATAATTAGGGAGAAGTAGCAAACAACCGAGCGAAAGGGAAGGAAGAACTGTCAGTCACATTGGCAGCATAAAAAATAGGTAGCCGGCTAGTGGAGAAAGAAGTTTGGCTCATTAGAGATCAGGGAACAGGAGCCCTAGGAGAGCTTTGTTCATGTTGTTTTGTTCTGTTCTCTCTCTCTCTGATTCGTTCTATTCTGTCTTATGTGATGCTATTGTAATTAGTTCTACCAAGAACGCTCTGAGGAGCATTGTAACTGTCTTTTATTGTTAATGCAATAATTTCTAATATAAGGTTGTTGTTCTTAGTTCTTTCTTGTGTTCTATTTTAGTGGAACATGCGGGCTATTTTAAATTTTTGGTTATCATTCTGATCATGTTCATAAGTATTGTTATATGTGGATTATTTACACTTCCTCAAAGTAATTAGTTCTATATGGATTATGCATCTGTCATGTTTGATTGATGATTGATCTGATCCCAACCTTAGTAAGGTTGCAGCACGCCTCGGGTGAGACTCTCTACTCCTTGGAGCAGGGTGAAAATTTCGGCGTTGTGCTAGACTACTACGGAAACCCTTGTTGGCCTCGTTCCTGAACCTGGGTCTCACCCCAGAGACCTCTTTTCTTGCCAACAAATGGTTCTATTTCCAGGACCTGAAATTGCATTTTGGAATTAGATCATGGTATCACGGATCTTCAAGAAAGAAATACGAAACTGTTGGGATAACCACCTAGATCAGTTCATATCTTATCAAGCGGAAGTGAGACAGCAAAAAGAGAAAATTGTTAAGAACCAGATTATTTTCTCTGAAAATGCTAGTGATATCTACGAGATCTTCTGGGGAAATTTTCCCAAGGAGCTCTACAACTGGTTGCGGAGACTACAAACCAAGACAGCCCTAAGAGGCTTGCGATAGGTTTGTCGCAAGTGGGTGCACATAGATCTGGTAGCACTCCATCGGTTAGATACCGATTTGACCCAAGCTGTAGATTTTTGGGTGAAATATACCTTGGAAGGATACATAGTAGAGTTCGTAGCTGAATGCTACTAGTCTTTCTTGAAAGCAGAAGACATATTCAAATCAAGGCTACACGGAGAGATGTTGAAGGAGATCCCCCTGTGGATCACGACTTTGATGGTGGATGAAGGATTGATGGAGTTCCAAAAGTCTAAGATGGAGACCTAAACCTCCAGTACTGAGGGAAGGAGCTGAGGGAAAGATGCTACAAGTACATTGAAAAGGGGAATAGGGATATGGATGCTAAGACCTCCAGTAGGTTGAGGGAACGACGAGCACATCAGAGGGCACAACTTGCTGAGAAGTGGCAAGAAAGGGTGATAAAAGAATTGGAAAGACAAGAAAGGAATAGAAAAGACAAGGAGGAGCTGCCTCATACGACAAAGGAGATGGAAGGTCAGACGGGTTCCCAAGATATAGTGGGGACCACTAAAGAAGTGTGGCAAGGGTATAGGAGCCTAGCCCAAGAAGAGAAGGGAAAGGAGTACAACAGAAATGACATGCGCCCCGAGAAGACGTCCAATGTGGAGTTGCATGTTACGATGGAGAAGCTATTCCGAGAAGGGCCGACACCCATAATCCCAGGTAACTCTATTCCCCAAAGTTCAAGTAGCTCTGGTCCCGACCTTCCCCTGGTACTCGATTAGCCACTAGGTGAAATTTTTGTTAAGTTACGGGAATTGAGTAAGTTGAATAGTGTTTAGTCTATAGCAGTAATACACACTAGTAGCAGTACTAGTAACACCATTTCACAACCGGGAGTTAGGGGTTTTATTCTAGTAACCCCCAGACAAGGAAGCATGGCAGGATCATTTACTCGGTACCCAGAGTTTTCTAGGAGGGGTAATGATGATGTGGAATAACACTGGTACCTCTATCAAGCCATATGGAGGGCTCGACAGACACTAGAAATAGGTAAGTTGGTAGAATTTCAAACTACTCTCAAGGAGAGAACTCTGCGCTGGTTTATAAAGTGGTATGAGGCTCATCAGAACCTAGCGATATATGATGTAAAGAGGGATTTCGTGAAGGAATTCAAATTACCCCAAACATATCAGTAGGGTTTGTCAGAAATGTGGGAGATCAAGCAGCGAGAAGGGGAAACTGCATAGGATCTAATGAGGAGATTCAAGGATGCGATTGGAAAACTCAGCTATCTAATTGATCTGAACCATTAGAGATATTGGTTTATCTAGGCCATTCTCTTACTAATAAGAACTCCGCTGACACAATAGAAAATTGAGATGTTGCAAGACGCATTGGAGTAGGCTATGAAGATAGAGGCCATGGCGGGATATCCGCAAGAATTTAAAGGAGGAGCATCAGCTCAGGACCCTTCCATACTGGGACTACAACATCAAATAGCTAGCCTAATATAGAAATTGAAAGAAATTCAACCAATGTGTCCAGCAAGGCCAAACGTATGGGGTAAGCACTGTTTAATGGAATGACACGTGGTAACTGAATGTCCTCAGCTGCAGGGCCAGAATGTGGGAACATCAGTGACAGGGGCACTGGGAGCTCTACCAGTAGGAGGGGTTACATAGATAAACACCCAAGGATTATATCTGCCACAACACCTGTACACGAGGTTCACCATGCAACATAATTTAGCGATGACTGAATATTGTGAAATATGTAAAAGCATGGGTCGTTCACCCTGCCTATGCCCCATATTGCAGAAATACTCCAACATTCTGAACAACATATATTGTGAGTTTTGTGCATCTACCACACATAGCACAGAGAAGTGTAGGGCTCTCGATGCCTTGGCGAAATGATTAGACAGGCCTTCATATAGAGTGAACAAGGCTCCCAGAGGATGAGGAGGAGGCATGAGAGGAGGCTGAGCAAGAGGAAGGGGACCAATACGATGCTACAATTGTGACCAAGAGGGCCACATAGCTAGGGAATGTCCACTTCCTAGAAGACCCTGCTACTCTCAGTGCATGGTTAACACGCATGCAACATAGGACTGCGCAGAGCTCATTAAAAGATGGGAAGAAAGAGACAGACAAAGAGGAACAAATATGGTAAATGCAGAGCCGAGAATAATAGAGGCTCAAGCTATATAGAACATGGCCATAGTGATACGAGGAGGAAAAAGAACCGGGGAAGATGCACAAATGATGGACCCGATAAGATTGATAAGGCCAACATATCCAAAGCCAATGTTCAGGCCCGAAAGATAGAAGCATTTCTTTCAAGAAGCAGTGGAAACATTTGACCAGCTTGGGGGAAGCAAAGGCATTGAATTGCCACAAACCAAGGAAGATAATGAGAACCAAGCTAGTTCAGGTACTACGATTGAAGAATGGTTCCGTCTATTTCTAAAAATTGTTAACAACACGCCAATGTTAGAACAGTTAAAGAAGAACCTGGAATGAGTAGTGCAGAAGGCCACAGAGCCAGGGGAGTTAACTGACACAACACAGAAATATATACGAAGAGTGAAGAGAAATAAGAGAAGGACAGGAAAAGAGTTCCGGGTGAACACTCAGGTTTCGGGATTCCAAATTAAGGACACAATGCTTGACCTAGGGTCCGATGTAAATATCTTGCCAAGAAATACATGGGAAGAATTGGGAAAGCCGAGGCTAACATACTCACCAATTCAACTCCCTATGGCGAACCAGTACTACATTGTGCCCATAGGCAGACTGGAGGAGGTCGAAGTCAACGTTCCGGGAGTGAAGACATACACGGACTTTGAGGTCATCGAAATCATGGGGGACAAGGATCCCTATCTAACATTGTTGGGGATCGACAAAGCTTTTGAAAATTACAAAGTAATAGATTTAAAGAAGGAACTAATAATATTTGAGGACGGAGAGGTCATAGTCACTCAACCACTCAACCTGTATCAAGGTCCCCGATACACTAAGTCTATTGATAATAGAGAAGATGCTCAGCTTCCTGACCATATTTATCAACTGAATATAGGAAAAAAGGAAGATTACATCAACCCGACGGCAAGAGGATATATAAGTTGGAAAAGCATTCAACCAGGGGATATTACAGTTGATCACCCAGTGTACTTTGCAAGTCGAAAATTATCAACAGTAGAAGGGAACTACACCACGACAGATCGGGAAGCATTAGAAATGGTGTATTCCCTTCAAAAGTTTCGTCACTACCTGTTGGGAGGTATGTTCAAGTTTTTCACAAACCATTCAGCTTTAAAGTACTAGTAAATAAACTAGTCTTAGAGCGAAGAATCTGTAGATGGCTCTTACTTTTCCAGGAGTTCACCTTTAAGGTGATCATCAAACCCGGGAGACTGAACGTGGGGCCATACCCCCTATCAAGGTTGGAAAACAGGGAAAATGAAGGGTCCCTAGATGATCAACTGCCCGACGCTAATCTTTTTTTAGTAGAAGACATCCCAGAATACTTGGAACAAATAGAAACCTACCTAACAACAGGAAAATGCCCAAAAGAATATACCGCAGTACAGAAAAAACACCTAGTATTCTGAGCAACAAAATACCAGCTCATCGCAGGACACCTGAATAAGATGGGGCTAGACCAAATTTTACGAAGATGCGTTCTAGACCACAAGAGGGAAGCCGTACTGTGGGAGTGCCACTCTAGAGTTGTGGGAGGACATCTAGGAGCTAAACCGACAGCGAGGAAAGTATTGCAGGCAGGTTTATGGTGGCTGATGGTACACATTGACAGTAAGGCATTCGTAAATAAATGCAATGTTTGCCAGAGGACAGGACGTCCATCGCATAGAGACGAGCTTCCACTACACCCAGTAAAAGCACTGCAACCATTCGAGAAATGGGAAGTCGATTTTATAGGCCCAATTGCACCTGTTGCAAGACTCTCATAGGCCCGGTATATCATCACAACAATATTCTATCTAACAAGATGGGCAGAGGAAATTCCAGTGAAGGATTGCACAGCCAAAATAACAGCATGGTTCATATTTGAAAACATAATCAGCATGTTTGGTTTCCTGAAAAATCTGACAAGTGATCAAGGTACGCATTTCATCAATGCTACCATTAAATCCCTACTCGAAAGCTTCATGGTACAACATCACAATAGCGACCCTTACCATCCACAAGCCAATGGTACAGTAGAAGCATTCAACAAGATCCTAGAGAAGGGCTTAACGAAGATCTGTAACACTCAACGAGACGACTGGGACAAACGTATACCAGCAACCTTGTGGGCGTACAGAATGACTTTCAAGAGGCTCAATAACCAGACGTCATTCCAGCTCGTGTATGGAAGAGAAGCCGTAATACCAACAGAGTTTGTCATACCCAGCCTTCTAATCGCAACCTCACTCCAACTATCACAGGAAGACTCACTATAGGAAAGGTTACATGAACTACATGCACTAGAAGAAGGAAAGTTTTTAGCAGAATTCCACCAAACTGTCCAGAAAGAAAGACAAAAAGCTTGGCACGACCGCCATATCAAGCACAAAAATTTCAAGGTCGGCAGAAAAATTTTACTCTATGAAAATAAGTACCAGAAGTTCCCAGGGAAACTGCAAATGCATTGGATAGGATCATACCACGTAATCGAAATCAAAGATTCAGGAGCAGTTCGGTTAGCACAACTGGATGGCCAGATACTGCCAGGATGGGTGAAAGGCGCACGCCTGAAACCCTACCACAAGTAAGTTCCTCATTTCATTTTCAATAAATTTCGCAACTGAGAGGAGCCAGTAGGGTAGATTAGACTATATTAGATAGAGTCAATAACTCTCTCGCACCCGAGAAGAGATTAGACAGGATTCCCAGTAAAAAAAAATTGTAGCACAAGAAAAATTCAATGTTCATTTGCGGAGACCGCAATGCAACCGATTGTGATTAGGGGGGTAGTTTCCAGCATGTCATCCACATCAGAAGGAAAAACGTGTCGAACATCATTCCATCATCATTACTCATAATACCCATTTCAGTCTGTAGGATTACCTAGATTTGAAAAATAATTGCCATAATTAGCATCATCCATACTGCAATAAATTTTCCATAATAAGCCATAATCATCAGCCATCACATCTACCCAAACCCTGAAGCCACAGTTAGCTTTTTCAGAACCCACCTTAGCCCAGTAACTAATCGCAGGATTATAGCCGCAGGGGAAGGTAGGGAAAATTAATTAGTTATGGGGTCTTATCAACCTCATGCGTGTCGATTACTTACATAACCTGCATGAAATAAAGCGCGATAATGTTGGAGAAGTCCGAGTTAGAACCAGAAATAGAAAACGTAGCAAGGGAAACATCACTAGAGAAAGCGCAGGGGGGTGTCCAGAAGCAGGAATTCATAAGGAAAGAGAAGGAATAGCTCTGCAAGTGTACTAGAGAAGAGCTAAAATGACCAGGGTAGTGCCAGCAATTGTTGAGCTCGAGCTCGACGAAAGGATTCAGAATATGGAATCCTTGGTAGGAAAATATGATAGTGCCTCATTGATTAATACCGACCTAACAGACTCCTTCCAATTTCCAGTGATGAAGAAACAGGTCTACATGGAGAATTATGCTACAGAAGCGGGACAGGAAGTAGCAAGAGTACTGCCAGTGTTCAGAGGTGTTCAGCAATCCACCATACTGAACCTAAGGAGCCTACTAGTGTTCGGCACTACAGGGGTTGCGATGCAATGCACCAAGTTTCTACTGAGAAGAATCCATAATGGGTCGCTATGGCTGGGAAGAGAAGTCCCAATTCATGTGGAAGAAATTCATAGATTGACCGTCGTAATAAGGGAGAGACATCTCCACGACTTTCGAGACTGTGTCGAAGAGAGCGAAGAAGGCAGGGGATGGTGACTACTATAGGAAGTACGACACCAAGAGAGGGGGAAAAGGAACCAAGATAGACTTAATCAACAACCCAACAGTCAAGTTTGCCTACTATTTGATTGCAAGCAAAACGATGAGACAGTTACCAAAGGGGAATGTACACTGGATACTATCTCAGTTGCGGAGCATTGTCTGCAAGGAGCACAACTGAACTGGTGCTCATTTTTTCTCAATGAGTTATTCGAAGCATGTGAGGAAAACTATAAGAGGGCCATTGGATTCATCTATATTTACCTTATAATGGTGTTGGCCATGTGGAAATGGACATTTCCAGGAATCAGGCAACCTTGGAGGTGGTAGCAGGCCAACCACTAGCAATGAAGTTCACACCCTGGAAAACATCAGGGGACCCTAGCACTAAGGAGGTAAACAAGGAGGCATTCAAATTCTGGTACAACTAGATGGTGGATGTCATGATAAGCCAACAGAGAATTCCAAGGACCTTGCTGGACAGTTATGTTGCGCAAGTATGGTTTGGGGTTAACCATAAGCAAACCTACATCCAGCCAACATGTGTGTCGGAATTGACCTTTAAGATGAGGCCGTTGAAATTTCAACTCAATGAGCGAGCTTTCCACACAGAAGTATGCTCATGGCCAGGAGTAGCAATGAAGGTCAAAAGTGGAGTCTACATCTATTCATTTGATGGCATGCTGCCAGATCCATTTTCAGGAGAGACATCAGAGGAAGCGATTACTAGGATGTCACAACTACAGCTGACCCCAATCATTGAGCAGCTGAATACAAAGGTACAGAGCGTTAACTGGGTAGTCCAAACTTTAACAAGTGATTCCTCTTTGTTTCCCGCATTTACGGAATTTCAGGCCTCAAATTCTGCATCCTCTTCCATTGCAGTCCCCCTAGTCACAACCATACCACTTCATTTGTTTAATTCACCACCAGTAGCAATCACGACTCTCATCAAAAAGAGTAAAGCCTCAAAGCCACCTGTAGCTACACCAAAGGCCAAGAAGGAAAAAATCAAAATTTCCAACCAAGTCGTTGATCTCACAAGGGAATATCAAATGCAACTTATGGACATGGGGGCCCCAATCAGAGAAGAGCCAGTGACAGAGCCCCAAACGACTCAGGAGCTACCTCCGATAAACCCCTATTATTTTCTAAATGTCTCTATATCACCTCCTCGCACTCACCAGTCATCAACCACCACCTCATTCACCTCCAAAGATCATCCATCTCACACATCATCCACATCAGCCACCATATCTGACCCAGTCAGAGTAAAAAGTAAAACAAACGAAGATGTCGAGGCAGAGGTTAACTCTAGTACAGCAGTGGTACCTGAGTTTAACCAAACCCTGGTTGAATAGGTTTCTTTCTAAGAAATTTTAAGTCGAGGGGCATCTTTTGCTGTGGATACAACAACCCCGCCTGAAGAGCTGAATCCATTTCAGCAAGCAAACCTGATACTTCATCAAGTACAGCCCAATATAGACATGGGTAACCCTAGTAATCCATTTCCGCAACCAACACCATTGTAGTCACCACAAGAGAATTCAGCAAAGCCCATTGCAAGCAGTCAGCTGCTCCAAGGGCGACAACTGAATCAAGATATCTCTGGAGCTGAAAGCGTATAGACCTGGGGAACGACACAGTTGTACAATTTCATTCAGTGGGCAGCACATCAGGCTGAAGGGCTTCACACAAAAATTCAGTAGAGATTCGAGCAGCAACAGGTACAAATTATTGCACTTACTGAAGAACACGAACAACTGAAATTAGAAAAGGACGAACTACAGGGCCAACTGGACATGGCGACCAAGGTTTTCCAGGATCTCTGGCCCACGGTGATAGCCCACAACAATCAGATACCAGGTGACATAGAAGAGGATGAAATAGTCAGATGATCCATTCATGTCTGAGTGGCACGTTCAAACCTCACCCGAGAAAACAAGGAACTGAGGGCAACATTGGAGACTAGGCTTGTGCTACCAGACACAACGGTCATTTACACAAAGAAGATAACAGAGCAACAGACCCAGATAGCAGGGATGCAGGAAGTTCT
Organism: Pinus albicaulis; assembly: GCA_034641835.2. NCBI lineage: Eukaryota > Viridiplantae > Streptophyta > Pinopsida > Pinales > Pinaceae > Pinus > Pinus albicaulis. The sequence continues at coordinate 1,479,992,698 of CM076570.1, forward strand.
GAGTACTGCAACAAAGGAAGTGTATGACCTACTGAAGGGTCTACATGAATGTTCAACCTCGCTCACCTTGAAGTCACGGCCAGTTTCAGCAAAAATATAGCAGATATCGAAAGAGATTCAGGAAGCCACAGACCCGGATGGACTCAACCTATTGTACACTCAAGCGGAGGAGCTAGAAGTCCAGATACAACAAATTGATGAGCATTCAGCCACAGCCAAACAAGCCCTCTGAGAGCTTAGGTAGCCAGTGAAGACCACTACCCAAGCAATGCAGAAAATAGCTACCAAGGCCAACATTCAGATCAATAACGTCTTCGGTAGCCTATTGGCCATCGCATGAGAGAAAGAGGTCGCCCAGGTCACAACAGAAACAGACCTGCTCATGCAGGGATGGAAAAAGGCCATTTATAGCTTCAGAGAGCTCAAAGCATCCACACTCACAAAGGTCCGAGAGTTGGGGCGCTTGTTTGGACACACAGAGGAAAGGGAACAAATAGAACGGGCCATGGAGGCAAGCGGACCAATGGAGACTGTGGCAGCAAGAAACAATTGACTCGAGACGAGTCAATAGGATGTGGTCGGGGCCTGTTGGGGCCCTTGTTTTTAAATTAAATAGTGTTGAACCCTTAGTTAGACTGAGAGGGGGGGTGAATCAGTTTAACACATACATGAGCTTTTTAAAACTTTTCATCAAGCTTATTTACAACTTATTTTTATAACCAACTTAATATGTGAACAGTCTTAATATGTAGCAGCAGGTATTAAGATAATGTGATACCAAACTTATTATGAGAGCATAAAGCATTAAGTAGATTTGATAGAACATATCAACACATAGGCAACACACACAGAGACAACAGATATAAGTGGAAACCCATAAAGGGAGAAAACCACAGCTTATTATTGTTGTGATGCAAAGGCAAGCTCCAACTCCCTCTAACCACTGATTTTCTACAGGCACCAACCTACAGGAGGCTCCAACCTCAGTCAGCTACAACTGACATCTATCAAGCTTCAACTTGATAGGGAAGCTCCAACTTCCTCATTCTATCAAAAGAAAAATATTTGGTGATTTACCTTAGATATCAGCTCTGTTCAGTAGCATCTCTTTCTGCTCCTCCTTTTTCTTATCTTCTCTGCCTCAATTCTTCATACTCTGCATTCTCTAACCTTTCTTTTCATATCAATATGGTATCCTTTATATAGTTTTCCTCATAAATTTTTGCATTCTACAGGGGATTCAAAGTGAATAGCCCTGACTCTTCGCCTTCTACCTCCTCATTTCTTTATCCAGCTCATTCAGAAAACTACAGTAATTTGTACAACTTTCATTTTTACAGTGGAGTTTTGTTTCCTATTGGAGACTTGCCAGTGCATCACAAACAATATAAACCAATTAAAACATTTACAATTAGTTACAATGAAAAATCCAACTCAACCCATTCAGCCTTTTGGATCACTGCGTGTTGTCTTTTCTGTAGCTGTCTCTGTCTTTTCCCGGCTCTGCTTGCTCTGCTATTCACAGAAATTGTGTAACTCCTGTGCATATATATATATATATATAGATATATAAATTCCTTTTTAAGACAACATATATCAACTCTTTTGCGTAATAATAAAGGCATTTTTAACATATAAACTACCCTTTTATGTAATGCAAATCCACTCTCGGAGAACTAATAAAATACCTTTTAATACATAAAATGCCCTTTCTGTATAACGCAAATGCCTCTTGGCGATATAATCATAATAGACCATTTTGATATATAAAATTCATTTTTGGTCTCACAAATCGATCTTTCCTTATGCTCCGATGCGATTACACCTCTTGCGATGGTTCCGATGCGATTGATCGCAATCAGAACTTTCAATTGTATGTTACTCTTTCACCTCCGATGCAATGAATTGCTCCGATGCACTTTAAGCCAGAACTCAAACTCATATGAATCACCGTTTATAACATATCGGGTCCGCAATTGCCATTGGAACTTTTATTAACATGTTCCACTACCATAAGTTTCTCCAATGCGATTCGTGAGGGTCCCACCTTATGGTACTTCTTTTGTTTTAAACCCGACCAATAGACCCTTTTTTTCTTTTAATCTCGCGCACAAGAATATAATACATATGCTTTGTATTGTAATCTTGGTCCTTTGCATGTAAAACGATACACATATATGTATACTTTACCGCTTGGGTTAAGATTATCGGAATAACTTTTATGTATCCTTCAGCTTGGGTTAAGATTCTCGAAATAGCTTTTATGTATCCTTCAGCTTGGGTTAAGATTATCAGAATAAGCATGCATTGAACTCTTCCGTTTTACATGGGGTCCCACACTACACATATAATATCCTCCGTCAACATTATATTAAGTCTTTGACTCAGACTTAAACCCAACACTAATATATGTAGTTATATAACCTTTCGAGCTCCACAGTTATTTTAACTCGCCTTGTTTATAATTATATAATGCACTGTCTAAAGTTTGGGTTACCTCTTCGTTAATCCGAAACATAGTCGGGGTCCACAATTAATATATATTGATGAAAAGAAATCTTGGGGTATTGCCAAAATTTCCTTTCATGTAAAAATTTCGAACCTTGACCTGTGGGTTATGGCCCACTAAGTCTTGTCGGAAGTGTTCTAGGCTTTAAGCCTTCTAAATTATAACCGTGGATTAAAATCAAGCCATCCTTTTAATCATTTAAACACAGCGTTTGAACGCCTTTTAAATAACCACCGCAAAATTACAAGATATGTGTTAAAAACCCCGCAGCCACACATAATACAAACACACGGAAATATATGGATTTAAAAAAAAACATAATATAGCCGCCTCTATAGATATCGGTGGGTCCGCAGCTCCACCCAACTCGTGATTCGATATCAATCTCCACTACTCTGATGCGATGACTATCGGAGTTCGAAAATTGCAGGGACTGTATGTCACACCCGTCGACAGATTCCACAGAGTGTCGATGCGATATTCCAGACCCGACCCCACTTCAAACCGGCTTATAACATTTCGCGTCCGATCTATTGTTAATGTGATGCGATATGGAATGGTTCTCCGTTCCGATGCGATTGCATTGGCTCCATTGATCACAAAGATCCAACAGATCCTGTGTATCAACACTTCATCCGCCTCTCAACACATCTCCTATTCAATAATCTAGCACTGATATCGCTCTGCCATTGTAACCTTCGTTGATCGTTCAACGCTAAGGAATTAAAGATCGATCCCAACTGAAACCTACAACATCGCTCTATTGTACTATGCGTTCTTCATCTCAGGATTCTGTGAGCGCAAGACTCCCATTGTAATTAACTTAAATCCGCTCCTCTTGAGTTCGATTTCAACTAATATCAATTCAGGAAAATGCTGATTCAACCAATAACGCAAGACCCATCGCCCAGTAGTTGATACCTTCACTACTCAACGCCTGTACACACAAACTTACACTATGGCAATCAATTTACATAAACCCAATCCGACATCACACACACAAGGTTATAGTCGACCTCCATATCTATACAATTAAACGATATTTTAGATCGCCATCGATCCTTTAAGTGATCGATGCTCGATCAATAAGCTCACAACACAGGATTTAACTCATTATTACACACACAGGCATACACAATTCTCACTAGAACACGCTTTTATATATTTACAAAACAGTTACATTCTAAGGCATTTTAGCCTTAGAAACAAGCTCGCTTTCGGTTACATTCCACTCACTTAGTTTTTCTCACAAATGTCTATCTATCACTCTATATTATGCTCTCCATCTCTGTTTTATATATATATACAAGAACTGTTAGATCAGAAGGATCCGATCAGATCTTCTCCTTGTTTTTCTCCAACAAAAACCCTCTATAATGCGTGCATGGTAGATAACAATAGGAAGAATGCTCAAGACATATCCATTTTTTCTATTTTAAATCTGTTTTAAAGAAGATTTTCCTATTTTTCTCCCTTCATTCCGCTCCGCTGGTCCACGTCCTCCTTGCTCCGCCTTGGATTCTTCTTTGATTAAGGAGGGGGTTAGATGCTCCTACATCAGACTCCCGAGGTACAAAAATTTACGACCTCCTGGTCATATGCTCCTCCTTGTCCTTAGCAATTCTACCCACTGCATTTCTTCAGTGGAACTACCTTCATGATCTTCTGTGAGCTGGAACCAACTCTGTAGTAATAGTCTTCCTCTGTTACACGATACCTCACCAAGCCCTCCTCACTCGGTCTTTTGGCATCCTTCTAGTTCTCTTCTCCGGAACCAATTGAGCACACCTTGCTCTAGGTTGCTACAAATCTTCTCACCTTCCGCTGTCGTCATCTGCACGACAGTAAGACCATAAACTCTCCAGCTTTAACACAACTGTACCTCTTTCCCCTTCTACTTGCATTCTTCTTCCTTCTCGTAGGAAATCCTTTCCCTGCTCTGATACCACTTGATGAAAATAAATTTTGGGGTATTGCCAAAATTTCCTTTCATGTAAAAATTTCGAACCTTGACCTGTGGGTTATGGCCCACTAAGTCTTGTCGGAAGCGTTCTAGGCTTTAAGCCTTCTAAATTATAACTGTGGATTAAAATCAAGCCATCCTTTTAATCATTTAAACACAGCGTTTGAACGCCTTTTAAATAACCACCGCAAAATTAAAAGATATGTGTTAAAAACCCCGCGGCCACACATAATACAAACAGAAGGAAATATATGGATTTAAAAAAAAACATAATATAGCCGCCTCTATATATATCGACGGGTCCGCAGCTCCACCCAACTCCTGATTCGATATCAATCTCCACTACTCCGATGCGATGACTATCGGAGTTCGCAAATCGCGGGGACTGTATGTCACACCCGTCGACAGATTCCACAGAGTGCCGATGCAATATTCCGGACCCGATCCCACTTCAAACCGGCTTATAACATTTCGCGTCCGATCTATTGTTAATGTGATGCGATATGGAATGGTTCTCCATTCCGATGCGATTGCATCGACTCCATTGATCACAAAGATCCAACGGATCCTGTGTATCAACACTTCATCCGCCTCTCAACACATCTCCTATTCAATAATCCAGCACTGATATTGCTCTCCCATTGTAACCTTCACTGATCGTTCAACGCTGAGGAATTAAAGATCGATCCCAACTAAAACCTACAGCATCACTCTGCTGTACTATGCAATCTTCATCTCAGGATTCTGTGAGCGCAGGACTCCCATTGTAATTAACTTAAATCCGCTCCTCTTGAGTTTGATTTCAACTGATATCAATTCAGGAAAATGTTGATTCAACCAATAACGCAGGACCCATCGCCCAGTAGTTGAGACCTTCACTACTCAACACCTCTACACACAAACTTCCACTATGGCAATCAATTTACATAAACCCAATCTGACATCACACACACAAGGTTATAGTCGACCTCCATATCTATACAGTTAAGCAATATTTTAGATCGCCATCGATCCTTTAAGTGATCGATGCTTGATCAATAAGCTCACAACATAGGATTTAACTCATTATTACACACACAGGCGTACACAATTCTCACTAGAACACTCTTTTATATATTTATAGAATAGTTACATTCTAAGGCATTTCAGCCTTAGAAACAAGCTCGCTTTTGGTTACATTCCACTCACTCAGTTTTTCTCACAAATGTCTATCTATCACTCTATATTACGCTCTCCATCTATGTTTTATATATATATATATATATATATATATATATATATACAAGAACTATTAGATCGGAAGGATCCGATCAGATATTCTCCTTGTTTTTCTCCAACAAAAACCCTCTATAATGCGTGCATGGCAGATAAAAATAGTAAGTCTCCTCGAGACATATCCATTTTTTCCATTTTAAATCTGTTTTAAAGCAGATTTTCCTATTTATCTCCCTTCGTTCAGCTCCGCTGGTCCACGTCCTCCTCGCTTCGATTTGGATTCTTCTTTGATTAAGGAGGGGGTTAGATGCTCCTGCATCATATATAAAAATATCAATCATTCAGCATTTTCTCAATTGGTTAATCACTAACCATTAACGTGATAATTCAATTGGGCCCACCACAAGTTATATCCACATATACAATGTTTTATACACCTTGTATTACAATCTTGGTCCCCTTTTTAACACAACGCTCATATCATATTGAACCCCTTCCTTTGTTTATTATATCAAGTGTATTAACCCAACGTGCAACCTTCTTAACCCTCTCTCTAAGGTTTGAACATAAAATAATAAAACACTTTCATACTCTCAATCTTATCATATAACGTTATAACAATGGATTTGATGCCTTTAATTAAACACGCAAGTGCTTATAACATTCCAACCATGGCTTATAACATTAACCCGACACTTTAAAATGTATTGCATTCACGGGCATGTAACTTACCTTCCGCCTATTTATTAAATTTTGTAATACACACAATACATTGAACTTCGCATAAAACTTGGCCCCGCAGCAATGAATGTAGGTCCCACAGCCTTGGTTCTCTTCCGCGCAACTTCTCTTTTGATCGGACGGTCAATCTACTCTCGCGCTCCAACTGAGCTTTGGACCCCCATCCGATGGACGACGCGCAATATCGCGCAACTTATATGCTCGTCACATAATTCTCCAAAATTACGCGAAAAAAGTTGTATTCGAAAACCACTTTAGGACACGTGGAAATCAATGAAATATATTGCGTTTTTTTTTACAATTCTGCTTACCACTTTAACTGTCACACAAACCCATTGGTTTTTGAGCGCCGGTTTCACTGTTTGCTCAAGGTTCCGTCTAGCACATGGTTCCGCTTCATCAAATTTTAACTATTATTAAAAGAATTCCTGCTTTCACTCATGTTTCCTCTTGCGTTCTCGACATTATAATATGGTGCTTCCATATGTTGAACGCTCGACTCCATTAGGTTTTCACTGTGTAATTACGATTCCTTTCTTGGTTCTATGCCCTTATTGGTTCCATAGTTGACTGAGTTATTCCTTTGAAATGGGGTCTCGTTGATTGTCTCGTTGATTGTTTAGTGTCTTTGCCTCCGTCTCTGCTATTTGTTTTTTAGTTCTGCCCTTTCTGCATGGTTCCGCATCTCCTGTGTTCATTTCACAATGGATTTGTTAACGACTCTGCCTCTGTATTCCCTGTCTTTCTTTCACTGTACTCTCTGCAACCTTTCTCTGCTGCTTGACCATTTCATTTCATGGCTCTACCTCTGTATTCTCTGTCTCTGCATCCTCTATCTTGTGCATGACTATTTCATTGTACTCTGTCTCTGCATCCTCTTCTTTTACTACCTTGCTTCTTTTTCTGTTGTTCGACCCTCTCTACATCTTGCTGCCTCTTTTTCTCTCTCTGCTTCTATGTTGTCTCCTTTTCCATCTCTTTTGCCATCAATGAAAACATTTCCAACAGTCTCCCCCTTTGGCATTGATGGCAATACACTTCCTCTGCTTGCCTTTTAGGACCCTTTCTTTTGTTGCTTGCTTTTCCTCCCCTTTTGACATCAATGGAAAAGGGTTGCTCATTTCCCAGTGTGCTTTTAAATCTCATCCATGTTACTCTGATCTTGAGGACCTGTTTCATGCTTTGCTTAGTTGATCTGGCTCTTTTGTGACTCTCTTTGTTGACTGATCTCCCCCTCGAATGATGTGTTCTTTTCTGTTCTCCCCCTGGAATGAAGCTTTATTTTTCTATCAGAGAGTAGTATCTGAAGACACTACCCCTAGTTTGTTTCTTAGATATTCGAATGGCTCTCTAGCAAGAGGTTTTTTGAATATATCTGTTGCTTCTTTTTTTGTTGGCACATATTCCAACTTCACTACCTTTTGTGCTACTTGTTCTCTTAGGAAATGGTGCTTGATTGGGATGTGTTTAGTTTTTTAATGAAGTACATGATTTTTTGATATACTTATTGCACTTGTATTATCACATTCGATAGAGATAGGTTCATCAATTTTTACCTTCATGTCTTGGAGGGTTTGTTTCATCCACATGACTTGTGTGCAACATGCTGCTGCTATGTATTCTGCTTCTGATGTAGATAGAGAGATAGATGTTTGTTTCTTGCTTAGCCATGCCACCAGACTTTTTCCCAAGTAGAATGCACCTACACTTGTTCTTTTCCTGTCATCCACACAACTGGCCCAATCTGAATCTATATATGTTGTCAAAGTGAAGCTCTTGCCTTTTGGATACCATAGCCCATACTATATAGTTCCTTGTAGATATCTGAATATTCTTTTGACTGCTAGAAGGTGATTTTGTTTTGGTGCTACTTGATATCTAGCCACAAGTACTACTACCAACATAATGTCTGGTCTAGATGCTGTTAGGTATAGTAGAATTCCTATCATGGATCTGTAAATTCTTTGATATATATCAGCAGATCCATCATCAACACATAGCTTGCATCCAGTGATCATGGGAGTTGACACAGGTTTGCAGTCTTCCATTTTGAACTTTTTCAACATCTCCTTTAAGTATTTTTCTTGTGAGATGAATGTACCTGTGTTCTTTTGCTGAATTTGAAGTCCTAAGTAGAAGGTGAGCTCTCCAATCATAGACATCTCAAAATCCGATTTCATCTCTTCAACAAATACTTTTGCTAACTTATCTTTGTTGCTTCCAAACATAATGTCATCAACATATACTACAACAATCAGGAGTTCATTTTCATGGGCTTTTATGTATAGATTGTTGTCTACTCCTCCTCTCTTAAAGCCTTTTTTTTGCAAGTACTTATCTAGCCTTGAATACCAAGAATGAGGAGCTTGTTTCAATCCATATAGAGCCTTCTTTAGTCTGCACACATAGTGTTCTTTATCTGTTAATGAGAATCCTTCTGGTTGTTCCATGTAGATTTCTTCTTCTAGATCTCCATTCAGGAAGGCAGATTTCACATCCATTTGATATACCTTGAAGTCATGGTAGCATGCAAAATCCAGAAACATTTTGATAGCTTCCATTCTGGCTACAGGGGAAAATGTTTCATCGTAATCAAGACCTTCAATTTTTGAATATCCCTTGCGTACAAGTCTGGATTTATTCCTGATTACCTATCCTTGTTCATTCATTTTATTCTTGAATACCCATTTTGAGCCTATGACATTTTTCTCAGTGGGTCTTGGAACTAATTCCCAGGTATTGTTCTTCTCAGTTTCGTCCAATTCTTCACTCATAGCATTCACCCAATACTTGTCCTTGCTGGCTTCTTCAAACTTCTTTGGCTCTATTTGTGATAACATAGCTAGGTATACCTCTTTTGTCTGTTCAGTTAGCTGTCTTCTTATCTGGACTCCTAAACTCTTGTCCCCAATGATTTTATCTTCTGGATGGTTCTTTTAAGTGTATCTTGAGGGGGCTTTCGAGCTCAGTTCAGCATCTTCTGTTGTCTTTCTTATTTCATCATCACCTTGGTTCTCTTCTTCATAATCTTCTGGAGGATTGTTGCAATCTGTACTTCTTATCTTGTTTGGTAGTTCTTCATCAAATCTTACATCAATGCTTCCCACAATTTTCCAAAGAGTCTTGTTGTAGCACCTGTAACCTTTACTCTTGGATGTATATCCTAAAAATATTCCTTTCTTGCATCAAACTTCCCCAGATTTTCATCATTATTCTTTATGTAACACTTACTTCCAAAGACTCTAAAGTGCTTGATTGATGATGTTTTACCATGCCATAGTTCATAAGGAGTCTTGTCACTGTTTGGTCTTAAATGAGCTTTTTTTAGAATATGCATAGCTGTGTGTACTGCTTATGTCCATAAGGTTTGGGGAATGTTACTTTCTTGCATCATGGCTCTGGCAATTTGCTGTACAAACCTGTTTTTTCTCTCTGCCACTCCATTTTGTTGAGGTGTCCCTGCAATAGTAAACTGTTGATTTATCCCATGTTCATTGCATAAGTATGCAAAGTCATAGTTTGTGAATTCACCTCCTCTGTCTGATCTGATGCATTTTAGCTTGCATCCTGTTTGATTTTCTGCCAATGCCTTGAATATCTTGAATTTATCAAGTGCTTTCGATTTATATTTGAGAAAAGCAACCCATGTCATTCTTGAGAAATCATCTATTATCAGCATGAAGTAGGATTCTCCACTTGGTGTTTTAGTTCTTGAAGGTCCACACAGGTCCATGTGTACAAGCTGAAGTGGCCTACTTGTTGATAGCTCATCTTTGGTCTTAAAGGATGTCCAGGTTTGTTTTCCCAATTGGAAAGATTTGCATATGGTATTTGAAGGCCTTTTTATTGCTGGCATATCTCAGACTTCTTTCTTCTTGCTCAGTCTGATGATATGGTCAAAGTTAAGATGTCCCAATCTCCTATGCCATAACCATGACTCCTCAAGTTTGCTAAGGTGGCATGCTTCATTCTCTTCTTTCACTATGTAGACATTACTCTCGGTTCAACCACCTTTGATCAGAGTCTTCCCTGTGGTGCTTGATCTGACTTCACAGTCTTGTGCTCTAAAAAGAACTTCACAGCCTCTATCACACATTTGACTGACACTTAGCAAATTTGCTTTCAGCCCATCCAAAAATAGTACATCTTGGGCCTTTCCTTTGCCATTATCTAGGCTGACTGAGCCTTTTCCTTTGATTTTTCCTGCTTTATCATTGCCAAAAGTAACATTTCTAGATTTATTTTCATCAAAGGTTATAAAATTGCTTCTATCTCCAGTCATATGCTTTGAGCAACCACTGTCCAAATACCATTGTCTTTTCAGGTCTTGAGCTGTTAGAGCCATATCACATTTATTCACCTTCTTTTTCCACTGCATGCATCCTTTTGTTTGGTACCTTTTCTGAGATGATGACCCACATTCTCTGAGAGGACATTTGGAAGGTATATGTCCAATTTTATTACATACACAACATTTAATCATATTTTTAGCAGGATTATGAGTATGAGTAAACTCTCCATGATTCATAAACCTCCTTGAGGTTTTGAACATCAATATTTGTCCATATTTTCTGCATTCAATGATTTTATGGCCAAATTTCTTACAGTAAAAAAAGTATCCATAAAAACAATTTGCATACCTGATAAGAGGTTGTCTTCTCCATTTGTTTGCTTGAGACAGTCTCTTCACTGTTTGCATCCTTTTCTGGTTTGAATTAATCCTCCTTGTATAACAGTATGCAACAATATGTCCAAGCTTGTGGTAGGCATAACAGGTGGCATTCTTCATAGGAGGGAAGAATCTCCTTTGATGGCTTCCAAATTTGACATACTCAGGGGTATAGGAGCCTTTTTCTGTTGGCTGAGTATTTATTTCATTCTTTGTTATTAGAGGTTCCTTCTGGTTTCTGTCTCCTTCATTGCATGTTTCTTCTTTTGTAGGAATCATTTGAGCTGCTTCATCATCCTTATTTTCTTTTACAAAAATAATATTTTTGTTTTCCTTTTCTTTGCCTTTACTTGATTCTCCTTCATAGCCTATCCCAATTTTTATCAGAGGAGATCTTTGAGCATCCAGAATTTCATTCAGCTTGCCAGAGCTTGTCATTTGAGAAGAATTTATTGACACTTTTCTTTGGGCATTTTATAATTTCTTCCTCAGGCATACTACTTCTTCTTCCAACTTCTCTTGTTCCTAAATTTTATCCTTAATTTTCTTAAGTAACATGTCTTCTACCTTCTTGGCTTCTTCAAGCTCTACTTTCAGCTGAATGAGGACTTCTGAATTTTGTTCTTCTCTTACATACTTGAGGAGAATGTCTTTCTGTTTTCTACACTTCAGTTTGAGTCTGTCAATCTCCTCCAGGGCACTTCTTAGCTCCCCCTCAAGATCAACTTCACCTTCTTCTTCATCTTCTAGAAGGAGTCCTTCAAGTTCTTCTATGGCCATCAACATAAATTCAGAGGCTCCTTCTTCACTTGAGGGTTCATCTGAGTCTTCAGATGCACTGCTGTCTTGTTGAGCATAGAAAGATTTTCTATTGAATTTCTTTCCTTTCTGCCAGTTCTTTGATATAGTTTTCTCTGATTCTTGAGCTTGATTCCTTGTTTTCTTATGAGGACACTTAGTAGCATAGTGTCCAACTCTTCCACAGTTAAAGCATTTAAATGGAATTTTACCTTTATATTTACTTGAGCCTCTATCTAGTTTCTTGACAAATTTGGCCTCTTCTTCATCAGAGCAAGAGCATATATCTTCCTTTTCTTCTTTCTTCTTCTCTGTCTTAAAGCCTTCCTCCCTCACATTTGACTTCTTTTGTGGAAGTCCCATCTCATAGGCTGTTAGATTTCCAAGTAACTGGTTCATGGTCAAGGTTTCCCAATTAGCTATTTCTTCTATGGCAGAAACCTTGGGGTTAAAGCTGGGTGGAAGAGATCTCAGAATATTTTGAACAATTACAGCTTATTTTATGGTATCCCCTAGAGCTTTCATGTTATTTACTATTTCTGAAACCCTTAAAAAGAAGCTGGAAATGTCTTCATCATCATTCATTTTTAAGTTCTCAAAATGGGCTCTATAGACTTGAAGTTTGACAGTATTCACCTTCTTGTCTCCCTCATGGATGTTCTCTAGAGTATCCCACATGTCTTTGGCAATATTGTTGTGCATTACTTTGATAAATTCTGCTTCACACAGTCCATTTAAGATTGCATTCATGGCCTTTGCATTGGCTACAAAATCTTGTTTAGCTTCTTTCTCTGAGTCAGTTGTCTTTGGGGCATATCCAAATTGCACAGCATCCCAAACTTCTATTCCTAGAGACATTATGTATGCTCTCATTTTGATTTTACAGAAGGCATAATTAGCACCGGTGAAAAAAGGGGCTTTATTGGTTGAGCTTCCTTCTTGACTAGCCATCCTGGGGGCCTAGGATCTCTCCTTTCAATTGTTAAACTGGTACAAAAGGAACTTGGCTCTGATACCAATTGTTGAACCCTTATTTAAACTGAGAGGGGGGGTGAATCAGTTTAACACATACATGATCTTTTTAAAACTTTTCATCAAGCTTATTTACAACTTAAATTTATAACCAACTTAATATGTGAATAGTATTAATATGTAGCAGCAGGTATTAAGATAATGTGATACTAAACTTATTATGAGAGCAGCAAGCATTAAGCAGATTGGATAGAACATATCAACACATAGGCAACACACACAGAGACAACAGATATAAGTGGAAACCCATAAAGGGAGAAAACCACATCTTATTATTGTTGTGATGCAAAGGCAAGCTCCAACTCCCTCTCACCACTGATTTTCTGCAAGCACCAACCTATAGAAGGCTCCAACCTCAGTCAGCTACAACTGACATCTATCAAGCTTCAACTTGATAGGGAAGCTCCAACTTCCTCATTCTATCAAAAGAAAAATATTTTCTGATTTACCTTAGATATCAGCTCTGTTCTGTAGCATCTCTTTATGCTCCTCCTTTTTCTTATCTTCTCTGCCTCAATTCTTCATACGCTGCATTCTCTAACCTTTTTTCTACATATCAATATGGTATCCTTTATACATTTTGCCTCATAAATTTTCGCATTCTACAGGGGATTCAAAGTGAATAGCCCTGAATCTTCACCTTCTGCCTCCTCACTTCTTTATCCAGCTCATTCTAAAAACTATAGCAATTTGTACAACTTTCAGTTTTACAGTGGAGTTTTGTTTCCTATTGGAGACTTGCCAGTTCATCACAAACAATATAAACCAATTAAAACATTTACAATTAGTTACAATGAGAAATCCAACGCAACCCATTCAGCCTTTTGGATCACTACGTGTTGTCTTTTCTGCAGCTGTCTCTGTCTTTTTCAGGCTCTGCTTGCTCTGTTGTTCACAGCAATTGCATAACTCCTGTGCATATATATATATATATATATATATTAATTTCCTTTTTAATACAGCGTATATCATCTCTTTGGCGTAATAATAAAGGAATTTTTAACATATAAATTGCCCTTTTATGTAATGCAAATCGACTCTCGGAGAACTAATAAAAGACCTTTTAATACATAAAATGCCCTTTTTGTATAACGCAAATGCCTCTCGGCAATATAATCATAATAGACCATTTTGATATATGTAAAATTCCTTTTCGATCTCATAAATTGATCTTTCCTTATGCTCCGATGCGATTACACCTCTTGCGATGGTTATGATGTGATTGATCACAATCAGAACTTTCAATTGTATGTTACTCTTTCACCTCCGATGCGATGAATTGCTCCAATGCACTTTAAGTCGGAAATCAAACTCATATGAATCACCGTTTATAACATATCGGGTCTGCAATTGCCATCAGAACTTTTATTAACATGTTCCCCTACCATAAGTTTCTCTGATGCGATTCGTTAGGGTCCCACCTTATGGTACTTCGTTTGTTTTAAACCCGACCAATAGACCCTTTTGTTCTTTAAATCTCGTGCACAAGAATATAATACATATGCTTTGTATTGTAATCTTGGTCCTTTGTATGTAAAGCATGACACACACACACACACACACAGATATATATATATATATATATATATATATATATATATATATGTATGTATATATATATATATATATATATATATATATATATATATATATATATATATGTATATATATATATATATATGTATGTATATATATATATATATATATATATATATATATATATATATATATATATATATATATATATGTATATATATATATATATATATATATATATATATATATATATTTATATATATATATATATATATATATATATATATATATATATATATATATATATATATATATATATATATATATATATACTTGTCCGCTTGGGTTAAGATTCTCGGAATAAGCATGCATTGAACTCTTCCGTTTTACATGGGGTCCCACACTACACATATAATATCCTCTGTCAAAATTATATTAAGTCTTTGACTCAGACTTAAACCCAACACTAATATATGTAGTTATATAACCTTTCGGGCTCCATAGTTATTTTAACTCGCCTTGTTTATAATTATATAATGCACTGTCTAAAGTTTGGGTTACCTCTTCGTTAATCCGCAACATAGTCAGGGTCCACAATTAATATATATATATATATATATATATATATATATATATATATATATAAACATATAAATCATTCTGCATTTTCTCCAATGGTTAATCATTAACCATTAACGCGATAATTCAACTGGGCCCACCACAAGTTATATCCACATATACAATGTTTTATACGCCTTATATTACAATCTTGGTCCCCTTTTTAACACAGCGCTCATATCATGTTGAACCCCTTCCTTTGTTTATTATATCAAGTGTATTAACCCAACGTGCAACCTTCTTAACCCACTCTCTAAGGTTTGAACATGAAATAATAAAACACTTTCATACTCCCAATCTTATCATATAACGCTATAACAATGGATTTGATGCCTTTAATTAAACATGCAAGCATTTATAACCTTCCAACCATGGCTTATAACATTAACCCAATACTTTATGATGTATTTCATTCACGGGCATGTAACTTACCTTCCCCCTGTTTATTAACTTTTGTAATACACACAATACACTGAACTTCGCATAAAACTTGGCCCCACAGCAATGAATGTAGGTCCCACAGCCTCGGTTCTCTTCCCCACAACTTCTCTTTTGATCGGACTATCAATCTACTCTCGCGCTCCAACTCAGTTTTGGACCCCCATCCGATGGACGACGCACAATATTGCGTAATTTATATGCTCGTCACATAATTCTCCAAAATTACGTGAAAAAAGTTGTATTCGAAAACCACTTTAGGACACGTGGCAATCAATGACATATATCGCATTCTTTTTGACAATTCTGCTTACCACTTTAACTGTCACGCGAACCCACTGTTTTTGAGCACCGGTTTCACTGTTTTCTCAGGGTTTCATCTAGCACATGGTTTCGCTTCATCAAATTTTAACTATTATTAAAAGAATTCCCGCTTTGGCTCCTGTTTCCTCTTGCATTCTCGACATTATAATACGGTGCTTCCATACATTGAACGCTCGACTCCATTAGGTTTTCACAGTGTAATTATGGTTCCTTTCTTGGTTCTACACCCTTATTGGTTCCACAGTCGACTGAGTTATTCCTTTTAAATGGGGTCTCGTTGATTGTTTAGTGTCTTTGCTTCCACCTCTATTATTTTTTTTTCGGTTCCGCCCTTTCTGCATGGTTCGACATCTCCTGTGTTCATTTCACAATGGATTTGTTAACAGCTCTGCCTCTGTATTCCCTGTCTCTGTTTCCCTGTACTCTCTGCAACCTTCCTCTGTTGCTTGACCATTTCATTTCACGGCTATGCCTCTGTATTCTCTGTCTCTGCATCCTATGTATTGTGCATGACTGTTTCACTGTTTCACTGTACTCTGTATTCTCTGTCTCTGCATCCTTTGTCTTGTGCATGACTGTTTCACTGTTTCACTATACTCTGTCTTTGCACCCTCTTCTTTTACTAACTTGCTTCTTTTGCTGCTGCTCGACCCTTTCTACATCTTGCTGTCTCTTTTTCTCTCTCTGCTTCTATGCTTTCTCCTTTGCCATCAATGACAACATTTCCAACAAACAGTTTTTTGTTGCGGATAACAGGTGGTAGAACGCAACCATGGTAGATAGAGAGCTATCACGGTTGCGAAGAACTAAAGATCAGGTGGCACAGCTATTGTGGAAGCAAGAACAAATGGCAGAAGGAAGCGGCAGAAGACAATCAGTGGAACTCCCAATAATCAGGGAGAAGTAGCAAATAGATGAGAAAAAGGGAAGGAAGAACTGTCAGTCACGCTGGCAATGGAACAAATAGGCAGTCGGCTAGTGGAGAAAGAAGGTTGGCTCAGTAGAGACCGGGGAACAAGAACTATAGGAGAGCTCTGTTTGTGTTGTTTTTTTCTATTCTCTCTCTCTCTGATTCGTTCTATTCTATCTTATGTGATGCTATTGTAATCAGTTCTGCCAGGAGCACTCTGAGGAGCATTGTAACTGTCTTTTTTTGTTAATGCAATACTTTCTAATATAAGGCTCTTGTTCTTAGTTCTATCTTGTGTTCTAGTTTAGTGGAACATGTGGGCTATTTTAAATTTTTGGTTATCATTTTGATAATGTTCATAAGTATTGTTATCTGTGGAGTATTTACACTTCCTCAAAGTACTTAGTTCTATATGGTTTATGCATCTGTCATGCTTGATTGATGCTTGATCTGATCCCAACCTTATAAGGTCATGACACGCCTTGGGTGAGGCTCTCTACTCCTCAGAACAGGGTGAAAATGCCAGCGTTTTGCTAGAATACTGTAGAAACCCTTGTTGGCTTCCTTCTTGAACCTGGGTCTCACCCCAGAGATTTATATCAGTATGATAGATTAGATAAACCACAACCGAGTAAAATTTTATGATTAATCGTGTTCAATAGAACTATTGGGAATCCATTAAACTTATTACGATAGGTGGACACAATTTAAGAACTAATAACATAGAAAAAATGGACAGCATTATTCATCTTAATATAGTAATTCCATACTAAGCCAATCAAACAAGAAAAGAGGAAGTAAGCAATGGTAATCATAGAGCTAATATTGGAGCAGTGGGATAAACATGAAGCTTAGACTAAACATAGTACAATAGCTCAGACTTTCTAGTCAGCCAAGAACAGTACTACTTATAACTAGTCTAAGCACAAGTATGGACTAATAAAAGCTTTCGTTATGTGGGGTTTTAATGAGATTACAGATAACATTTCTGACCATAGCTTATTGGGATTTTGGTTCATAGTTATTACTAATTATAGTGGTATCGGTTTCATAATTTGATATCTCTATAGAGTATACCATGTTCAAGCTATGAGTTTAACCTTATAATTTCAATAGAATTACTAAGAACTACAACACTTCTATTACAATTAATCCATTAGTACTAAGTAAGCCTAGTTACAAAATCTCAACATAATGATCAAAGTAACATAAGGACTTTACTAGCTCTTAGTTACATGGGTTTGAGAAATTTTTATAGCATATTATATAAGTAATAAATGAATTTGTGTTATAGTGAGATAGAGCCTAATTGAATAGGAGTTCATAAATTTTGCTCAAAATTCAAAATTACAGCATTGGGTTGAAACCAGGATGGTTGCGTAGACTTCGTCTTCCTGATTCCTATTGGAATCATGATTGCCATTAGACCGAAACCCACAAGCCTTAGTCTCTGCTACAATCGCTAGAGTTAGGATCCACAAGAGGCGGTTAGTCCATGTCATGAAACACACGGCGAGCATTGAACCCAATGTCCAACAACCCCCACAACACGAGCCCGGTGAGCTTTGAACTCGAGACCTGTCGCTTTGATACCACTTGTTCGAATCATGATTTCCATTAGGCCAAAACCCGCAAGCCTTAGTCTCCACTACAATCGCCAGAGTTAGGATACATGAAAGGCGGTTAGTCCATGTCACGAAACACACAGGGAGCATTGAACCTAATGTCCAAAAATTCCGGCATTGCAAATGGTTCGAAAAACCGATGTCGTATGAGGAAGATATTACGTTCTAATCAACATGTCAAACATGTAAAATTATGACAGTTTGACTAGGTTTGACTGGGATGCATAGTCAACATAGTGGATGCACAATCAGCAAAAAAGGGAATATTCCCTCCACCGATCTAATCGTTGGTTGACAAGTGTCAAAATTTTATTTTATGTACGGTTTTGGAGGGTCCAATGAGAGGGAACAATGTGACCAGCCCTCAGGCTAACACGTGGCCCTACAACTACGCATTAAAATTTTTGTGATGGTCCACAGGAATCGACCCCCAGACCTCTTGCTGGGCACATGCATGGCTTACCAACTACTCTATGCATTAGTTCTTAACTGTATATGGAGTCGGGTTTATGTTGTGTAACCAGCTCCAAAAATAGAAGAAAAAGATATCAACGCCTTAGAAATAAGCCACTTCGAGGGGGCAACCTCCAATACATTACATAAATGAACAATTCTTGGATGATACAATTTACAAAACCTCCTTTCTATATATAGGAGTCCATGGGGCCATAATGTAATCCTAGTGGGGCCACAATGTAATCCTAGCCGACCTAACAATAATAATTAAGGGCACAATAATAACAATATGGGGGTTACAAGGGTACAATAATAACAATAAGGGGGTTACACTAACAACAATAAGGGACTATACTAGTAATATAGGGACCTAACATGCTTCTCTCCTTCAAAAAAGTGTTGTCCTCAACGCTTGAGTAGCTCTGGGTGCTTCTGTATAAAATTCTCATCCTCCCATGTAGAATCTTCAGTGGGTAAGTTCTTCCACTTGATGAGATACTCTGAAATTGATCGATTCCGTAGTTGTTGAGTTCTTTTTTCCATTGAGCGCCGGGTTCAATACTTGATTTTCCTTCCCCATCAAGTTAAACATCTTTTGTTGAGGCGGAAGATTTTCACCTATAACCTTTAAGCATGAAACATGGAAAGAAGCTGGATGTGTACTCGCGAAGAAAGCGAGGAAGCTCAATGGCATGCCATAGTACCAATATTTTTGCAACACCTTGTAAGGTCCATAGTACTTTGGCGATAATTTATTATCCTTCTTTGCTTGCTTGAGGGACATTTGTTTGTATGGTTGTAGCCGTAAAAATACCCAATCTCCTACATCAAAACTTCTCTCGCTACGATGTTGATCTGCTGTTGTTTCATTCGATTTTGTGCCAAATTCGGGTTATCCTTTAAGAGTTGGAGAACTTCTTTGCGTGCTCGATGTGATCTTCCTTTGCTTGAACCTTGAGAATTTTCACATAAAAGATGATGTGATGGATGGTGGATGATATCCATAAAGTGCCATAAATGGGGTCATTTTTGGCTGCGGTATGGAAGGAAGTGTTATACCACCATTCGGCAAAGGGGTAACCACTTGACCCATTGTGTTTGTTTAACGGATACAAAACAACGAAGATATCCTTCCAAACATTTATTACTATCTCGAGTTTGACCATCGGATTGAGGATGATAAGATGAGCTATGAGCTAATTGAGTACCCAAACAAGAAAATAACTCCGTCCAAAAATTTCCGGTAAAAATGGGATCTCATCGCTCTGATAACCCTTGAGCTTCCATGTAGCTTTTCCAGATCTGTCCATAAATGTAGTAGCAAGCTGTGCCTTTAAATGGATGAGATAATGCACAAAAGTGTGCATACTTGGTAAGTCTATCAACTACCATGATGACACTCTTTCCTTCGGACTTAGGTAAACTGTGATAAAATCCATTGAAATCTCACTGCGTTGACTTGGAATGGATAAAGGTTGTAGAAATCCTGGGGTCTTAATTGTTTCCACTTTATTAGCGGCAAACCAAACATTCCGCCACAAACTTTTGAATATGTCGATTTAGGGCCATCCCAAAAAATTCTTTCTTCACCTTTGTGGTAAGTTTTTAAAAATCCTGAGTGTCCTCCTAAAGGAGAAGTGTGCAATTCCGAGAAGAATCTTTTGTTTTAGTTGGGAATTCTTACAGATATAAGCGATCTTTGTACCATAAGGAATCATTTTCCAACTAAATGTATCGGATACTAGGATCTTGCTGCAACTTTTGAATGAGTATCCATACATCTTTGTCCTTCTTCCATTCATCTCTTGCTTCGATTGTCAATACGCGTTTGGATAATAGAAATGTACCAAAGCAATGCTTCCACCTCTTCATTCTTTCTTGAGAGTGCATCTGCAACAACATTGACTTTCCTTTTTTGTAGATTATTTCAAAGTCACTGCTTAAAATCTTTGTGACCCATTTTTTATTTGTTCTTCGACGATAGTCTTTTTCCAAAAGTGTTTAAGACTATCATGATCAGTTTTACCTTGAAGTGTCTTCCCATTAGGTAAGTTTGCCATTTCTTTAGTGCATGTAGTATTGCTAACATTTCCTTCTCATAAATAGGTTTACGTAAATACTTTCCTTTGGTAAGACTGACTTCCAGCCAAGTAGGTCTTCCTTCTGCATTAAAGCCGCACCAATTCCATTTCCCGGAGGCATCACATTTCACAATAAAGGTTTTTGTGAAGTACGGTGTAGCTAAGACGATCTTAGGCACATTGCCTCTTTTAAGGCGTTCAAAGGCCTTGGTTGTGAGGTCATGAAAATGCATCTTTCTTCAATAATGTTGTTAGAGTCTTTGCTATTCTCCCATAATTCTTAACAAACTTGCGTATACCACTGTTAACTTGAGAAATCCTGCATATATTTGCTTTATGGTTGTAGAACTTTCCATTCCTTAATGGCTTTAATTTTGTTAGGGTCTACTTTAACACCCTCGTGAGATACAATATGACCCGGATATTCCACCTCTTGTACTCCAAAGAAACATTTGAATTTTGCATATAATTGTTTCCTCTGCCAATAGTTTAGGCACCCACATCCTTTATGTTCAACATGATCCTTCCAAAACCTGCTTTGTAAGATTAGTATATCATCAAAAAATACTAGCACAAATTTTCCTAGGAAAGGTTTGAAAATGGAATTCATCAGCCGCCAAGTATAGAAGGTGCATTGGTAAGGCCAAAGGCATGACCAAAAATTCATAATGACCTCATGAGTTCGAAATCTTTTGTTTTGGAATATCTTCGGTCTTCATTCTAATTTGATGATATCCTGAACGAAGATCAACTTGGTAAAATAAATTGCTCCATGTAATTCATCCAATAATTCATCAATCACGGGAATGGGAAATTTGTCTTTAATGGTGAGCTTATTGGGCTCTATAATCCGGACACATTCACCATGATCCATGCCTTGTGTACCAATACTACGGGAGTAGAGAAAAAGAACTTTAAATTGGGTTGAATTATACCCGCCTCTAACATTTCTGCAATCATACGTTCAATTTCGCTCTTTTGGAGTAAGGATGCTATAAGGCTTTGATGTTTGGAGGAACACTTCTGGAATCAAATGAATAGCATGATCATGATCATGAATAGGTGGAGTCCTTTGGGGAGGTTTCAAACACCTTGAAATGATTGTCCAAGACTTGTTGGAGATCTGCAGAAATAGATGATTTTGATGTTGGAACTTCTAGTGAGCATAATTGTGCAATTACGCCTCGCTGTTCTTTCTTTATAAGCTTTGTCATGACATTAGAGCTTATTATCCTTCCTGGTTTCCCCGCAATACCCGTAATTCGACTTCCTTTCCTTCTGAAAAAAATTTCAAGAAAAGTTCTTGAAAATTAAAAGCTACCGTCCCCAAAGATTGTAACCATTGTACTCCTAGTACAACATCGGCACCTCCCATAGGAATGGCAAGCATTGGACTATTCAATACATATTCCCCCATGGTTAGCTTGATATTATGGCATTTTCCAGAGCAATTTATAGTTCCTCCATTTGCAACCATCACTTGACATTCTGGTGCTGGGTATAGGAAACAATTTAATTCCTTGGCTACCTTACAATGAATAAAATTATAGGTGCTACCTGAATCAATCAACACTATTACCTTTTTCTTCTTGATTTGTCCTTCTATCTTGAGAGTTTGAGGAGTGGTAATTCCTGCCAGTGCATTACACGATATGGTCGGATTAATTTCTTCCTCTTCTAGGGTTGGTTCCTGGTGTATATCCTCTTCTTGTTCATTTTCTTCTTCCTCTTCACAATCTATGTAAAATAATTTCTTCTCAACACACTTATGACTTTTAGTGTATTTGCTATCACAACTGTAGCAAAGCCCTTTTGCTCTTTTTTCTTCCAATTGTTGTGGTGTCAACCTTGTAGGTTGTGGAAATCTAGTCGTAGCAACACTTCCTTCTTTATAGAATTGAGTGGTAGGCTTCCTTGTCGCCATAATTTTACATTCAACTTTTCTTGCCAACCTGAATACCTTCTCCAATGAATCAGGTTCCAAAACGCGAACTTCATGTTGGATGTTGCTCCGATTTACCCTTATATTCAATTTTTGGAAGTCCTCAATGTCATCTTTACTAGCCCTTTTGTTTAGGGAATTTATCAATTGGGTAAAGAAGGTGTTGCTCTTGTATCCTCATAATGTGCTATCATTTCCTCATGGAGGATTAGTGACAGTTTTACGGGGGAACAAAGCCATTGATACCATACAAATGTATTTTGTTCTAAATGTAAAGTTGCAATGCGTACCTTTTGTGTGTTTTGCACGTTATGGAGATCAAAATATTGCTCCATCTGTAGTATCCATGTTACAGGATCCTTTCCATCAAACTTCCTCATATCCATTTTTGGAATATGATGGTTCTTCCCGCCAACATTCGAGTTTATGAAATCACAATTAACATTTATTTTGTTCTCATCAGGAGGTTCTTCTCCTATATTTCTGCCATTAGGAATCATTTTTGGTTTTAAGCTTGTCATCAAGCCTTCCATGTATGCTTTTAGATCACTCTTCATGTTTTCCATGTTGTCTTTCATGTCATCCATCTTAGCTTCCACGCCATCCATCTTAGCTTCCACGCCATCCATTTTAGCTTCCATGCCTTTCTTCAAACCTTCCATCTTCACTTCCATGCCTTTCTTCAAAACTTCCATTTCATTTTTTGTTGCTTTTTGCGAGAGTGAAATTTGTTGCACTTGCTCTTGTAATTTTGATAGATCATGTTGCAATTCTTCATCTTCATGAGTCATAGTAGAGCCTTCGGAAGGCTTAATGGGTGTTGAATTCTTTTTGGGGGCCATTTTAGAATCCAATATTGATATCTATTCTACAAGATTCCCTTGGAATCAATTCAACTTGATTCTTCAAACAAGACTTATGCAATTCGCAAAAAAAATACACACCTTTTACTAGCTTTTAGAAGATCGATTTTGAAATTGAATTATCTCTGTAATTGAAAATATTTGATATATGAAATTCAGCCCTGTAGTAGCCCTTTGAAGCTTCTTTCAAATTCCACAGGTCTGACCTGATTTTGATTCTCCAAGACAAAGTTGTGTCCAATCTCCCACAATGACCTAATTCTGGACTGGTTCAGTAGAGCGAACTTGTACGACTTGCCACGTGTCACTGTTTTCTCTTTTGTCTCTGAAATTGATAGCCAAGAAACTACAGGCCGTGTAATTGCAACCACTTTTGACGGCACTCCAATCCAATCTTCAGAGAGAGAGTTATTGAACTTTTCCCACAATCACCTCTTTGAGATGCAATTCAGGAGCCTGAAAAAGCACTACCTTCCACAGATCATATATCCAAAAATATTGCGAGCCAAGCTCTGAAAGTTTTTGATGAATTTCCTCAAGATTTCAGCTTCGCACCATATGAATTTCAGATTCTGAACCTTCGTAGAAAAAACTTTATAGCGCAAATGCCACGATGACCTGTTTAGGAGCACGAAAAAACACCTAAATTCCCTGAGATCATATCTCAAAATATTGTGAACCAAGCTCTTGAAATTTTGGCCTGACTTCCTCACGATTTCATATTCGTACCTGAAAAATTTCAACAAGAAGCACGTAGAAAAAAAATTATAGCGAAAATGCAGCGTGACCTGTTTGGAGGCGGCGAAACACTGGGAATCAAGCTCACGATACAAATGTTGTGTAACCGGCTCACAAAAATAGAAAGAAAAAGAGATATGAACGCCTTAGAAATAAGCCACTTCGAGGGGTGAAACTGTCAATACATTACATAAATGAACAATTCTTGGATGATACAAATTACAAAACCTCCTTTCTATATATAGGAGTCCATGAGACCATAATGTAATCCTAGTGGGCCACAATACAAATAACCGACCTAACAATAATAATTTAAAGACTGAATAACAAAATGGGGGTTACAAGGGTTCAATAATAACAATAAGGGGGTTAAAATAACCATAATAAAGGACTATACTAGTGATATAGGGACCTAACATATATGGTTCTACCCCAACCCCATAAAGTCTAATCTCTAACTAATCTTCATAAACATACCAACCTCCAAATTTACAATTTGTTCCCAACTGCAGAAATTATTGAGCCTTTGGCAAGAAACATGGGGAAGAAACTCCATTCAAAAATTTTTAGGCAGTAGACATGAAATGATTTGGAAAATCAAACAACCCCTCTTCATTTTTCTCCTCTCTTACTACATCAGTCCAAAACACTACTAACTGCCTCTTTTTATTTACATCCATGATGTTTAACCCCAAATGCAAAAAAAATTCCACATATTGATATAAAAAGAGATAAATTATAAGAGAAGGGAGCCTGAATGACCCAGTGAGTGATAAACTCATGAGTTGAGTATTTATGACCTCCTGCCAGTAAGAAGGAATATCTAGCACTACTCCCGGATTCATCATCAACACATACAATCCCAGAACTAATTTGTCAATTATGTTATCATCCTGCTTTCCCAATATCTTTAGTATACACCTTAGCACTGGCCGAACTTCTACATCAAAAAATTATATGGAGAATTCTTTACTGTCAGGTGCAAACTGCTTCGTATCTCGCCTTAGGAAGAAGGCGAACTAGGTGAATTCTTGACCTGCAATACTATCATAATGCACTGCCAATGACTCGTCAGCGAATTGAACATAAGAATCCAACTTTGGATAACATAAATCTTGACGAATTAACTGGGCCAAGACTTGCAAAACATTCTCTCCTAGACAATTCATTACAAAACACTTTCCAATAAACATGACAGGTACCATCCAGTGCACAAACTCAGGAAAAATATGAGTTTTAGGGATACATGCAGACAGTACACCTGAATTGGCCATGACAGAGAAAATAGGACATGCTTTGTCATTCAAATAGTCCTACTGATAAAATGGAAGGTGTTCTAGAGAGCAAACAGATCTCGGATATCCCTCTCAGTGTCCATGAGAGGAATATGCCTAGATGAGCCAGAAAGGGATGAACATTTAGCCACGACATTGCTCAGGGTGGTGAACAAAGACAGGGTGGAAAATAAAAATGGAAGACATAGGTGAAATTAGGTTGACAAATACAGAGGAATAACATTTAACTTGTGAAAATAAGAACTGGTTTAAATAGATGGCATGGGGTCAAGAAATTAAATGCTGAGTTGACACACTAAACACTGTTAAACGGTACTGTGACATGGCTGAAAGCTATCACCAACCAGCATTTTACGTCACTACGGGAGGCCTCTGGGGTACAGAGCGCTCATCGGTTCCCTGCCCCCATAATGAATCCAGACCGTAGATCTTGATCGATCGATTAGTCAACGGGTTCAATTGCGGAGGCACCCTCCCCGTTAACTCGTGTGTCGAATGTGCCCACGGGTTTCCACCTTTATCTTCTGACAGGAAAATCTTCGGATCTTGCTCGCATACTTGCTTGATCATTAACTAAAGCATTAGGACCCACCTTCTCAACTCTTTTAAAGTATTTAACTTTAAATTTACAAAAAACATTACAACTTTAGTTAAAGTATGAGAAGCGCTACTTTAACACATATTTTATATATTTTTCCATTTTTTTTGTATTCTCAAAAAATTAAAATAAAGGATATTGCAAATGAGCCATAACAGTTGCGATGTGGTTCCAAACTAAAATCTAAAGAATTTCAAGTCTGGGAAAATAAGGTTTGTACACTATTTTATGAAGAAAGAGATAACACGACAGAAGAGCCCGGGTAGGACTCAACAAGGAGCAAAAGGCAGAGTAAGGTTAAACATCACGGTAGCCAGGAGATAGACGGAAAAGGTTGAGTCAGGAAAAGGCGTTTGTGCATAACTAATTATGATACAATAGCAGAAACAGAAGAGGTAGTGAACACATCAGCACAGCTACTGATCCACGAAAAATGCTAGCACCTCATCAATTTAATAATCCAGCAAAGGCTGTCCAAAGGGTAGATCCAAGATGTTAGAACCACCTTTGCCTCTTCCACATCAAATAAGCCGAATTATGATCATTTAACAATCAATAATGGATGGCTAAAGCCACTTGGCCATACTTATCTTATCACTGCCTGCATGATTCCACTTGTCAATTTCTACTTGATTGTAATTAATGAAGATTGCCAAAGTAGATTAGGGAAACCGACGTAGTTTTTAGTTAAATATTGCTTGAATTCTCTTTATCAAGGGTTGGATATTGTTAGCCCTTGCACTATAAGAACTACTAGATTAGAACACTGTAATTTTGGAGCTGTACATCAATAATCGAAGACCATTTACAGGATACTTGAGCTGTGTTGAAATGGTGATGTGATACTTCTCTATCTTAAATGTTTCCGTTGTTTTCCTGGCTGTGCATCTGTTCATCTGAATGTAAATAAAAAAATTTATATTAATATTTGTTGTCAGAGCACCTTCATTCTGTCTGCATTTACAATCTGAATGTTTTCTGCTGAAGTCTGATTAAAGAATTCTTAATTTCTCTTTAGTCACTACTGAACCTTACTATTTCTATCACTCCATAATTCATATTAATCTGGAGATCCATTTAGCACAGTTATCTTGCCCTGTGACGCTCTTGGATGTTGATGTACTAATTCATCCTTTTTCTCCATAGCCCAATGGATTAATCCCTGCAGACCTGCTCATCCAACCAACAAAATCATTCAAAACAACCAATATCATCATTACTGTAACTAGCTTAATATCAGCATTCATAATTTTAAGGAGAATTTAAATCATAAATAGAGAAAGCCCTCTCTGAATCTAGGAAGGTTAGGTCCTGGATTCCAAAGCGGTTTGATGTTATCCTCTATCATTTATTCTTTCCAATCTTATAAATTATAGGGCCACAATAGGCGCAAAATATTATGAGCCGACAAGGTTAAGTTATATAATATTTAAAATTAATGATTTTCATTCATGTATTAATTTTAATTAAAATAATTTCAAATCTTTTTAATATATTGACTCAAGCACCATTTAATATATTTTTATTTATCATGGGATTAATCCCATATTTTAGAGGTAATGAATTTTAGTGGTGTTTATATACGCATGTGGTCTCCAGTAATAACTGCGTTGTGAAAATGAATTCCCCTTATGGGCTCCTCCCTTTGGGCATTGGGTTTTGATGTTGTGTTGATAAATGGTGCTTGCCTTCTAGCTCATGGACTTAGGATATTTGGCAATAAAATATAATAGTTGGAGATTAGGCCTTCGGGCTCAATAAATATTTTAAAAAAAACTGCATAAACCCAAGAGCCAGATTAAATTTTAAAATCCAACTTTTTTTTTTTTTTTTTCAAAACTATAAAAAAAATTCCCCAAATTTCATTCAATTTTTATTTACAAAACTAGCACCAACAATTAGTTTTAAGCACTACAAAATGGCAAAAGCTTCAAATGCTACGAAATAATTTGACAACACCCATGAGCTTGCAAAAAATTTATATAGTGATAACAGTTGGATCCAATTGGGATATTGTCTCCCTAGGAGAAAATAAATAACATGATGACCCTCTTCGTGATCCATTGGGCTGCTCCCAACCTCAAAGACTATGACCTGTAATCTAATTAACCAAATTGAAAATAATGGTGTACAATGTTGGGTCTGTGTTATATTCTTTCCACGACTAATCACGCATGGGGGGGTCACAGGGGAGGTGATATCCCCCCCTGTACGTTGCGCTAGGCACAACATCGAGGGGGTCATAGGGGGGGTGGTAGCCCCCCTCTCGAGGTCCGAGGCAGTGCCCCGGAAAAAAAAAAATTGGTCCTTATTTTCCAGTGGGCAGATCTGCCCATGGTTTTGTGCATGTGTTTGCACATGGTTTTTGGGTATAATGGTTTTCAGCCCTTGGTATTTTGTAGATACAGTCAAGGGAAATATGGTTATGTTCTAATCTAGGGTTAATGGATTGGGGTTTATGTATGCTTCGGCATGTATATATATGTGTTGTAACCACTAAAAGGAATATAATGAAAAATAAAGTTGGTCATCCCGATTTGGGATCCAGGGGAAAATCTCTGTGTTTATCTGTTTTATGTTTTATGTTTTATGCTCTCGCTGCTGTTTATTTTCTGTTTTTTAAGATTCCTTTGCAGATAATTTCTGTACATGGTTAAAAACTACATACAATGCTGCAAAATCACAACTGCAAATTGAATGTTGAAAAAAACACTATTGAAATCTGAAAACGCACAATTCTAGAAGGGATTCTTAGAGTGTTGAGGTTATTCATCACAACTACTCTAATAGATGAAAATTGTTTTTCAATCAAGTAATGCAAAATTGACAATGTAACCAATTAAGCAGATGGCTACTAGGATCAAGTTTGATCACACTCTCTTTAAAAAGAATGGAAAGCTTAACAAATGCCAACTCAAAATGCAATAGAAACTGATAAGCATAATCCATAAACATTACAAAACCCATCTCCACTGATGATTCCAACATGTTTTCCAAAGGATCTTCAAGAACTTGAAGGATCTGCTTTTGCTGTTTAATGTCTTCAAGGCTTTCATTGGAAAATTTTCCAAAGGGAAAAAAACATTTTTCTTGAAAAAATATTCATGCCTATCATCCAAAAGGCAAGGCTCTAAATGATCATGAAAATAATATAATGAAGCAACTATTACTTGTATATTTGGTTCCTCATGTGGTTTAGATGTATCTAAAAATGTTCATGTGCTTCAAGAAGAATAATATTATTATGATTTCCAAAAGAATCAAGGAGAATAATTTCTTGCTTATCATTTCCTTGCAAAAGTAGATGATTTTCATCATGATTTGATTCATTTCTTAAAGTTTCCATGCATGCATTTTTTAAAACATTGATTTTCACAAGCTTCTCCTTGAAGTAAAGATTCAAGGAATGAATGATCTGAAAGAAAAACTATTTGACTTTCTTCATCATTAGGGTCTTGATATATTTCATTTTCATCCAAGGAAGAAACTATCGTTTTCTTCTGGGATGAACATTCATAAAGAGCCTCTATTATTTCATCATTCATACACTCTTCATTACCAAAATAATTTTCAAGGTATTGAATAAAACCTTCATAAAATTCACATCAATATTCAAACACCAAGAAGGAAAGATGAGATTCTCCATAATAATCAAAGAATGTTATGTGGAAATATTTAAGAGAGTACAAGCTACCTGGTTTTAACCCTACATACCATGATCTTAATTTCCCTTCTAGGGTATCCATAAACATCTTCATTAAACAATCCTCATGAAAATTAATACCAAGCTTATACATATGCTTATGAAACTTAATCAGATGAAAAACAACATCATCTCCTTTCTGATCATTGAACATTAGGAAATATTTTTTCTAATCTATGTGAGGCAAATAGTTTGGAAAACCACAAACATGTAAGAAGTTCATAGGAGAATACCTTATTGATTTGTAAGCCTCCATAGAAGTCATATTTGTACTGTGGAGTTTCCAATGTTTCTTTTGATTCTAGATCTTGATGAGGATGGAGGCACCAAATGAATGATATAAAAACTCTCTTTTGTATATGATTTAGTTCACCATCACAAATCAGATCTAAACAATATCTTCATTGGAGTCGCCAATATGTTATCAATCGGAAAGTTTTGTTGGTTGTAACATAAAACTCCCTAAGGTAACATTTTCAAACCAATCTTGTATATTTAAGGCTAGCCGCTTCAATCCAAAGAGGGATCTCTCTGACAACCTAATCACTAATATTAGTAACTAGATGTATCTTTAAACAATGGATAGATATCCATTTTGGTTGTGTTTAAATAGGGTTTGGTTGGGTATGAGGCAATTAGTCCATTGAGTAATGGGATCAATAAAAATATATTTTAAGTGAAATTACCAACACATTAACTATATGAATCAAAATGGAAAGAGGAAAGGTAGATGACATACTGTAGATGGAAGACTATAGACCTATCTAAATATCATTTGAGATTGAAATATAATAAAAAGATTACATTCTACTACAACATGGCATGAAAACTCAATCCTATAAGATTTAGAATAAAGAGTGCAGATGTTTAAAATATATGAACCAGAACATTAAAATAATCAATTTTGTCACATTACCTTATTTAAACATAAGATGAAAAACCATAAATGGGCATCACATAGAAATGAAAATTGTCACTAAAGAAACACGTAATCAGTAAGCTATCATCTATCATAAGAATATTTGTGTCATTGATAATAATATTATAGTCATCTTGTCACTTGTAAAAAATTCAGTAATTTGATAAACACACAACAAAAAGACCTCTTTTGTTTCAGAATCCAACCCCAGTTATTACACACTACTAGAATAAAACGATCAAATTACAAGGTCCTATTTTTTCCTCATCAACATGTCTTTTTGTAATAATAATAATAATAATAAAAATAGTAATATCTTCATGTTGTCAACAAAATCAATAATAATAAAAAATAAGTTGCAAAACGGTTGAATGTTCGGGTTGTTGGACATGTCAATCCTGCCTTGAAATATGAACTTTTTGATTTTGTGTCAAGAAATGTTCCTTGAAATATTGGATACCATATTTTCTGCCAAGTGTCTACTATTGGTTTTGATGTTTAGCATATTCTCCTAGAAAAACTGGGTATGATCTTCCTTTCATTTGAAATATTTTGTTTAGTTAAGACTCCATCTTATTATTACTAGTTTTGTGCATTGAAAATCTAGAAGAAATATTTTACATGTCTAAATCTTGCCATAAAATCACTCAATTTCTTCAAATCTGGAATAAAATGACTTGGATAAGATCGAGCCCCTAGGAGTATAGATACCACGTGTTTTTTTTATGGGAAGAGTTTTGTGTTGATGTCATACAACCCAGAGCAACCAAATAACTTGCAATCACACTATCTGGAATGGTTTTGTTAGCTGTGAGCTTCATAGTGTTGGGCCTTTCACCTTGCATCTGGTCATCATGACATCTGAATACGAAACCCTGGGTGTTTGTGTCCATTTTATATATCACTTTAACTATCTGATATTTCCATCGTTATTTAAACAATAACAACCACAGTTACATAAATAAAAAAAACTTGGTAGTTTGATGATTTAATCAGGGCTGCGTGTTCATCCTTATGATTGTTAATTTCAAATTTTCCCAAATAAATAAAGCTTGGAAACCAAAAAGTGTGCGAGCATTCACAAGATCTTCCTATGAAATTTGGGCGTTTACCTAGAGATGTATTGAAATGACGCTTGACACTTGAGTGATTTGTTAGCATCACAACATCACTTCGTAGTATATTGACAATAGTTCCAATTTTATCTCTATGAATTTGTTGAGATGCTACTCTCAACACTGTAGCCTTCAATGTATATATATTTCTGGCATACCCATGAGAACTGAACATTATTCTTTTGACATCTACCAAGGCTTGAGAGAAGCCCAAGCATGTTGACACATAGTGCAAAGGATTTTGATGGGTATCATTAAGTTGGGTGTTGGAAAAGTAAAATATTTAGTTGAAATCCAAGTAGAGTATTTAAAGTGGGTTTTAAATATTCTTTTACGTTAGAGTACAAAATTTTTCAACTACATCATACAATTGGACAACTAGTCTCGCAATACCTCTTTTCAAGAGTGATGACGTCAATAATCCCTCCAATTATACGACCATAATGATAAGCCCCTTTTTTGTAAATTTATTTGGAAGCATGCTAGAAAATAAAATCAGAAAGCGTGAAGAAGAAAGAGATAAGTGTGCTAAAGAGAAAGAAGGTTTTATACCTAAACATTCCATAGTTGATCATTGTATAACTTTAAGGCACATCATTGAAAAAGTTTGGGAGAAAAAGGAAGAATCCTTTTATTTCTTTTTTATTTCAAAAAAGTGTTTGACACAATTGCTAGGGATAAGCTTCGACACAGAATGGAGGAACTTGGGGTTCCTAGACATTTGAGAGCAGGATTGCATAGGATCGATGAAGAGGTGAAAGTAAAAATTACAACTTTATCGGTCATTTGTAAAAAATTTAGAACCGACATTGGGGTCAAGTAAGGTTTCCCACTCTCTCCTACCCTTTTTGGTTTATATATCGACAAGATTAAGGAGTGGATAAATTTGCAAGGGGGAAATGGTATCCATTTGAGAATGTTTATTATAGGGTTATTTTGTATGTAGATGACCTTATTTTGATTGCTAAATATTCTCTTGGTTTGCAAGATCAATTTTATCCCTTAAAATTTTTTTTGGAAGGGTGGGGATGCAAGTCAATATTAGCAAAAGAAAGTAGTGGTTTTCTCTTAAAAAAAAAAAAAACCTTAACCAACATAAGTTGTACTTTGAAGGCAAAATTCTAGAAGAAGTTCTCAATTGCAAATACCTCAGAATTGAATTCAACATAAATCTAAGTCGAGATGGTTGTAGAAAGAAAATAACTTTGGGGGTGTTGGGGTTCCCATGTTTTGGCCAGATTGGCAAGACCAAAAGATGAGACAACATCATAACCACTTTGGGGCCCTAGGATCTAGCCCTCCTGGACCCGGAGAGGGATCTCTCCAAATAGAGCAAAGAATGATATATCTTTGAAGCTCAAATGAGATGTTAGGCTAGTTATGAAGCACAAAGGGGGTTTTAAAAATGATTTGGTTGGTTGGTTGCTGGGTTGGTCATGAGATCATAGATTGAGAAAGTAATGGGAGGAGGGAACAAAACAACAGGATGCTTCAGCAAAGAGGATAGGTCAAGAAAGTTCCATCCATTGGGCTATGGAGTCATGAAAGGTAATTACATGCACCAACTAGCTCAGACTTTCAGAGGGCAAGTCATCTACACTAAAGGATATTTTTAGATAGATGGTGGGATGGAACATTAAGGATTGAAAGTGAAAGAAGGAAAACAACCCAATTGTTGTCTATAGATCAGGTCAGAGGTCATTTAACTCCAGACCTACTTGGACATACTCAAAGGCAACTTTCAATGGAGGGACAAAGGGGAAACTTATAGATCGGACCAGAGGTCATTTAACTCCAGGTTAGCTTTAGCATGCTCCAAGGGAAAAACAGAGATAATTTTAACAGAGCCAGGGTCTATAGATCAGAGAAGGACTTTGAACCTTCAATGCTTTGATACCGGCAAGAGATCTTAGAAAGGCCAGTTGGTCGCACAAGGATCCTAGTGGACAGGGCTAACTCTAATCCCCAGTGTTCCCAAATCTTCCAGCTTAAACCCAACAAGAACAACTAAAGATAGATTTCATTAATTCATACATCAGCTAGCAGGCAATGACATCCACTACAATGGTTAAATTAGTGTGAAATCAATCCTCAGATAATACATACAATAGAAAACATTTAAGACAAGGAGAGCAGAGACATAGGGTACCTAACAAGGGTAAATCCTATGCCATATTTCTGATGCAAGCCATCAGAAAATGAAACAATATGAAAATGTAATAAAAAGTGTTAGAAAAACATCACCAATAGTAATAGACCAGGATCCTGTGAAATGTGCTTGATTAATTGATGCAGAACCAGTCACATACCCTGAGCTCAATAGCTATAATAGTCTAGACTTTCTCCTCCCAGCCTACTACATTACAAACTACTCTGCTACTCCCTCCCAAACTGTTCTAACAGTCAAAACTGAATCCCTCTAACTACAACGGCAGCAGCCGAACAACAACCTTTTACAATACGTTCTTTAGGATTCTTATAGGAGAAAAGAATAACAAGAGTAGATGTAAACTTAAATGAAACATTAAATTCTGAAGCAGCAAGGAGGGCCGAGGCTCCATTCAGTTTAAATTCTGGGCATTTATCTCTGGTACTCGTTGGATGATGGAGTGGTCTTCGTCAGCTTTCCATTTACTCTAGGTATGTCTCTGGTGTACTGAAAAAAATGATGATGCTAGGGTCTGCCATACTATATAACTAATGCACTGGTAGCATAGGACTATTGTCAGGGCTGAAAAATCTCCCTAGAACACAGTATAGAATGCAGACAGTATGGGCACCTTGTCCTTTTATGGAAGAACGTTCTGTTGATATGGAAACCCTAATAGTATGGTTTTTTGTGCATTGGAACTTCTGAACGATCCACGGGGTCTTTGATTTTGGTACCTTGCCTTTGAATAATTGGATTAAGGCTTATAATTTGCAATTATAGGCCTTAAACGCTCTATTTTCCACTGATACTCTTTTCCGCTTTCTCTTTTGTCTCTGACTGTGAAATCTGTGCTTTAATGGCGCCGGAGAGATTTTTACAGAGTTTGACTTTGTCCTTTGAATGCACATCCTGTCATGGCTCCTTCACAGGCCCTTTCTCCATAATTCCAACTCCTGCAAATGGTCCTTTCCTATGTTCTCTGTCACTGTGACAGGAACTGTGAATTATGGTGGTTTATTGCTGCCTGAAACCCTGCAAAACACGAAAACATGTTAAGAAAACATGCACAGGGAGGGTGGCACGGATGACTGTGAAAATGGCAGTGTGGCTTGGACGTGGACGATGAATGCAGCGGATACTGTGGAGGAAAACCATGGAACAACAGGAAATGCATGGGAAGACGTCGAGACAGATATTTTAACGTAAAACATTAAACTTTGACCTATGAATGGAATTTATATAAAGGGACGGGCGAAAAATGTGATGGGACATGTGGAATAGGTGACGTGGTAGGACTGGTCAACGGCGGAACATGCAATCGAATCTGGACCATCCGATCTCCGGAGGAGATCGACGGCTGGGGACATGGCGGAGGGCGATTGAATATGGACCGTCTGATCTCAGGAGGAGATCGATGGTTGAAAATGCATCGGAGGGCGACAGATGGTGGGCCAGGGGTACGGATACCTTGGGTTAATTTCCGCGCATCTTCGGGGTGCAATGACCGTTGGATGGAGATCCCCAGATCGGACGGTTGATATGCATATCGCGCTGAGTCAAATGCCGAACGATAACATGTGATGGCGGGGTGGTTTTGAAATAGTGATGGAGCCACGTGTCGAACGGTGAGTGGAATCGCTCCGAAATGGAAAATACCGCCCGCCCTCCAAAGGCGGTGCGATGGAAACCGGCGGATTTTGAATAGTGCGCAGTTGCGGGGACCACTAGGCAGGGGAAAATCTGGGCCATCGGATCAGCGGATAAATGAACGATGGAGATGCGATGAACGGGCGGTGAAAGGGTTGAGCGATGGACGTTGTGGGGATCGTGACCGTTCGATCTGTATAGATTGACAGCTCAAAATGCTCCCGATATTCAATTGTGGTAAGCGCCTTCCACCTTGGCGCCTGGTTCTGGCGCCGTGGTTGCATGTTGGAAAAGGTTAAGGGGGCTGGCCGAAAGGGGCTAAGACCCATCTATATGTAAAACATGGTCTTTGGCCCAATTTTAGTGAAATTCAAGGCCCGGGAAGGGTAACGGTAGGGGAAAGAGGGGGAAATAAAGCAAACCAGGGGTATGTGTATGGTTTAGAGGGGATTTTTGGGAAAGTTTAGAAGGATTAGGGGAGGGATTTTGGGGTGGAAAGGGGGACTTTAACAAAGGGAAAAAGGGTTGAAAAGGGATATTTTGCAGGGATACAAGGGGCAAATGTAGGCCTTTGGGAGCGCAATTTTTTGCAATCAGAGAGGCTTTATAATGGGAATCAGCAGAGGGGATTTGTCAAAGGACAAAGGCACAAGGAGACTTCAAGGATGATGTGTTTTCAGAGAAAATGCATTCCTTGAAGGCTCAAAAACATTTTAGCCCCCTGTTTTCTTGTCAAAAATTTATAGGGGGCTAACAGGGGGGTTGGAAAACATTTTGTACTTTTCAAAATAGGTGTAGAGAGGCAGCGTTATGGGACTGGAAAACCACTCAACATTTTTTTGGGCTTCTAGTGATTCCGATGATTCTCCATTGTTGTGGATCGTGGGACTGGAAAACAACTCAATATGTTTTTAGGATTCTAGTGATTCCAATGATTCTCTATTGTTGTGAATCGTGAGCCAATAGTGCATCTCACATGTAGTGGAAACAAATTGAGAAAATTTAGAAGCGTTTAATTACAAACAAATTCAAAATTGAAAGTGTAATTCCTTATGCTATCTTGGTAAGTGAAACAATGTTTACTCCTATTGAAGAAATTAATATGGTGTGAGTCATAAGGTATTTAAAAAAACAAATGAACAAATGGAATAGGGAAGATGACCTGAGGTTGTCTTTAATGAAATATTGTGCAAAAGAAAGAAGACTTGGATGCAGCAAAATAACAAATGGTTTAGTAAATGGGGTATTTTCTTGAACATATCTCTCATAAACAATAAAGAGATAAAATCTTTTGTTATTGATAAGTTGCACAAGCGTACTTGGGATAAGGAGTTATGGAGAAAGAAAAAGTATTATATTGAAGTGTTTAATCCCACTCATGATCATCAACAAAAAGCATACGTAGACTCCAATATTTCTTAGAGAGCCAAAATACTTATTTCTCAGTTAAGGACTAATTCTCATCAAATCCATTGTGAAACATGGTGTTGGAAAAGGCCAAAAGAAGTGTGAGAGGAAAGAGTATGTATTTTTTTTTCTCTGAGAAAAGTGAAAACATAAAACCATTTCATTTTAGAATGTGAGGTCTTTAAAGACAACGGAGAAATTTATGCAGATATTATTTTAGCTAGCTCTTGCAATAATCTATTCAGTGAGGGGTTTGTCGAGAATCTCAGAGAAATATAATAGTTGTAGATTTGGCCTTTGGACTCAATAAATTTCATTTTATTTTTTAAATAAAGTTTATTAAAAATTATTCATAAACTCGAAAGCCAATTGACTTTTAAAAGCCAACCTTTTTTATTTATTTATTTGTCCAAACCTGTAAGATTGTTGCACCAACAACTGGTTTTAAGTGCTAAAAAATGGAAAAATATTAATAATTTGGGAACACCCAGGAGCCCACTTAAAATATATAGGTGTAAGTCTAACTTCTAGACCAAAAAACCTTTTTCACCATAATTCACCAAAATCTCACAACATGATTTCACTATTTTTTTGTTTAAAATATGTTTTTTAATGCATAAATGGATTGAACACCCCGAAAAACCCGAGGGGAAATCAAATTATGTAGATTAAACAATTTAAACTCAAATTTTTTAAAATCCCCAGTGTATTTTGATTAAAATTAACCCAAAAAATGCTCTATTTAGTCTATAAGTTAGACTACACAAAATTTATATATTTATGACCATTCCCTTTGTAAATCTAGCTCTAATTTAATCTATTTTAATTTAATTTAATCTAATAATATTACTTTAAGTCTTTTTCAATATTTTAATATAATTATTAACATCTTCTCTTTACTATCAATTTGACCATCATCTATTGATATATTCTTAATATATATAACTAGCAATTGCACCTAATGTTGCAAAGAAAACGCCGTAAATCATAAATTCGAGAAGCATAGTGACACATTAAAAATCATTGAAGATGAAAATTAGTAAAAAAAATGTCATTCAAGGTATAATAAATCACTTACATTATGCCAAACTGATAGATTCTATAACCTTTCCAACATAGATTGCATCTTAATCTTCAAAGATGGTCTTTCAAGATCCAATAGAAAATATTTGATAGATTTTGAAAAAATACAGGTACATGACATGAGATAGGGTAAATAAAATAATATTAATTCATGAACAATATGATAGTTATATTTCCAAATCTAAATTTGTATCACAAGCTCACAAATTTCATACATCATCACATATTAGATGAAAATGAGCGAGACATCAACTCCCAATTATTCATAACTTTTGGTGTAAAATCTACAAATTTGATGGGAAACTATAGTGCAATTTAGTTGATGATGTTTAATATCTCCAATGTTTCCTCAGAGAAAATTATCTCGAAAATTTGAAAGAAAATTTTTGAATTTCACTGACACTAACAACAACAGACTATTTTAGTATTTTTCATTGCCCCCTCAATAATATAGGGTTTACATCTCGTGGTGGCCATAATTCTAATATGTATTATAACTTCTTGTATATATCATCGATTTTTATTGACAATTGCAACAAACTATTATAACACTTTACATGGTGACGAACCCTCTACATGGTTGAAGACATTGAGTATTCATAGAATCCAATAAACCAGCAACCACCTATAACTTGACCAACTCAAAAATACCAAAGAAAAATAATTAAAAAAAAACCAATAACGATTAAATACCCCCAAAGTCGAGTGAAGTAATACAATTTGTAGAATGTGCATTTGAAACAAGACTGAGGGTGGTAAACTTACAATCCTAATGTACCCTCTCTACAATGATGCTTGCTACAATTTCCAAATGCATATCAATATGTATCCAAGAACTGATATTCAGTAAAACTAGACCATTTTAACCAAAGTGGATGATGCAATCTATTTCTCTCTATCTCAACCCCCTAAACACGTGTCATTCTCTCTCTCTCTCTCTCTCTCTCTCTCTCTCTCTCTCTCTCTCTCTCGTTCCCTCTCTTCCCCCTCCATCTATATCCCTATATCCCCTTGTCTCTCCTTCTCACCCCCAAAACATATACTCTCTCTCTCTCTCTTCGTCTCCCTCCCCCCCTGTCTCTCCATATCTATCTTTCTTCCTCACTCCCTCTCTTTGCATCCATCTTCTTCCCTTTCACCCCCCTCCATCTATATCTCTATCTCCCCTTGTCTCTCCTTCTCACCCCCAAAACATACTCTCTCTCTCTCTCTCTCTCTCTCTCTCTCTCTCTCTCTCTCTCATCACTACCTCTCCACCTCTCTCTCTGTATGTCTTTCTTCCCCTTCCAAATCCATTTATCTCTCCCCCTCTCTCTCTCCTCCCTTTATTTCTTCCTCTCTCTCCCTTTATCTATCCCCCCTCGCCCCCATCACACACTCCCTTTGTCTCTCCACCCTCCAATTCTGTCACTATCTCCATCTCTCTCTCCTTGCTCTCCCCCTCTCTCCCCCATCCATATCTATGTCTCCTTGTATTATTCTTCCCCATATTTCCCTATATATATATCCTCTCCTTTTCTCTACCTCCCCTCGTCTCCTCTCTCCCTCATTCTATATTCATCTCTCCCTTATCACTCCCTCTCTCTCTCTACCTATATCTGTCAATGTCTTTTTTCTACCCTCCCTCTATTTCCGCCTTCCAACTTCTTCTCTCTCTCCCCATCTCCCTCTCCTCTCTCTCAAGTCCCCTCTTGTTAGTATGAATTCTTCGTCGAAGTGTACAAAAAAGAACCACTTTAGCTACGCATAACTAATAGCCCTAACAACAATAGAGGCTGCCAAACATCTTCAGATCTGCGATTAGTAGTTAAAATGCTGCAACAAACAGATCTATAAATGGAAAGACATTAAGCAGTAAAGTAAAGAGTTTGCTCCATGCATCCAATAGACAAGACAAGAACACGATTTTTGAATGAATTTTTATATTACAGGGCACCTGGGGGGAAACAAGAAGGTGTATCCAGATCTCCTCAATGGGATGGGTTCTTTGTAGTCCTCAGCACTTCAGATCTAAGCTTTCTCTCTCTTGTAGATGTAGAAAACCCAATGCAGAAAGTATAGCTCAATGGGAGCAAAATGGTAGAAATGAGACCAAGTGTATAGATCCCGAGTGATCTAATAGGCAACAAAAGGTGAAGAATGATGGGGAAAACCCTCCTATTTATAACAAAATATTGGGTCATTCTAGATCTTGGTGCATGATTAAAATAATGTTAATCAAATCTAGATCCACATCTATGGAATATTTTATTATTATTTGTTGGAGGGAAAGGGTGTTTGACTTAGGTCAAATCCCTTGATTAGTGAAGAATAAATAAATAAATGATTTATTTATCTTTTTAAGGAAGTGGTTGGGATATAATCAAATAAATAATGATTTATTTAATTAATGGTGGTTGATTTGGTCATATTTAACAAGGAATATTATCTAAATAAGATTTAAATAATTATTCCTAGAAAACAATAAGATAACTATGGTTTTATCTCATTAATTTCTTTGTTTTTGGGTTAAACATGACTGGGAATAATAATTAAATTATGGTTTAATTAATTATTCCTTTTGGGGTCTCCTAATTAACATGGTGAAAGCAGTTTTACTTGGGGTAAAACTGGTCTTACATGGTGTACTTGGGTCCATCTAATGATGAAAGGTTAGATGACCAAGTACTTGGGTCTCTCTCTCCCCATCTCCCTCTCCTCTCTCTCAAGTCCCCTCTCTTTTCCTTCCTCTCTCTCCCTTTATCTCCCACCTCCTTCTGTCTCTCCCCCCAATCACATGCTCTCTCTCTCTCCACCCTCCAACTCTTTCACTATATCCCTCTCTATCTCCTTCTATCTCTCCCCCTTTCTCCACCAGTCATATCTATGTCTCCTTCTCTATCATCCCCTTATTTCCCTATCACTATCCTCTCCTTTTCTTTCCCTTCCCTTGTCTCCTATCTCCCTCATTCCATCTTATCTCTCCCTTATCACTCCCTCTCTCTCTCCACCTCAATCTCTCAATGTCTTTGTTGTTTCCTCCCTCTCTTTCCGCTTTCCAACTCCATCTCTCTCCCACCCCCTCTCTCTCAAGTCCCCTCTATTTTCCTTTCTCTCTCTCCCTTTCTCTCCCACCTCCCTCTGTCTCTCCCCCAATCATGCACACACTCTCTCTCCACCCTCCAACTCTGTCACTATCTCCCTCTCTCTCTCTCCTTCT
Organism: Pinus albicaulis; assembly: GCA_034641835.2. Classification (NCBI taxonomy): domain Eukaryota; kingdom Viridiplantae; phylum Streptophyta; class Pinopsida; order Pinales; family Pinaceae; genus Pinus; species Pinus albicaulis. The sequence goes on from CM076570.1 coordinate 1,480,034,274, forward strand.
CACTCTCCCCCTCTCTCCCCCCTCCATATCTATGTATACATGTATATCTCTTCCCCTTCTTTCCCTATTTGTATCATCTCCTTTTCTCTCCATTCCCTCATTTCCTCTCTCCCTCATTCCATCTTCATATCTCCCTTGTCACTCTCATTATCTCTCCACCTCTCTTTCTCGCTCTCCCCCTTTCTCCCCCCTTTATATCTATGTCTCCTTATCTCTCTCTTCCCCTTATTTCCCTATCTCTATCCTCTCCTTTTCTCTCCCTTCCCTCATTTCCTCTCTCCCTCATTCCAACTTTACCTCTCCCTTATCACTCCCTCTCTTTCTCCACCTATATCTCTCAATGTATTTGTTGTTCCCTCCCTATCTTTCCCCTTTCCAACTCCATCTCTCTCTCTCCCCTCTCTCAAGTCCCCTTTATCCCTTTCTCTCCCACCTCCCTCCGTCTCTCCCTCCATCACACACACACTCTCTCTCCACCCTCCAATTTTGTCACTATCTCCCTCTCTCTCTCCACCCTCCAAATTTGTCACTATCTCCCTCTCTCTCTCCCCTTCTTGCTCTCCCCCTCTCTCCCCCCACCATATGTATGTCTCCATGTCTCTCTCTTCCTCTTCTTTCCATATAGGTATCATCTCCTTTTCTCTCCATTCCCTCATCCCCTCTCTCTCCCATTCCAACTTCATCTCTCCCTTATCACTTCCTCTATCTCTCCACCTATATCTCTCAATTCTTTTTATCTTCCATCCCTCTCTTTCCCCCTCCAAATCCATCTCCCTCCCTCCCTCTCTCCTCCTTTCTCTCTTCCTTCCTCTCTCCCACCTCTATGTCTCTCTCCCCCACTCTCTCTCTCTCTCTCTCTCTCTCTCTCTCAAATATGATCCCATTGTATTTTATTTAAGAAAATATATAATTTTAAAAAAAAATCATAATTGGTTGTAAAATATTAAACTTGTATCTTAGATCAATGATATGAAAGAAAATATAACAACAAAATATTAAAAGAACCATGCACATGCATCTATCGTGGTTCTTTATAATATTATATATATTAGAAAAATTTCACATTTGTATATATAAAAGAATTCTCATTTTCCATTTATTAAAACCTGGATTTAATCTATATGGGAATATTTTTAGTAGTTGTGAGGATGGTGAGTTTAGATATACCTCAAAAGTAATTATAACATTTTTTCTTTTAGATTTGATTAAAAAGTGTTATAAAATTAAATTAAAATAAGTATTTGTAAAATATTTTGATTTTGAAATAAGTATGTGGTATTAATAACCTAGTGGCTATGATATTGACCCATGGTATTGTAACATAATAATTAAAAGCATATAAACATAACATAATTATAACATAATAATTAAAAGCATAGATCCATAATATAATTATGGAAAGCCTAGATGGCCCATGGTATTGATAAACCATGGTATTATGATTTTTCTCCTCTCTTTCCCTCCTTCCATCTCTCTATCTTTCTCTTGTGGGTATTGGCCCATGGTATTGTACAAAATACTCTATTTAGAAGTTAATAATATCCATGGTAAATATTCATGATTAAAAATCTTCTTATATTGTAAATATTATTTTTTATTGTAAATTTAAAGATGGTTAAATCATTATTTTAGTTTATAACACATTTTTAATAACAACATTTTAACTTAAAAGTCACCAAAACCTAAATTCAATCTAACTTATTAAAAGAAAAAACCAACATTATAAAAACATATATAAAACTATTTACTTGTGGATTTAATGGCCTAAAACATTTCAATCGTCTAACATTTGATCCAATGGCTCAGACATGGACACAGTGGCAGCTAGGGGAGCTGTTTTCAAATAAGAATGCCTTACAGCATAATTAGGGCGTAATTAACCCTTTACTCATTAATATTAATATTACTTTTAAATAATTTAATATTTTTTTTATTTAATTTATCATTCATTCCATTTTACCTCTCCTTCTCTATTCTTTTAATTAATCTTATTAAATTATTATTTTTTTAATTATTAATAAACCTTCACATTTTATTCAAACTCATTAAGGGTAAGGATAATATCCTTTATCTATTTGTAAAAATAGTCTAAGATTTTGGGTGAAGTCTTCACTAGAAAAGTTGGATACCTCAAAGAATCTACAATGTAAATATTTCTCAACAATGATTATTATTTTTTAAAATATAATAAATTTAATTAAAAATAATAATATAAATTATTGAAGTAGTTAAATTACATAAAAATAAAGTGGATCTTTTGTTCCACAAACAAAGGGGTCTTATACATCTGTACAAAAATACCATGGGCTAATACCATGATTTATTAATACCATGTACTTTTATATAGATAATCAACCTACATCAATAACTCCATTTCTACTAAGCCCTTAAAAAAAAAAAATCCTAGCTAATTCAAAATTAAAATAAATTTAAATTAGTTAAAATTCAAACAAATGCACTTAATATATGTCACAATGGGAATCATCATTTCCCGTTGATGTCGTCAATCCTCTTTACATTCGACTTCAAGATAAGATTTCATGTCAAGATGGTATCGTACTTCATAATATTTGCATTGTGTCAGAATTCGTCAAAGACCCATGACTTGATAAGCCTCTCTTTCATAAATACTTACACGGTAAGGTCCCCAACAGTCAAAGACCCATGAATACAATGAGCACTTTTTCTAAACAAATGTGTCATACCAATATTATGCGTGTAGGCACCACATTCAACTTTCTTTCAAAGAAAAGTGACCCTGAGGGCGTCATCAGCCATCATCATCAACCAACAGTAGGCCACTACCAAAAATTAACATAAACAAAACCACTATCTGTCAGATAAATGTAACTAGTAAAAACATCTTGCCTCGTATAAATATTTTATTCATTCTATCTCTTTTAGGTTTCCAACAGAGCATGGTGTCTTTTTGACTCACGGCAAGGGGTATCTCAACTCATTTCTCAAGCAATTTACTCTCTCTCTCTCTCTCTCAAAAGGACTACACAGAAAAATAAACTATAATGTATGTCGACTATACAGTTCTTCCTAAACGTCATACATTAGGGGGAAATTGTTAACACTGGAAAATCATACAGGCAGAAGACAATAAAAATGTCAAGCATAAGGTACAGATAAAGATTTACAGGGAATAAATACATTAGAGGAGCTAAAAATTTAATTTTTTCTAAGGTCATGTTGTACTATACAACAACCCTCCCTTTTTCTAAATTTTAGAAATAAAATTTAGAAATAGGGTCCCTTTCTTTTTAGAAATAAAACACTTAGAAATAAAATTCATT